>VBSM01002616.1:33903407-33915434 GCA_008086735.1 Cheirogaleus medius
AAAAAAAAAAAAAGATAAAAAAGAAAAAAAACCAAACATATTATTGTGTATTCATATAATACAGAGTACTAACATACGTGGGTTTCAATCTTGGTTGAACATTAGAATCATTTTAGGAGATTTTTAAAAACAATTGTCTAGACCTTCTCCCTGGTTGAGAAATTGAACCATTGGTTTAGGTGTGTTTGGGGCTTTGGCTTAAGAGTATTTTGTTTGTTTGTTTGCTTGTTTTGTTTTTTGTTTACTTCTTAAGTTCCCAAAGTGAGTCTAATATTCAGGTAGGATTATGAACCACTGGTATCAGCCTTAAAAAGGATGAAGTGGATATAAATACCTTAGCACAGAAAATTGTCCACAATATATGGTTTTTTGAAATGCAGGTTATAAGGCAGTTATGGGTTGTTTAATCTCATGTGTGTAAAATATTTTTTATATGCAATACAAGTTCTGGAAGGGTAAACAGTAAATTTGAGGAAGTAGGTATGGGGTAGAGATGAGACTCCTAAAGACTACACTTTCCACATGTTTGTACTTGTATTTTTACAGCAAGAATGCAGCTTTTAAAAAAATTAAATGAGAATGCAGTATTTTTAGAATCAGCAAAAGCTTCACATTTTTATTTTCACTTAGGAAAAAAAAAGCATGCTATGTCTTTGATTTATGCCTTCCAGCTATTTATAACATGAATAGTTAGAATTTGTACCAGATTCTCTGAAATTTTGGTAAATTTTAACTTTACTATATAAAATATTTTCAGAACCTTTTTTTTAATTTATTTTTCTTTTAAAATTCTGTCGGTCTGCTTCTAGGGAATATTTTCACAACCTTTGTCCCTTTGAAATATAGTCACATGTCATAAGGTGATATTTCATTCAATCACTAACCGCACATGACAGTGATCCCATAAGATTATAATGGGGCTAAAAAATTCCTATTGCCTAATGATGTAGCTGTTGTAACATTGTGCGATTACTTAATTTTTTAATAAATTTACTGTAGCCTAAGTGTACAGTGTTTAAAAATCTACAGTGGTGCCCAGTAATGTCCTAGGTCTTCACATTCACTCACCACTCACTGACTCACCCAGAGCAACTTTCAGCCCTATATGCTCTATTTATGGTAAGTATAAGTGCCCTATGCAGGTATACTGTTTTTTATCTTTTACACAGTATTTTTACTATGCCTTTTTTGTGTTTAGATATGTTTAGATGCATACTTACCAATGTGTTACACCTGCCTGCAGTATTCAGCACAGTAACATGTTGCACAGGTCTGTAGCCTAAGAGCAATAGGCTGTACCATATAGCCTAGGTGTGTAGGAGGCTATACCACCTAGGTTTATGTAAGTACACTCTATGATGTTAGCACAATGACAAAATTGGCTAACAACATATAATATTTCTCAAAATGCATCCCCATTGTTAAGCAATGCATGACTGTAGTTGAAGTTATTCCTATTTTCCAGATAAGAAAACAAAGAGTTAAGCCACTTGACTCTGCTCTGATGAGAACTCAGACTCAAATCCACATCTGATTCCAAGTTGAGTGTTCTTTTACTCCACATCACCACCGTCTTGGTAGCTTACTCTATGTAGCGTTTCTGCAGACAGGGGGCACTATACACCAAGAAAACATTGACTGGGTACTGTAACCTTCCAGAAGCATTCAAAGTGGGAATAATCGTTGCTTCACAATGTCAAGAGATGCCGCCTGGGCCTATTCATGCCCAATTTACTGAAGGTGAAGGCTAAAATGCCTTTCTTGATTTTTTTGGTTTCTTGGGATAAAAAAATGTTAAAGACAAATTCTTTCTACCCTTGCATATATTCTTATTATTTAAGACCTTTGGAAATACAGCATCTAATTGTGGCATGTTTCATATCCTTCATCTAATCATCGGCAATTGCTCTGTGCTTTACCTTCAACAATGTCCTAAATCTGACCTCTTCACCCCTTCTCTATCACGTTGGTCCAGGCCACCGTTTCTCTCATCCGGATTACTGTAACAGCTTTCTAGCTGCCCATCTGGGCTCTGCTTCTCCTCTTTTTCTCCCTACAATCAGGTCTCCACCCAGCATTCAAGTGACATTTTCAAAGTGTAGGTCAGTCAAGGCATTCCTCTCCCCATATAGAATCAAGTCCGGAGTCCTTGCTTTGACTTACAGGTTTGATCAGCTTGACCAATTTTCTGGCTAATTCTCCAAACCCATCTCCTATCAGTCTCCCCAGGGCTCACTCTGCTCCATCCACACCAGTCTCCTCTGCTATCCACCTATCACATCCTACCCCACCCCAGGCCCTTTGCATTTGCAGTTCTCTGCACCTAGAATATTCTTTCCCAGATATCTGCACTGATTCTCGCTCTCTGCGCTCAGATCTCTGGCCAATTGCTCCCTCCTCGCCGAGGCCTTCCTTTACCACCCAGTGTATACAAAATAGTACCTCCTGCACTCTTTATCCCCTGAATCATGCTTTTTCTTTGCAGCACCTCTGACATTTTTAAAATATGCATTTAAATATATGTGCATGTTTATTGCCTGTCTTCCATCATTAAGATAGAAACTCCCCGAGAGTAGACACTTTTTTTCACTGCTGGATTTGTAGGGCCTAGAACAAGGCCTCCATGTTGTAGGCATTCAGCAATTATGTGTGAATGAATCTATCTTCCATTTATACTTTTAAGCCTTCTTTTTTTTTGCAATATATTAATTAACCCACTTGCAAAAGTTGAGCTTGACTCTATGCTATTGGAGACCTCACTAACAGAAAGAGGAAATGGATTTCTCCATTAATATTGCATCATCTTTTGAGAAAATAATATTATTATTTGGGACAGAGTCTGTCTGTCGCCCAAGCTAGAGTGCAGTGGTGTCATTGTACCTCACTGCAACCTCAAACTCCTGGGCTCAAGTGATTCTCATGCCTCAGCCTCCCAAGTAGCTGGGACTACAGGCGTGCACCACCACATCTGGCTAATTTTTTCTATTTTTTGTAGACATGGGGGTCTCACTCTTGCTCAGGCTGTTTTTGAACTCCTGACGTCAAGCAATCCACCCACCTCGGCCTCCCAGAGTGCTAGGATTTCAGGAGTGAGCCACCACATCTGGCCAAAATAATAATTTTAATTGACAAATAATTGTGTATATTAATACTTCACCTTTATTACAATATTAAACACTACCTTTTATGCTAATTTCCAGTGCAGGACAACCACAAAGCTGCAGATGTGCTATTCCTTATTCCAGTTTCCTCAAGGAGAGGGCTATAGGGGGGAATAAGCATTGAGAAGAGGGAAAACAAAGCCATTTCTTGGAGGCTGAAGAGGCCACACACCCTCTTTAACAGGAAACATCACGGGGATTATGAACCTCCCCTTCCTCCTTTTCCTCTAGGACTTCTTTGGGTCATAGAGCTGAGGAGGAGGGATTTGGGGGCTGGTGTTCCCTAATGTTGCAAGGCTTATTCTAATTTGAAGAACACCAGACTCAGAGAAAACAAAACAGTAGTGGGCTCTTGAGGCTAAATCTAGACTGAAGTTAACGATGCAGCTCTGTGTTCTCTGTGAATCCTGTTTACTGCGATGGATAAAGAATCAAAGAGTAGATTTGGATTCTTGAGCTAAGCACTTTGAATACTCTTAATTTTAGATAACTAATAGCAGTCCTATGAGGTGTCATGTCCAGTTATTAGATGGGAAAATCAGGAGGCATTAGGGTTCCAGAAGAAATCGAATGGCACGCTCAGAAGACTTAGCTGAAGAAAGAGGACTTCTACTGAGGTGGGGGGCAGGTTGCAGGGGACTGACAAAGGATGGTGAAGCACCCAGGAACTGACGATGGAAGGGAGCTGAATCTTGGAGGAGGGCCAGTGGAATAGGAGTGTCTGGAACCAAGAGCCAGGAGGCAGAGAGAGTGGGGCAATACATTCCCAACCTCGCCGCTCTCTGATCTTGAGTGCTCCAAACCTGTAAGTTCTCAACCCTTCCACCATGACAGAATTTTTACAACTCTGGGTTGTGACATATTACTGGTCATGATATCAGTTTAGTGACTTGCAATCAGCATTTTAAAAAACGACGTACAACAGAAACAGAGTGCACCTCAGCATGTTTGCATCCTACACACCACAACGAATAATTTCTTACTTTGAAATACACTGCCTGATACCATATTGCCCGCCTTTACCTTAATTCAGCCTCACAGGAATATGCCCTAAATTCCTAAACACTGAAAGGGCCACGGTCATGGGAAGACTGTCACAAACAGAAAATGCTTTAAGAGTTTGGATGCAGTTGACAGGATTCAGGCATGTTTCCAAAGTCCTGCCTGTCAGTGAACAGGTTGTTCAGCAACAGGAGCAGCAGCAGCAGATTAAGGCCAAGAAGTAGAGAAGAAATGAGCAACAGCACCCAGCTAGCATCTTCGCAGGTGAACATCTTTGCGTTCTCAGCAATCCCAGTAGTTTAGTCATGACTTAGTTTACATGACTCTGGAAAAGATTATGGGCTTTGTAACTGGACAGACTTAACTTTTTGTTGTTGTTATGGGCCACTTCTTTAATAACAGATTTATGACCTTGGGAGTTAACCTCTTTGATTTGTCAAATAGAAACCTCTTAGAGTTGTGGAAGAGGTATGTAAACAGCACTAATAGATGGGAAGCATCTGACCTGGCCTATGAGTACAATAATGGTGATTCTGCTTTGTACTGTTATAATCCCACATTGGTTTTTAAGTAAAAATGTTTATTGTATGTGAATGCACTTTCCTTACTGCACCCAGTAACCTATTATAATATTACAAGGAATTGTTACATGGGTGACTGTTTTTAAATCATAGGTAAAGCTAACACTCAATTGAATCCCAAAGTAAATTCCACCCAAGTCCTCTCTGTGCAGAGGAAGCAGCCAGGGAGGGGGCGCAGCAAGGGTTAGAGGAGAAGATTGATGTGAGTTTTGCACTGGAGTCCCAAACTGAAACTGGTATCATGAATGTAATCAAACCTGCTCTGTAGCCTTACCCACCACCTCACCCTACCCCCCTCCCACCAAAACACATTTTATACTTTTGAGCACCATGTTTATATCAAAGACACTGTTTTTTTGCAAATCAAACTTTAAGTATGACTTTATTATCTCCCATTTATTACTGAAAAAATGAATACAAGATTATAAGTTGGAAATACAGCCAGAGTCTTTTTTTCTCTCCATAATTGTGACACTAATATGCTTTAACCCTGGTAATCATTTTCAATCAATGGGGGGATGGGGGGAGAAAACAATATCCCACAGTGGAATGATGCAAGTAGATGAGCTTATTAGAATATTTCTTTTCATCTTACAGGCCAGTCACATCACACATATCCAGTTCAGAGGATGCTAATATAAACCTTGCCCACCTCTCTCAGCCCATTTTTCTTACTCAGACAGTTCCCAAGCAGCTCTCTGATGGAGACACAATCTTCGGTTTCCAGGACAAACTGAGCCACAGCCTTCCCTCCTGGCAGAAGGTTCCTCACCGTCTGACTTTTGACACTGTCCAGGACAACTCCTCTGATGTCTTTAGGCTTTCCCGGCACACCAAAGATGATAAACAGGCCCAGACAATCCTCTCCTATCAAGCTACAGAATTCTTCCAGCTTATCAAATCTACTTTCCTTCCAGGAAGACTGCTTTACCCTTGGTTCTGGATTGAAGAGGTCACAAGGCATAGATTCCACGAGAGGAAAAGAAGACATCTGGAGAGTCTGTACTGCCAGCTGAAGCTTTATTTGCTTATCAGATCCCCAAAAGGTCCAAATCCAGTCTGCTCCAAACAGTAAGGCTTGGTTCTTGGTCATCTTGGTGGTGGTAAGCCACTCATCCACTCCCTTTTCTTGGCAGAAAGTGATGAAGTGGATCAAGAAGATCTCATTCAGAGTATTTGCGGCTGGGCAGAGTTTACTCAGGGGATATTCAAATCCAAGATACTCCTTCAGCTTCTGAGCTGCATGGACTATAGCTCCACTGACCACCTCACAGACGCTGAGGACCTCTTTGCTGTCCTTCAGAGCCAATTGTTGCGATGCTTTTTGCCCCATTTTCTCTGCACCCAATTAATACTTTTCCCAAATATCCAACATGTGAACTTGGTTCAGAATTAGCTTTTTCAAAGCAGAAGTTCTGCCAGGAAGTCACATTTATTAATATGGTCCCAGTTTTCTAACTCTACAGCTGACTTGTTGTAGCTGAGCATATATACCTGCAGCTAAGCAAACACGTTAGGTGTCCCTGTTTGTCAACTGGGTGTGTTGTATTCATAGATTCCTGCTGGCTTATGTAGAGATATTAAATTTCACACAAAACATCTGTTCTATCTAGGTTATAATCCTTACTTTTAATCTTTGGTAATCTCTTCCAAGATATGTTTCCTTTTTCCAAATTTTAGTTAAATTAAAAATTATATATGTTAGTTCTTTAAAGACCCATACACCTCTTTCTACAACTACTTTCTTCAAATTTGGTGAATCATTTCTGTTAACTTTCCCTATAGCCCTTGTGCCATGATTCCTCATTCCCCAGCTCAGCTGCCTGTTTCCTTTCATATAAAAGTTTCTCAAAGAAAGACCTCAAATGTCTATCTGTTGATACATGTTATGAACCCTACTCAAATGAATCTGTGGCCACTTTTATAGAGTTTGTGTTATTGTCTCCTATAACAGAAACAAAGGAAAACAAAGTAACCACAATAAAAATGAGACAATTTTATCAATTGACTTTATTTCATTTCATATGGTAATCCCAGCAGTATATGATATTTTGTAGATAAAATACATCATCAATTTTTTAATCTTATTACAGATCATCAGTTAATGTTATATTGTCCTGAATAAAAAATATTTGGCATCTGTAACAGTCTCCTGGTATTTGTAATCAGGTTCTAACAACAAATTAACATATAGTCATATTAAAATAAAACCCAAATACAGTAAGAGGCCAATACAGTTACCAAATAATGAATGGTAGGATTCAAAGAAAATTATTATTAGCATTAAATCATTTTAGTTATGAATAAACAGTAATCTAGTATTAGAAGTTCCTTGATGAATAGCTTGGTAACTTGCTGGTAACTTAAAAGATAATACCACTGATATTCAAATATAGTTTATATCCAAGTCCACTGGCATATACTGAATTGCCCACTTCCATTCTAATTGGTGAAAAAACTGTCTTTTCCACGGTTGGCTACCATGAGTAATTATGTAGCACTGAATAAAAAACAGTATATTTTTTCTAATATTCCTAAAAGGAATTAAACGGTAATTTTTTGTTGTTGTAGCTTTCTGTTTTCTTTACAAAGAATTTTTGGGCCCATTGCTAGCTACAGAAAAACATGACCTATATTTTATCATCGCAAAATAGCCATTATAAAACTAATTTTGCAGCCTCAGTTTTTTGAACTCTGAAACAAAATGTTCCAACAAACATTCAGCTTTTTTAAAAGCTCCATTCATTGAAAGCCTGAGAAATGTACAATATGTTTAGGCAGACTGTTAGTACTTTGATGTGATGATGTATTTAAAAAAAGAGAAAAATAAGAAACTTAACACTGTAGATTAAGCTTTTGTTTTGTTTTTGGATTCTTCAGAAATTATTTCTACAAAGTTTGGTGGGGAGGGGCTTCTGGATGTATTCCGAGTTAATAGTGTACTAATGTCCCTCGAGTTCTTCCTTATGAGGTAAAAGGATCCGAGATTAAGGCTGAAATTCTTAAACTGTTCAACAATTTCATGGTGCGTCATCAAAAAGGGGGTATTTCATATATATTAATTTAGCCTCAATGATCAACATTGTTAAAATTCAGTCGCTGTGAAAGAAAGATCATTCTGACCTCTTCAGGACCCAGCTGGTATATGGAAATTTTGATCACCATATCTTTAAAAAAAGTGACCTTTTCACCATCTTCCTTATGTCACAAAATAAAAGTTATATTTTCTATGTACTGTATATATACATATATTTAGAAAAATATATAAAAAGACAATAAGAGGCAAGTAGAGGTATGGCTGGCATTGAGTGTGTGCACTGAATGTTTTTTAAAGGAATTCCACATACTCATTTTGAAAGCACATAATGTCCTACTTAGGTGGCTGCAGTGAACACGGATGTGACAAAATCACGCACACACTGGTTCCTGCTCCCCAAATCCTCCGTACTGTGGATGTGAATGAAAACACTGTGGTAAAAGACTCATCTTAAATGCAACACTTTAAATAGACTATATCACAGATTTTTTACATTAAATAGAGGAAAAACAATTATACTCTCGTTTGCCAGTGTCTCATTTTGCATGGCACCTTCAAAATCGGCACGTCTCCCCTGCTTCCGGTTTCTACTTCTCAGTAAGCAGAAGCTGGATCGATAAACAATATACAGTCTGTTGCTTATGGTATATATGCTGTGAGAGTTTGGAAAAGGAAGCGGAGGAAAGACTAAGAGCTCCTCATGTTCACCCAGGTGCTAGGGTCAAACATTTGAGTCTTCGTCTGTGATGCTGGCACTGGGTGAACGGGCAGCAAAGTCTTTAAACATGTCATCTTCTTTTAACATGTGCTGGAAAACAAGGAGACGGGGAGTCACACACTGAGAGCCACAAGCTCAGAACTATGCGTTCTCCAAAATGCATGCAGTCCTTTGGGGTTATTCTGAAAGACATTTTTAAAATAACCATTTTCAATTCATTTTACCAACTTACTGTCAGATTGTTGATGCCTTCAGAGAATGCACCTATCTGTCTCACTGTCCCTTCCGAATCTTCCATCTGCAAAGAACAGACCACAACATGACATACTCACATTTTCATAATTTCAAGGAGAGCGCAGCAAAATGAACAAAAGTCTAAGAAGAAATAATGGAAATGGTATTGAATGGGGTAGGAGCAACAGAACACTTTTGATGATAATCTCCTCTCAGTGCCGTCGGAAGTGAAAAATTAGAAGAAACATTTTACTGGCACATCTAGTCCAATGACTTTGGTCAGAGTACCAAAGCTATATGCAGTCCCTTGACTTTAATCTAAAAAGGTTAGGGAGTATGACCTGTCCATTCCTGACTTGTTTTAATACATAGATTTCCCTAATACTGAGACGGTATGAGATAGGTAAATAGCACTGGTTTTGGAGCCAGCCTGACAGATTAGAGTTCTTAGGCAAGTCACTTATTTCTCCATGCCTCAGTTTCCTTATCTTTAAAATGAGGATAACAATACTTCCTATGTCTTAAGATTACCATGAACATTAATATGTAGTAAGTGCTTAGGATAGTACCTGGAATGTAATAAGCGATTTGAAAGTGTTTACTATTATTTTATTATCTTTATTTTTAGTTATTTGAAGAAAACATCCTCGATTAGCAGACACAGTGAACAAAGTTTCCATTTAGTGTTTGAGTGCTGGAAGCACATTCGAAAAGGTATATAGGATTGTATTTACCTGCTCTAATCGGTCCAAATCATCTTCATCATATAGGCGCATGTCCATACCAGGTTTAAATCCTTTCTTAGATGCACTTCCTGATGCCTGTCCCAATTCCATTGGGCAAACATATTCTTCACCATCTTCTTGTTTCTTCTTTCTCAGATTCCCAAAATTGCTGAAGGTAAGTTTCTTTGGCTTTAAAAGAAAAGCAAACAAAAACATCCAGGGATTTGATACGATTCATATGACAAAGGATGGATAACATGTAATTTTTTTGCACCTCCCCTCCATGTACAATTTAATTATTCACTCTGTAATATAGAGAAAAGCAATTGGATGATTAAATTCATATAACAAAAACAACAGCATCCTAGCCATATAAATGATGCATCCAAATATGATAAATGATCCTTGTTATGAATCTCAGAAGATTAATCTTATGCTTCTTATCCACACCAACTAGCTGGAGAGTCACTCTGATAAGCAATATATGCCAAGAACCTTAGTTGTGATTAAACAGCACTTAAAGCAATGGGAGTTCTCAGGGCTCAATCCAATTTTGCAAGGTTTTCCAATCTAAGATCAGCAAAAGGAAATGAAATGGTCTTTACTATATTTTCTTTTTGGGTGAGGCTATGCTTATCTTGTGTGCCTGTTCTGCTTCCATACAGGACTAGTGCCTGCTAAAAGAATTCTCACTCTCTGAAGAGAAAACTTCCAGTGATGCTTAGAAGAGAAATTCCATCTTCGTCAATGGATGGTCCCTGAGACTATCTGTTAAGGAATTGGTGATCAGGCTAATGACTGAGAATTCAACACTCTTGCAGAGGTTTCAAACCTGGCACATCTCTTAAAGGAGAAAAGGATCCAAAGAGAAGGTGCTCAGGCAGATAGAGGGGCTTAAAAAAAAAAAATGAACCCAGTACATATATCTGGAGGAGCTGGTAAATCCTATCTGCACATTAAGTTCATTGAGATAACATGTAGGAATGATTTCAAAGAAGAAATAATAGTCTGAATTTGGTAAGATCCACAAATCCAGGTAAATTAGGAAATATCCAGTCTCCACTGGTCTTACTTCAATCATTTCTTAAGTATCTTTTCCTGACTTGCAATGCAGTCAATTATAAGACAGACACGCTGAATCTATGCAAGAAGAAATCTTCCTCTTATATTTGACTTATCCGTAGGGAAACAGGACAACTGCAGTCAGTATTTGGACCCAAGTCATGGGCTCTCTGCATTGGCAATACATCTATCACAGAGACCAACACCATGCTCTTCATTACTGTTAACCCTAATAGAATAAATGACTTGGCAGAAACCTTCAAAATGCATGTTCTCAATTACTCTTAAAGATACATATACCTTCAACCCATCTATAAAACTTAGTAAACCTCAGAAGATAGAATAACCACGTAATGGTCAAAACTGAGTCATTGCTTCAGGCAATTACTAAACGGTATGGACTTGAACCAACCTTCACTTTGGCAGTAGCTGTTAGTAGTACATAGTCTGGTAACTCCATGGCATCTCGCTTCTGGCGTTGGGCCTCAGCACCGATCAGAAGGTTGAAATGAGTGGCCAAATGCCTTCGCAACAAAGTCTTATTTGGTGGGATGTTCAATAACTGAGCCATTGTTTCTACATTAAAACGAGGTTCTAGAACCTATAAAAGAAAAAAAAAATTCAGATTGTTAAAAGGCACCATAGGTCATACGTGTTTGTATTGTGCTGTACAATTAGCAAAACTCTTTCATTTTGATTATCTCCAATGACCTTGTCAACAGCCCAGTGAGGTAGTCAGGGTATGGACTATGACCTTTAATTTACATATCTTTTCTTCATTTTGCCAGAGTTAATAAGTGGTAGAGCTGGTTTTGAAATCCAGGCTTCAGGCATTACAGGGTCAGTGCTTCTGTCTCTTTGGGGTGCTGCCTTTGGAAGCCAGCTCCTTATGCAAGCAACATCAATATGCAGAAATACAATCTGTATCCTTGCAGGGGTTTTAAAACACGATTATATGAGAGACAGTGGCTAGATGTTATTCAACATGAAAGAGGAAAATAAAAGAGAACTGGGCTTAAATGCAATCTAGAGTTATGTGCCATAAATAAAAATACTCTGAAAGGAAAGATTCCCTAGAAATAATGCAAGAGGGTTGGGTCAGATGATTTTAGGATCATGACAAGCAAACTGGTAATATCTTATGCATTAGACCAAAGGAAACAAAATGAGTCAATATTAAATTGAAACAGAGTTTTACCATGAGCCCACCATGGACACCACTGCCTCTGAGGTTGGGGGCATATTCCGCCAAGTCCACGGAGCGTAGCCACTCCATCACTCGATGGTTGGTCCACTGCTGAACCTCTGAAGGGGTGATGCTATTCTATGGGAACAAACAACCACCAAGAGCTTCAGTTGTTGACCACAGGACCCTAAATATTAAGCTGCATGTTCTATCTAAAAAGTCTTTCCCATGGAGCACAGTTACTCGACATCTCACTCAATACTTAAAGAAACTAGGCCGGGCGCGGTGGCTCACGCCTGTAATCCTAGCACTCTGGGAGGC
>VBSM01002616.1:33917051-34001746 GCA_008086735.1 Cheirogaleus medius
AAATGTCCTCGGCGGGCCGCATGTGGCCCATGGGCCGTAGTTTGAGGACGCCTGCTTTAAAGGATCTTAAAAGGAAAGACTGCTTTCTTTTAAATCAAAATGGAATTTTTTGTGATTTTTTAAATTTTTGGATTTTCAAAACCTTTTTATTTTTAAATAATTTTAGATTTATGGAAGAGTTGACAAAGATAGTATTCTATATACCTTTTACCCAGCTTACCCTAATATTAACATTTTATATAAGCATGATACATTCATCAAAACTAAGAAATCAATATACACAATAATACAATCAACTAAACTACAGACTTTATTCAGATGTCACCAGTTTTTCCATTAAGGTCCTTTGTCTGTTCCAGGATGCAATCCAGGATATCACATTAAAACAGACTTTTTGTGACTTAGAACTTTTGGGGTTAAATTTCCCAAAGTAAGCTTCTCTTTTATAGCCATGAAAGTTATACATATGCTTCTTATGATTTTAAGCCTGAATTTGCTCACATTCCCAGGAGAATATATTCACAGATTGGTAGGCAAATATTTACTGAATTTGTTCCAGGCAGAACAGGGAGCTATTAAAAGCAAGGATCTGGAAACAGCCTGAGTTCAATGGCTTTCTGTCACTTTCTAACTGCAGAAACTTGGTCACCAAGTTACCTACTCTCTCGATTCCTTTGTTTACACATTCCCAAAAATGGGGGTAATAATGGTAATAACTCAATTAATAATCGAGTATTAATTGAGTAAAATGCTTAAAAGAGCACCTGATAGAGTAAATGTGCAAGGTACTACATATATTGATATCATTACATGCAGGTTTACAGGATGGGCCCACCAAGGTAAGGACTTGGGCTCAATGATAGAGAAGAAAGCAAATCCCATGAGCTGAACTCCAGATTTATTTGATATTGAGAAATTCTTACTTAGGTTGGCTGTTCAAAATTTTCCATTTATTTAAAAAAAGAAGATATTTGTGGTAGTGTGTCCATAGCCTAGTTTGCAGAAGGCTATCTAAATAAAAGTAACTTAAATACAAAATGAAAATACTATGGAATCTAAAACAAAGTTCTGCTGGAATCCCTCTCTCCCACTGTTGTAAAGTAGGGAATAGTCCTCCTACTCACTGGCTGGTAGGCTAGAAATGGACAATGAGGAAGGAACCAGAGTGAAAGTCTAGCCTTTTCCCCTCCTTCTTTACTCCCAAGAACTTCTGCCCTAGCAGAACTGGGCTGAAGTGAAGAGGAGGAGAAGTTTTCACCTAACCATTGTCCAAAGTGGAAGGGATGGGAGAAGAGAGAAGACAAGTTCCTGTGGATGTCAGGTCAAAAGGGCAGCCTCTTCTAAGTGGTCACTGCACACACAAGTTAGAAACGGCCAGGGCTTCAACACTGTACATTCTCTCCATTTTTAAATACCTTTATGAGATATAATTCATGTACCATAAAATGCACTCATTCAAAGTGTACACTTCAAAAACACACACAAGACAAAGTGTACACTCCAATGTTTACACTGTTGAATATATATAAAATTAACTTTCTGGAGAGCTTGGTTTCACAGTTAGGTTTCACTTAGATTAAATTGGAGTTTCAAATGATCCCCAGGCCATTGCAATCACCAAATGCTACCATTTAAGCTTCACAGGAAATATTCCCACCTCTCTCTTCAGCAACACCTTCAAACTCTGGTGGAATCATTGTCAAAACATTATATTTTGCTTACTCTATTTCTGTGTTTTTCAGAGAAAAAGAAGTTTTACTCCCCCAAGCTCCACAAGGAAATCACTTACAACAGTCATGTAATGGAGCATTCGACCGTCTACCCGTCCTTCATCAAACTGAGTCTTATACTGGGGGAGGCCAATGTCATCCAGCCATCCTAAGAGAGAGAAAACAACAATGTCACTACCAGGCCACCAAACACCTGTTCTGATGATTGAAAAGAAGATGCAGCTATATATAGCATTTTTTTAAAAAAAAGAATAAAACCTCTTACTAGTGACCCAGTTGAAATCTAGTTTCCCGTGATTGGTTTCTTCTTCGGATCCCAGGGCTTGCAGAGCCAGCTGGAGTTTCTTTCGATGAAGTGAATGCTTGATTCCAAGTTCCTGAAACAATGAACAGGAACACTGAATTTATAATGCTATCTATACAGGCTGGATGCCACTGACAAAGAATGCAAGTCACTCCAAAATAAAGCTAACATTAAAGACCCAGTTCTTCATTAAATTACAATAGTAACTTGGGCTAGTAAAATGCTGTTGAAGCAAGGGCCCCTAGAAAGCAAAAACCACCACAATTAGTTTAGTGTTGTGGTAGGCTAGTGACTCCTTTTCTTTGTAAGACAGGAACTGTAGCATGTATAATAGGAATTTTACTCTGATTTTCTACAAAATGTTAAATAATTGGAAAGAAATGTTAAATAATTGGACATAAAATGTAGGGTGCTTTTTGTTTCTTTTGCAAAGTAAAGTTGGATTGCATATATTACATTGAGAATATAGGCCATCGATAAAGGCGCACAATGATTTTGAGAAATATGAGCTTAGGGCTTATTATTATGCCTATAAAATTATTTTTCATTAAAATGCCCAGTGGCTTAAGTGTTTCATAAAGAATCAAGACCAGGTCCTTCCTTTTAAGTCCATGATATAAAACGAGCACGAAGCAATTTAAAAACCCAAACTTTTTCAAGATGAGTTACTGGCTTCACCCACATCCCTTTGTGGAGTATAAAACAATCCTACATTCATATTCGCTTTCCCTCAGTATCCATTTTGTAAACAAAATAGAGAAGCAGTCACCTTCTCTAGATCCTGTTGAGAAGCTTGCAAAAGCGTTTGGCCAGATATAATCCAGTGCTTGCCAGAATTCAGGTAGAAGCCCAAGCCCTGTTCCACGAGCCAACTGCACACTTGCTCCTTGGTCCATTTGGCAAATGGCATATCCAAGTCACTATGGGAAAATGAGTAACTGCATGAAAAACAATCCAAAGCCACTCCATTGGCTTTTCATCAGTTCTGAACAACTGTACATTCCATGGATATGGAATTCCCTGATGATACACATTTCACCATGAAAAGCTTAATTTTTAGTATCTATTGGAGGAGGAAGTGGTACTGGAGTTGAAAGTTACCTTCTACGACCACTGTTTTTATTTCAATGAAACCACAAAAGATTTAATGTGATATAGCAAGACCATGTTCTATAGAAAAAGACCGAGCTGAACCAATGTTGTTGGAAGATTGGATTCCCAAACAGGAATCAGACTGAAAGAAACTCAGGTCTAACTTGAATTAACTTTAGCAGAATTATGGTTTCTCTCCAGATGGTACCTGATGAGAAGAGGGTGATAAGTCATCGCTGAGTGTAGTTTGAAAGAGCAATCAAAGCAAAATTCCTGTTTTCTTCTACTGAGACACACAAATACTGTTTCTATTTGAAAAAAAATGTGAACTTTTTTTTTTTTTTAAACCAGCACAAGGAGGTCCCCTGCTGTTATGTTCTAAGAGAACATATGGCAAATGAGACTGATATTTGAAGAAGGACAAAGAGAGTTTCCTCCTTGGTGAAACCTGTGTCCAGTGTTCTGCCCGTGTGGGCGGGACTGTGTTTAAAAGGTTTCTAGCCCATTATACTTCTAAAAGATTTGGTATCAACACTTTGTACTTTATGGTTGCCAACCCCACCCTTTTATGCTTAGTCAGTCAGTGTTGTAGCTAATAAACCAGCCCTGAACTTTGATAAGAGTGTGGAAGTTCTTAGAGTCTTGGGTTTTGTTTTTTGTTTGTTTGGTTTTTTTAAGTAGAGAAAGGTCTTGCTGCCTAAGCCGGAGTGCATTGGCATGTTCAGAGCTTACTACAGCCTTGCACTCCTGGGCTCGAGTGTTCCTCCCGCCTCGGCCTTCCAGGTAGCTGGGACTATAGGAGTGCACCACCACACCCAACTAACTTTTTCTATTTTTTGCACAGACGGAGTCTGGCTATGTTGCTCAGCCTGGCCTCAAGCGATCCTCTTGCCTCGGCCTCCCAAAGTGCTGGGATTATAGGCATGAGCCACCGTGCCCGGCTGTTCTTAGAGTCTTAATAGGTAAAACATTATGTAGTCTTGATAAATCTAAGAATTCTCATAGAATTTATGTCTGTAAGTGCTTTCACAGACTCCATCAATTACTAATGTTTATTGAGTAGTTATTGTTTGCCAGATATTTAACACATATTAACTCATTTAATCTGCACTAATCCCCCTTTTGAGTAGGTACTAATTACCATGATAAGAAAACTAAGGCACAGAACATGGAAGCCATTGCTCAAGGTCACCAAACTGGTAGAAAATCATAAGGCCAGAAATCAAATCCAAGTTGTCTCCTTTTAGAACCTGCTCTTAACCACTATGCAATCCCATCTTTCTAAAGCTATGCTATAGAGTACTTATAATTACTGTCTATGTAAAATTTAAGTCCAAGAACCATTCTAATACAGGTGTTGTTGACACTTTGGCTCTGGCTCCTCAGCTAGTTTGCATAGCTCTCACCTTCTGTACAGTTGCTCATCAACCACTGACAAATTGCACTGCTCTAAGGATGATGGACCCTTCTGCTAGGTGGAGCATAAGCAACGACTTTGTTTAACCCAAGGATGGTACAAACACTACAGGAGCTCATGAGGCCTTGATGAATGGTACAGATACAAAAAGCCCATTAGCTGGGCTGTTCTTACCTGTTAGACTGCCCCAAGTCTCGAGACCAACCCAGTCGGGGCCCTGCAGTTGCCCTTGTCCCTCCTCTTTTGAATTCAGACTCAGACATGTCATCTGGGTTGAATGTCGTTGACTGACTTCTCCTAAGTCTGAAGAAGACACAACACGAATTGCCTTATTAGTCCTGAGGAGGCCTTAGACTTGCTAATTGGAACATTTTTAGTCGGCACATATATTCGAGCCTATCCTCTTTGTATGTCACTAACACTGACGTTTGAGTTTAAATTTTAACTGAGACCCAATGAGTTAATGAATCCCAAATCACAACCTTCCTTCCATAAGAGGAATATGAAAAGTCTTACAATTTCATATCCATTTTCAGCCAGTTTTCCAATTATCCCTATATTTGAGCCACATATAAGACAAGACCCACTCCACTTGTTTGCTCTTTTACTTACTTTCCAAAGAGTTTCATGATACCTCTGGATTTCTTTTTGGAATCCGGAGATGGTGGAGACATCTGGAAGGGACTGTTCCCCTGTGAACCTTTTGGCCGAGAAGATACACCAGCCAGATCTAGGTGCTCTGCTGTCTCCTTTTCTGTTTCAGCTATTCCAAGAACAGAACAAAGACTTGATGAATTTTTAATTATGGTATGAACATGATTAGAGGCTAATCTTCTTGGTGTTAGCAACTGTTAAGAATTCTTCTTCTGCTGGTCTATACATCAGTGATTTACAAAGGGCACCCCGTAAGTATTAAAAATGGAACACAAATGTATGTTCTACTCTACAGTTTATTGTGTGTAAAGTTAATAAACTTAAAATTGCAACTCCTTTGAAGATTAAGAGTGTGATAGGATTGCCATATTCTTTCCTTGAGTGATTTGAATTCATAATATTAATAAAATTAGACTCAACATTGCTGTGGCACTTGGTTCTGTTGACTACCTCCTGCATCCTTTTCATCTCCTTTAGCTTCCTGTCGTGACACTCTCCTAGATCTGTCAACTGATAGTTCCTTCTTTGCTGCAGCTCTCTTGTTTTTTTTCCTCCTCCATTCTGCTCCAAGATTCTGTTCTAAGTTCACTCTGCAGGATCTCGACAAACTCACCCGAATCTAAGCTCAGCACTAAATAATGGCTTTACTCATTTATAAGTAGATGGCATTAAAACCGCTGGGCCTCAACTCTCTCTCCAGCCTTAGTATCTGAATGTGCATATTCCTAATTCAGTGTGTCAGGGATATTTGGGACTCTACAAACCAATCCAATTTCCCTGAGAGTCTTTTCCTCTTATATTTTCTTACTTGGTATTTAACTAACATTAACTAACAGTCTCCCTGTTATTCTAGTTGAAACTATATGCCATTTCCTTCTTTTTTCTTTTTTTCTGAGACAGAGTCTCACTCTGTTGCCCGGGCTAGAGTGCTATGGCATCAGCCTAGCTCACAGCAACCTCAAACTCCTGGGCTCCAGAAATCCTTCTGCCTCAGCCTCCTGAGTAGCTGGGACTACAGGCATGTGCCACCATGCCCGGCTAATTTTTTCTATATATTTTTAGTTGGCCAATTAATTTCTTTCTATTTTTAGTAGAGACGGGGTCTTGCTCTTGCTAAGGCTGGTTTCGAACTCCTGACCTTGAGCGATCCTCCCGCCTCGGCCTCCCAGAGAGCTAGGATTCCAGGCATGAGCCACCACACCCAGCCTCCTTCTTTTTTCTTAAGAGATGGAATCTCACTCTGTCAACCATGCTGGTCTCAAACAATCCTCCTGCCTCAGCCTCCCAAAATGCTGGGATTATAGGCATAAGC
The DNA here is from genome assembly GCA_008086735.1 of Cheirogaleus medius. Lineage (NCBI taxonomy): Eukaryota > Metazoa > Chordata > Mammalia > Primates > Cheirogaleidae > Cheirogaleus > Cheirogaleus medius. The sequence continues at coordinate 33,923,561 of VBSM01002616.1, forward strand.
CACCTCACTTGGTGTCATTTTCTTTTTTATCCCTTCTTCTCCTTTGGCATTTACATCAAATACATTACCAAGTTCTAGCAATTCTTTATTTAAGAAATGTATTCCAACCTATTATGTCATAGGCACTGAGAGAATAAGGAACTAGATATGTGTATTTCTTTTGATATCAAGAAAACTAACTTTTGATTGAGTGCCTGTTGATTTTACCTTAAAAGAATAACACCCACATTTGTCATGCCCAGACCTCCAAGCTTTAACTATTTTAGTTCTTTTAGCTGTCCCTTAGTGGGTGATCCCACACTAGCAAACACAAGGGCTACCGCTCTCCTCAATGTGAGATATAATGCTTTATAAAGGAAAGTAAAAGTTGCACAAAAATCACAGAACAGTGTTTCAGCAAGGTATACAAGTTGCGGGAGTTGACTTTTCTATAAAGCATAGCTGTGATTCTAGGTTATAATAAGCAGCATTTGCCTCAGCATTAACAATACAGTTCTTCTAAGAAACATGCCAAAAAAAAAAAAAAAAGAAACCTATTTGAAAATAGTTGTCTGAATAGATTAATTTATATTATGCATCCAGTGTTCATTCTGGACATTGAAGCCTACAAGGAGAGAGAAGTCACTGTTGCTGGTCCACGTGAATAGATATGTAGATATCCACAGGAGGTAACAGCACCTCTTGGAAAAACCCAAAGGCACTTTTCCAGTTTAGACCCTACAACCATGATGGGTACAGGTGCCCCTGACAATGGTGCCTAGCTCATTCCCACCTCAAAACCACCATATCTCTACTTTCTATTTTGAGAACTTGCCCCCCGGCTTTCCCGTGCCCTACTGAGCTGCCTCTCTCCTCGAATCACTTTGGGGGTGACTTGTCACATAACATGCACAGGTACTTCTGTTGTCACTAGATATTTACCTCCATCTTCAAAGCAATAAAGCGTCAGAAGAATGTTCCCCTAAGAGAAGCCTAAGAGTATCATCTTCAATATCGTCTACAAACCTTATTTGGCTAAAAACATTTCTTTTTGGAGGGTGGGGAAAATGTAAGTACGAAGAAGGTACTGCACAGACTTGGGAGTTAGCGTGTGATGATATATATGCATTTCAAGGGTGAAAGAGCCGGAAAGTACAACGCCAGGACGTTCCCGCCCTGCACTCAGAGAGATGCGGTGTATTTCCAGGTCCTCTGGGTGCTACTCACAGGCGTCCTTAGCATTGGTTAAAACAGCATTTAGCTTGGAAGCAAAGCCTCTACAGAGTCCTTTTTAGCAGAAAGTGAAAGGAACACTCTGGAATCAAGAACTCCATTTTCTGATTGCTGCCAGCTGCCTTTCTAGAGAAGACAGATGCCATGAGCGGGGATTAGATGGGTTTGGAGCACAGCACTGGCACAGACCGGCATGCAGGGTACGATACCTAAGGTGGGTGCACTGGCACTTCGTTTACGATCTTCAGATATCCCAACAACGCACACAATCACACGCAGCCCAATGGAGAGAACACAGGGGGATGACAAAATGAAACACGGATCAGACTCCTCCTCACGAAATGCACACGGTGGAGGAAAGGCATGCACCACACTGTGCTAATGAGTTTAATGAGTTGACACACAGGCTCAGTAGGACTGTCAATGTTAATTTATCCACTATTAAAACAGACAGGAAACTCTATAATGACATCAACGGAAATCACGACTTTAGGTCTTTCCACTAAGTTTACACCACAGGAGACAGCAGGGTGAGAGTCTGTATATCTTCCCACCACTAATTAAATCTTCCAAAGCATTTTTTGCTAACTTCCCCCACCTGCAAATCATTCGCCTTTGTTTCTGAGAAAGAGAAATGAATAAATGAATGAGGAGGGGGAGGGCAAGGGGGCGGGGAGGACAGGGACTGCTCTTTTCCTTCTTCTGAAAGAATTAGGTAAAAGGCATTTTGGCCACACATACCCAAGTTTGGGGCACTTGCTGTCCTCTTGTTACTTTTGATTTTAAAAAAGCCCCGGCCAAAGGAAGATCTGGCTTTTCGAGTGCCAAAGGGGTTGTCATCCATGGAGGCATTGTGTCCTGGAGCTTTGGGAGGGAGGCTTCCGAACGGGCTGCTGCTCTCTGCTGGAGGTTTATCCTGAGAGGTAGGTGAGGATAACGAATCTCAGGATGAATGTGCACCACTAGTACCTGCCAGCTCAATGCTAAACAGTCATGCTGCATACGTGAACTTATTTGAAAGAACTTATTTGAAAGAATAACTGAACTAATACATTGATTACCAATATCAAATGCAACATTAGAAGTTGAAACAATCAGTTCTGAGAGCTACTTAAGAAACAACAAAAGCAACAAGAAAAACACATTCACCACAAGTCTATAATCAATGTGTTTAGGACCTTAAGTATTTAGGATACAAAAACCCTAAAATTTTATTTGCCTCATTCCTCAAAATACATGGGGATATCACATAACTGGAATAATTACCAGTGGATTTCTATTTTTTTTTTTTTTTTTGAGACAGAGACTCACTGTGTTGCCCCGGCTAGAGTGCCGTGGCATCAGCCTAGCTCACAGCAACCTCAAACTCCTGGGCTCAAGCGATCCTTCTGCCTCAGCCTCCCGAGTAGCTGGGACTACAGGCATGCGCCACCATGCCTGGCTAATTTTTTCTATATTTTTAGTTGTCCAGTTAATTTCTTTCTATTTTTAGTAGAGACGGAGTCTCGCTCAGGCTGGTTTCAAACTCCTGACCTTGAGCGATCCGCCCGCCTCTGCCTCCCAGAGTGCTGGGATTACAGGCGTGAGCCACCACGCCCGGCCTACCAGTGGATTTCTTACTTATCTAACAATCATGACACAGATTTGGCTATAACGCACTTCACTTACTTTTAAAACTACATCCATGGAAGCCCAATATAATTATTCTAGAAAGCAGGTATTATTCCTTGGCTTCTCTGCCAGCAATATAAGGAGATTCTACTCATTTTAAATATTCTTCCCAAAGAATGAAAAAATGAAGGCACAATCAGTAAGTGTTTATTTTGAGTTTTTTGGTTATTTGAATTGGCAGGAATAGTAATATAGTATGTTACATTGTTTCAGTATTATACAAAGATGCTTTGGTTTGCTTATTCTCATTTCTCTGATATCTCTTGCCCGCTGTTTCTCTTTTTGCAGAAGTGGAGAAAAGGGCGAGGGGACACAGGTGTTTAAGGTTATTATTTTACCCTACATTAATACTGCTCATAGTGGCTGAAAGTTTATAGATGGCACAACTTAGTGGTATTGTAATCAATGTCTCAACACTGATGTCAAAATCATTTAACCACTTATTGAACTGACAAGACAAAAAGGACTTTAATTACAGCTGCCGCCACTGACTGCTTTGTCAATCTTGTCCACACGTGACTCAGGCACTAAGAACCAGAAGTCACGAGACATATCTGGATGTACCCTGACTTTTGGACTATAACCTGCAAAGGTCACTGATTGAAAATCAAGGGTAGGAAGAACTGGAGCACCTGTTAATTACATATTTAAAAATACCGAAATGTTTGCTTTAGATGGACAATGGTTTTTTTTGTTTTTTTTTGTTTGAGACAGAGTCTCACTCTGTTGCCCAGGCTAGAGTGAGTGCCGTGGCGTCAGCCTAGCTCACAGCAACCTCAAACTCCTGGGCTCAAGCGATCCTCCTGCCTCAGCCTCCCGAGTAGCTGGGACTACAGGCATGCGCCACCATGTCCGGCTAATTTTTTCTATATATTTTTAGTTGGCCAACTAATTTCTTTCTATCTTTAGTAGAGACGGGATCTCATTCTTGATTAGGCTGGTTTTGAACTCCTGACCTTGAGTGATCCGCCCGCCTCGGCCTCCCAGAGTGCTAGGATTACAGGCGTGAGCCACCGCGCCCGGCTCATAGATGGACAATGGTTGTATAAAATAAACTGCTGGCAAGCTAAGAAGGACTTTTTGTGAGGTCTAAGGAAGCCCAGTTATGGTCCTATCAAATAGCATGACAGGAAGATACCAGTTTTGTTTTTTAATAACTTATCAAGGTGAAATTCCCACAACAAAAATAATGATTTTAAAGTGAATAATTCAGTGCCATTTAGTACTTTCACAATGTTGTGCAACCACCACCTTTGCCTAGTGCCAATACATTTCCACCATCAGAAAGCAAAATCCCTTACCATTAATTCTTCCCTTCTCCCACCACTGGTAATCACCAATCTTCACTTTGTCTCTATGGACTGATCTATTCTGGATACTTCATATAAATGGAATCATACAATATGTGACCTTTGTATCTGGCTTCTTTCACTGAGCATAATGTTTTGGAGGTTCTGAGAGTTTTGGTCTATTGGAGACATTTAAGCAATTCACATGTACTGGAAGTCAAAAACATTCCTACATTGTAATTCATAAAAATTACCTCTGAAGTCTTCTGAATAGACTCCTTTTCCTGTTCAAAGCAACAACAATATTTAAGGTTGTTATAGGAATCCTTTATATATTCTAAATTTGTAACATACAATTCCATAAGCTAAAAAAAATTACATCTGCTTCTAAGCTATAAAATCTTAGTTTCATTTATTTCCTGCAATGTTTTATTGAAGTCTCCATTTCGAGTTTTACATACTACTTTCAATACTTCATATTCATACTACTTAATATTTATCATTAACCCTGATATTTAATAATTTTCCATTAGAGAACCCACAAGCCCTTCTTAAGAGTTTTATTTGCAAAATGGGAAAAGATGATTCCTAAATATTTTCTTCTCAGGACAACAGACAAAAGAAACACAGCACCTACCCCATCGGATTGCTCTTTCTTCAGATTGCCCAGGCTGCTGGACTTTTGCAGACTTGAAGTTCTAAAAATATAACAGTAATAATAATTAGGATTAATAATAAGTGGCTCTGGTACTACTATTTCTAAGTAGAACATCTTGGAAAGAAACTAAAATTGAGTGTGGGTTGAATCCCAGTAATAAAAGAAAACCTGGAACCAGGCAGTCACTTATGTGCTTAACTAAATTACAACATTTAGTTTTTTTAAAAGCAGGGGAGGGTAACTGTCCTGCCAATGACTCTAATGTCCTACACATGTTAGAATAGCTGGAAAAATACTTGAGACTATCCTTGTGATGTCAATATTTGAAGATAAACCAGTGTTTTCCATGGACTGACTGTGCATTCTTTTTATGTATACATTTACACCAGGAACTTTTAAAATATTCATGTATTATTTATATCTAACCCTTCTAAGTAAAATAATGAATGAAAGTTTTACTTTTCAATTCACAAAGGAATCACTTTTCTGAGTGTGGCAAAGCAATTCATTTCATAGTTCTAACCAAAGCATAATAGAGGAATCCCTACTTCTGCCCATAAAAATTAATTTGCTATCCTAGAAAAAGCAAAGGAACACTATAATTATCCAGAACTTCCTCTGTCATGTAATTAGTGTCCAATTATATAGAACTAGTGCTACTCAAAAACTGAAGGCACGAATATCTGACCAGTTGAGAGAGAGAGAGAGAGAGAGAGAGAGAATGAGAGAGAGAGAATATGAATGTATTTGCTCTAAGAAATAGAATATAAACATATAAACTTTAAAAAGGCATTTTCCTGTATTTATGTGTATATAAATTGCTAGAAGTGTCAACTACCCAATAAAGTAAAAGATAATACTGAGAAGAGAGAAGATCTCAGCAATGAGTATTGCTCTAAAAATAGACTTTATTAATTATATCCAGACTTTAACTTGGATAAACATAGATATTAGTTCAGTTTATAAAATTGAAAGTGCAAAAAAACCTATCTTAGCTTTTCCAGCCATCACATCATCTTTTGATATTTTTTCTGCTGGACTTAAAATATGAGTACAAAAATGAATTAAAAGCACTGGCCTTCAAATGAAAACTGATGAAAAAAGGCTAGACTTGCAAAACCCTGGCATGAGATAATAGCAAATTAGCATTTCTTTGTAAATTTACAATCTTCTCACCTCTATCCCCAGCCAATCATTAATTTCTTCATTAATTTAATGAAGAAATTGTTAATATAATAGAACTCTCTTCTTTATCAAGCCTCAATAACATTTTTTACATTCAAGAAAATATAACTTACAAAACACTATCACATAGCTGGGTTTCCACAGCAGCACCAAGGATTATTTTTCCATCACTAAAATGTTAAAAGAAAAAAAAGAGATATTTATTAACTTCATGAATAAAAGGCCATATATATTTTAAGTGAACAAAACTGTTAAAAACAAAAAATTATGCAAAGGAAACTATTTCTATTTTTTTAAATAGTCTATTTTATTTTATTTGGCTTAAATTTAAGATTAGACAAATAATTTGAGAATATGTTGGCAAAAAATTCTATTTGCCTACAGAGAAACTATCGTATCCCCTCTTTTGTCTCCTTCAAGCCATCCTCCAAATGGCTTCATGGCACATCACTGTGACTATCCTGCTTGGACAGTCACATGTGACTCAGGATGTAAAAATCCCAGTTCCTTCAAATCCTTTTCTAACCCGACCACCCCCTTTCCCCAGCCTCATCTCCTATTACTTCCTGTTTCACCCCTTTTATTTCAATAATACAGAACTGATTATGTGCTGCTCCTACCCCCACCCCACGGCTTGCTGTTTCTTGCTTCTCTGGGTAAAAGTTGCATCTGTATAAATGCAATGTACCCTTCTCTTTGGTTGATGTACTTTTTTGAACATTCACATTGCAATGTTAGATCATAAACGACATACTTCTCTTCAAATGAAGTCTCTGCCTTAGGAGGCAGCTTTGAATTTTCAGAAGTTTCCACGTCTATAGATGCTGGCAATAATGAAGGGATTGAAACTTGCAAGATGCTGGTATGGAACTGTAATTATAAAAAGTCAAAAATCGATCAACCAAACAAACAAAACACAAGCTACAGAGTAACAAAACATAAATAAGATGATTAAATAGTCCATGATAAAATCTCATATACCTGTGTTTAGAACTCTAATGTCTATAACATGATTTCAGAATATAAATATCTACACGGAAGAAGCATTAATCAGAGAGACATTCTGAAGGACGTTGATTTTTGAACTTGGTTCTGAATAAGACTGAATATTGTGAATAAGATATACTAAGTACCATCAAGCAAGTTAATAGCAAATCCTATCAACTTTAAGCCCTGGCTGGAATCCTGGCTCTGACACACTTGCCCAGGTGGTCTTAGGCAAGTCACTTCACTAGGCATCCATTTCCTGCTCGGTCAAATGAGAACAATGCTTACCTTACAGGGTTGCAATGATTTAACATGAGATTTGGGTAACGTGCTTTGTTTACAAAGCTCTATTTTGACTTTAATTTCTACCGCTAGTCTAACATGGGAACACTGCTCAAGTCAGTTAATTATCATTCTATCTCTGAACTAGTTGACTAATTTCAATTGACAGAATGGATGAAAGTAGAATTACAAGCAATTACAATGTACTTTGTGGCTACCACTTCAAACACTTTTGCTTAATAACAACAATGTTACAGCAATAAAATACAAACAAATGCTTTGTGCATCCTAAAAATGAAGTCTGAAACAATTGTAACACTTTGGTTTTCAATAATTTTTGACAACTGTAGATCAGTTAGATTGTGGACCACATCATAAACTAATAAATGACAACACTTTAAAAAATATTCCAGAAAAAAAGAACAAAGTTTGCCTCAGTGAGCTCCTGCAAGTTAACTAATCAGTGATAACTTTTCACTTCTGAAAGCTGCCCTGTAAGGACTCACATCACTGAACATGTCTACACACCAACCAATCAGAAGCAGTCTCACCTTAGTAATCATACTCGCCAGCTGATGTCAATTTACGCTTGCCACCATAAGTCCACCAATCCTTCAGCTCTAAGCATCCTAAAATCCCTACCTATAATCAGCTTAAAGAAAATGTACCTTGCACCAGAAGAACTGTCCCGGAAAAAAAATAATAAATGATAAAATTATTTGTTTAAAAAAAAAAATTAAATTAAAAAAAAAAAGAAAGAAAATGTACTTGACCAGCAAAGCTCACTTACTTAAGGAAGTAATGCATTCAACTCTGTGATTTTTGTTTCAGTTACTGAGTGATGGTTTCATCCTTTACACTATAAAAGGTTACGCATTTTATATTATTATAAAATAGGAGATTATTTCACTATCAATTTTTGCAGTTTGCATCTTTATGATTAATCCTGGGCAACTTATTTAGCCATTATCACTGTTTCTGTAACAGAGGGGATGGCTTAGAAAAAAATGGCAAAAATATTTTCTGTCTCTTTAAAACATCCTCCACTCCTTTTTGAGAACTAAAAAACCTGCATCCCTGCCTCAGGCCACTGGCTGGGAGGGGCAAAAGAATGACCTTTATTCTTTGTGCTACAGGAGACAGCTAAAGTGGAACTCTCCAGGCAAGGTCTGGGCAGAGGTTAGGAGATTGTATCCCCTGGAGATGAGTCAAGATCAGAATAATCAAACACAGTTGAACAGCAAATGCCTGAAGCTGTTTAGAGGCCTCCCTCTAAAAACTCTGTAATTTTGCTTATGGACAGGAATTTTGGATTATCAAGATCAGAATAATCAAATACAGTTGAACAGCAAATGCCTGAAGCTGTTTAGAGGCCTCCTTCCAAAAACTCTGTAATTTTGCTTATGGACAGGAATTTTGGATTTTGAGACAGCAGTCTACAATTTTTCCCCTTTGCCATCAAAGTAATAAAACTTCTCTTTCCTCCTCCTCAACCACTTGTTCTCATTCTTCCGAGGACAAGTGCCGAGCTTTCAGTAACACTTCCTGAAGTTCATTTATCTCCTTGGATTCCTAATCATGGAGGAAAAATAACTACACCAACAGACTGACCCATTTTCTTGATCTCTTTTTCAAACTTTAAGGCTTTAACTCTGTAAACTAAAATAAAATCTTAAGGCTCTCTGCCATCAGCTGTCTGAATGGACCCCCTCTTGGCCAAGGGGATATCCTAAAACTGAGATGCTAGCCATGAGAAGGGAGGTCAGACATGCCTCATCATGCCCAACCTCCCTTCTAGTCAAAGACATCCTTAACAGGCCTAAGAAAGACTATACAAGACAAACCTGCAGGTCCTCGATTTACATAACAAATCACTTAAGTCTGGGTGTAGGACTGGCAGCTTGTCTCTAACAGAATTCTTTAACTTAAAACATTCTAGCTTCATTTCTTTAACCAATTACAAATCTCTTTAAACTCATCTATAACCTGTAAGCCCTCCACCTTTGAGATGGCCCACCTTTTCAGGCTAAAGCAATGTATGCCTTGCAGGTATTGATTTATGACTTTACATATAATTCCTGTCTCCCTCAAATGTATAAAAGCAAACTGTAACCCAACCACTTCGAGTCCACTTACTCAAGGCTTCTTGGGCGTGGCTCTGGGCCATGGTCCTCAAATTTGGCTCAAAATAAACCTCTTTAAATTATTTTACAGAATTTGGCTTCTTTTTCATTAACAATTCCAACCTCAAATCTCCCTCCTGGCTTTTCTATAAAAATGTGGCTGAATTCATGCAATTCTCACCAAGCCATTCTTGTTATAAACTCAAAACCTATCATTAAACTGCAATTCACATAGCAAAGACTTTTGTTTTTGGTTAAAGGAGATGAGATTATCTGGGTGTATCCTACAAGTAACAGTAGCCCTTCCCTATAAATGCAACACACTCATTGGCTGCCAAACGTTATTTTCCCTTCAGTATAAACATATATTTAACAATTAAGGAGATTTTTTTCCCTCCAAAATATATCTCATTCCTTAATTCCTTGATTAATGAAACACTGTAGCCCTCTTCTACATTTAAGAGAGAAAAGTTGTTTTCTACTTGAATTCATTTTCATTCAATTCTGTTTGCTCATTATGTAACTATCAGCAAACAGATATGAAGAGTAAAGATGCCACTTGGTTTCTTCTACCTATAGTATGAATAACATCTGAGAGGAGAGATGACCAAAGAAGGAACTGCTAAATCTAAGGGGAGCTAAGATTGTTTAGTTAAACAATGAAACTATTTCCCCTTCCTAATCTCTCTAGATAGCAAATTACACTAAAGTTAAGAAAAGGTTTCAGGGCAAAGATTAAGCACAGGTGCAGTCAGACAAAGCCAAAGGTATGGCTATAAAACCCTTTGTTGACATCTCTGGAAGATTTAAGGTAGTACTGTCCCCAGTGAACCTTTCAAAAAGATTAAAGGCTCTAAAAACAGCAGAGATGTTCCACAACAGCTTTATAGGACACCTAAGGAAGAGAAAGCTTGTGGTGAAGATATCTGGGGATGTGCTTTACCTAATGGAGTGGATCATAAATTGATTCCTATGAAATTCCAAACACGTAAAGTATTATACCAAATTAGGCTCAAAAGGACAGAGAGAATAGAAAATGAAAGAGGCTTTGAGCCTCTATGGGCACTTTTGCAGGCACAAAGCTGAGAAAACTACTCATCTGCAAATATAGGCTCCTTTTTATGGAAAAGGGAGGATGACTTGGAGGGAAGAACCAAGAGCCCAGAGGACTGAGCCCTAATCCAGGAACAGGCAACAGGAGCCTTGCTGGATTTCAGAATCACTATGGACTAAGTGACACCTGTGAGCCTTCCATAACCCCTCCTTTTTCATGGGAGTGCCTACAGTAGCAACATTATGCCTATCCCCCCATTGTATGCTGGGTGTCTGGGGAACAGATAACCAGATAACTTGTCCTTTAAGTTCCTAGTTCTTTAAACTGAGTGGAATGGTACTCAAGAAGCAGTGACTAAGGCACTGTGTACCCGAGGAGCTTCACCTACATCTTGACCTGATCTAGATGACAAAATCCTGGGGTGCTGAGACCTCATTGGAGTGTGACTTAAGAGGGCACAAGTGCATTTTGCTTGGGAGAGGGATGTAAACTGTTGTAGCCAGAGGGTGGAGTGGCAGATTGTATTTTGGTTGCACCAATATATCCCCTCCCACCTGTCCTTACAATGTGATATTGTCCATCAAGAGGTAGGGTCTATGTTTCCTCTCCTTGAATCTGGGTGGACCTATGAGCACAGATGCTCTTGCTGAGCCCTGCCCAATTTGCAGAATCATCAGCAAAATAAATGTCATTCACCACAGAGTTTTGGGGTGACGTACAATAGATAACAGACAGATTTGGGTGCCAGTTTGATGCAATATAAAGGAGTTTATGACTGTTTATTCCCCTTTACTTGCTTTTTCCAAGTCTAAAGAAGTCAGAGGAAAATTTCATTCAGTCATCTTTCAGAGTCATCATAAGAAGTGACTAAAATCAATTTCTATAAGCTCACTTTATCCCCACTTTACTTATTCCTACTTATTCTCAAGTAAATTGTAATTTCATCTTTATGATAATGTCTATTTCCAAAGGAGTCATATGTTTTTCCTGACTCTTATGAGCAATTTTGATATCGCCCAACTCATTTACTAAGGAGAGAAGAAAACTACAGATTTTTAAAAAAAAAACACAAAGATTGCAAGAACAAACGGAGAAAGTAATCGAACTGAGAAAAGAACTCATATTTTTCACCTTATCAACAGCGCTTTAAAACTCCATGACATGGTCTCTTCAATACGAAGGAAATACTGAAAGTCTGTAAATACCTCTTCGGGAGCACTTGTGTTAAACGGGTCACGACTGGGAGATCCCATGACTGGAGTAGGCGGTGGACTTTTCTCCAGATCACTAAAACCCTGTGCGTCCAACAAAGCCGAGATGGAGCTGGAATGGAGCAGATCCTCATACTCGCCGTCTTTGCCTAGAAGACGACAAAGCGAAAAGAGGACAACAGCAGCTTTTCATTTATATTTCACTTTTGGATACAATCATTGAATCGTAAGATGGAAAGAAAGTTAAAAGTTAATGTATTCCAATAACAGTTCTGTAAGTTTGTCCTAGAATTAGGGGCTCTACGAATGTTAATTTAGACATGAGCAAGCTGAGAAATACTTGGTACAAAAATCTAATTCTGAATAGCAACAAAGTCACCATTGAAACACTTGATTTTCATCACTGCTGTACTTTTGAAAAAACATAGAAAGGAAAATAGGAAGAAAGAGGGACAACCTTTGATCTCTCTAGAGGATCCTTTTATGCCATTTTTAAAGCAGAACAAAGAGTCTCACAGAAAAAAGCAATCACATATCCATCAAAGCAGCAACCTTTAGAATTTCTTTTTACATTTCTAGAAATGAAAAGGATTAAGGGGTGAAAACACAGTGCCAGACAGATATTCTTTTCTAAAAATAAAAAGAATGATACTTAAATCTCTAATCTCTGAATAATACAAAATGGTAAATCACATACTTGTTTAATGATCTTAACCAGACCATAGCTTCTTAACTTAGATTTTACTAATTTTATTAGAATTTAGGTGTTATTAGAATTGTGTGAGGCTTAACTCAATAAATATAAATCCTAGTGAGAAATCACTGTTTATAGAACTCTTCATTAGAACAGGACATAACTTTTAATGGTTTATGAAAATCTATCCTGCTGTACATAGTTAAAAACTATTTCTTTTATCTACAGGTTCATATGAACAGAAAATAAAGACTGGAAAGAAATACACAAAAATGCCAATAGTGATCATACCAATGTGATGAGTGATTTTTACCCTTTTTCTCTATTTTTTAAGTATTTCACAATATAGTCTAGTCACAGGAATTAATATTTTCTTCCTTGGTTTTTGAACATAATAATTATAGTGTTGAAGTTCTATAAAATCAAACAATATTTTAAATGCTATGCATATATAAAAATTAATCACTTGCAAATTTGCAATATTCCTTAGAAGAAGACTCTTTTGAAGGCATGGAAAATGTTGGGTGATGAGAATTGCTACAGTCAACACTGATAATGAGATGTTCATTTGCTCAAATAATCATAAAATCTTAATGATATGCCAGGCCCTGTGCACAAAAAGATGAAGATCCTTTGTTCTCCCCCAAAATTCTAGTCCAAAGCAGGATTTTGTCATCTCATTCAAATTAAAATTTCAAAATCTGAGTGTTTCATGAGTACCTTCCAGAAGACTTATTGCTGGTGCTTACCCTGAGAACAAATAACCCTACATATGCGCTGTTAATAAACAAGAGCACTTTCAGAGTTATTAATTTTTTGTTTGTTTGAATGACCCTCAAAGCTTTTCCACATTTGAGAATGGCCAATTAGCCCATGTGTAGATAAAATAATAAATAGAACAAAATGCATAACTATCTTTACTTTATGTGTCTTATAGGATTTTTTAGATCTTAACATGTTCAAAGCCGAACTCTATCCCCCTTCCTCACCCCAGTGTTACTTTTCTAGGCTTCCCTACCTTGGTTAATGGAACTATCATCTGCCTAATTGCTTTAGTCAGAATGTCTCTCCCTCTAGATAAAGAGAGAGAGAACAACAAACATGAAGATACACTCAACATCACCAATCACCAGGGAAATGCAAATCAAAACCACAATGAGATACTATCTTATCCCTGTCAGAATGGCCATTATTAAAAAGTCAAAAAACAATAGATGTTGGTGCAGATGAGGTGAAAAGGGAACGTTTATACACTGTTGGTGGGAATGTAAACTAGCACGACCCCTATGTAAAAAAATATGGAGATGCCTCAAAGGACTAAAAGTAGACCCACCATTCCATCCAGCAATCCCAATACTGGTTACCTACCCAAAGGAAAAGAAGTCATTTTATAAAAAAGATACAAGCACTTGAATGTTTATTGCAGCACAATTCACAATTGCAAAGATATGGAATCAACCTACGTGCCCATCAACTGATGAATGGATAAAGAAAATGTGGTATATATACACCATGGAGTACCACTCAGCCATAAAAAGGAATGAAATAATGTCTTTTCCAGCAACTTGGAAGGAACTGGAAACCATTATCCTAAGTGAAGTATCTCAGGAATGGATAAACAAACACTTCATGTTTTCACTTATAAGTGGGAACTAAATGAGCGGTTTGTGTATATGGTCATAAAGAGGTGTAATGGACATTGAAAACTAAGAAAGGGGGAGGGTGGGAGGGAGGTGAGAAAAAATCTACTTATCAGGTGCAATGTACACTATTCTGGTGACAGGTACACTAATAACCCTGACTTCAGCATTATATTAATATAATTCACCCATGTAATAAAAAACACTTGACCTGTACCACTTAAATCTATTTGGGGAAAAAAAGAAATGCCTATCCTTGATTTTTTCCTCTTCTTTACTCTCCTCATCAAATTTATCACACCACGTGTTGATTCTAACACCATAATACATTCCCAAATGAGTATCACCGATTTTTTCACTTGGAATACTGCAAGAGTGTCTGGAATCCCCTTCTCCCAATATTGCGGCCTCCCCGCCCAAGGCCCATGTGTTACAAAGATCCTGTTGCTGACTTTTAAAACCCATCAGTGGATCCCTCTGCACTTGAACAAGAGCCGAACTCTGCCTCTTGCAACACCAGCTGCTGCTCATCTCTTTGCCCCACCTCATCCCACCCGCCCCATGCCCCCTGCCATGCAGACACACTGGTATTCTACTTGTTAAATGTGCCAAGTTCTTTTGTCCCTAGGTTCTTTGCACGTGCTGTTGTTTTCTCCCTCTGAAATACTATCCGATCAACTCCTTAGAGAGGCTCTCCCTGACCAACCAATCCACAGTACACTCGCTCATCAGCCTGTACACTTTCTGGCAGAGAACAGTTGCCTAATGATATTGTTTCAATAAATGAATGAGCCACCTAATTTGGGACAATAGATATGATCCAGGGCAGACACAGGCCAAATGTATAAATTCATAGCCACTTAGAATCAAGCAAAGCAGAAAAACCTTTAGAGCTACACTCTACCTTTTTTACCTTGGGCCAGTCCCACCATATCTTGCATTTTCTTGCACCTGTTCAGGCACTGTCGAAGATCTTCTATTTTCCGATCCTATGAGTAAAATAAATTATCACCTTTAATCCTATGATCTTAAAACAGTAAAAGTAATTGTGACACAAAGAATAAGCAGATGTAAATTATTTACACTGAATACTTTGAAACTTTAAAATTGGTAATATCTAGACTATGTTTCCTACATACATTGGAGATGTGGGAAAAGTACCTCTAAATTTAGAGATCCTGTCCTTTAGCTGCCATCTTTGAAAAACAAAAACAAGGTAATAAGATACAAGAAACCAAAAAACCCAAGGAAAAAAAATCAGCTTTAATTACTCTGCTAACTTTTAAGTCAAGTCTTAAAAGGAAGGCTTCTGTCTTTATTAGTCATCCTTAATCACCACCTGGCTTTTCCCTTTTCAAAATACTTCCCCAAAGTTGCTTTGATTAGTCATCGGTGACCTCCTATCTACAGTTCTGTATTTCTCTTAAAATTGATAGGGTTCACTTTCTACCAATCTATATTTCTACATTAACCCCAAAATTTAGATTCATGTTCCAATTTCTATGAGAAATCTCCTTTAAAATGTCCCTTGAATTTGTAACAAATTGAAGGCATCTAAAATTAAGCTCATTATTTCTCTTCAGTATTTCTCTCAGTATTTCTCTTTAGCCTGTGCTTGGATTTCCTTAACTCTTTAAGGGCTCCATCATTCACGAAGTTGCCCAAAAGAGAAAGTTAATCTTTTCTCAAATCCAGAGATCTCTAAACCTTGTCAACCTGTAAATTTCTCTAAAATCTCTTCCCTCCTTACCGCCTCACAGCCACTGCCTTAGTTTCCAGCCCTCTTCATTTCTCATCTAGATTTTTATAAGTCTCTTAATTGTTCCACCTGTCTTCACTCTCCCTTTCTGCTACCAGAGTTAGCTTTCTAAAATGGCAATTTAATTATGTCACTGCCCAAAGTCTGTAAGCTAAGCCCCCAAATCTTAAACCTAGAGTACCAAGCGGACCACCCTCTGACTGAGCTCTGTGGTCAGCCTCATAGCCCCCACCCCACCTGTGCCTCACGCTCCATCTCTTTCCCAGCATGCATTGCGCTGTGTCAAGCCTGGGTCTTCAGATATGTTTGGAATCATGGACCCTTTGCCCAGAAGCTTCATTTTCCTGATGAACAACTCTCACTCTTCCTCAGAATTTGCTCAAATATGTCCTCTTTGAAGCCTTCTGGAAGCCCCAAGGAAATTATACTGTTGGTGCTCCTATTGCAGTTTGAGTATCTAATAAGCCCTCATTCAACACTGGGAATTTTGTTGGTTGTTGCTGCTATTGTTTATTTGTTTCTTGAGACAAGGTCTTGCTCTGTCACATAGGGTAGAGTGCAGTGGGGGCATTATAGCTCACTGCAACCTCAAACGATCCTCCTGCCTTAGCCTCCCAAGTAGCTAAAACTACAGGCTGGTGCCACCACACCTGACTAATTTTTTCTGGTTTTCATAGAGACCATGCCTTGCTATATTGCTCAGGCTGGTCTCAAATTCCTGTCCTTAAATGATCCTTCTGCCTCAGCCTCCCAAAGTGCTGGGATTACAGGTGTGAGCCACTGCACCCAGCCTGTTGCTGCTGTTTGAGGGAGAGAAATGAAAACAAAATAAATTTCAGTGATTTTTTTTTTATTTTTAAAAAAATAAAAGCTATGATGGGCAGCTTGCTAATACTTTTCATTCAATAGTGGGAAAGATTAGCAAAAAGGAGCCTATATATAGGGGACTGGGTGTGATAATGAGTTTATTTGTATAGAATAAAAGAGCAAATAAAGAGAGTGAAAGGCAAAAATAGGTAAGAAGAAAAACAGAGTAGGCAAGAATTCAAGAAAGAAACGTATAATGAGAAAAAGATCAAGCCAAAGTTCTTTGGCATTTTGTTTTTTACTTCCTTGAAATTACTCTTTTCTTGAGAAAACGTCCCCTTGTTCTCATCATTCAGGCGCATAAGGGGCGAGCAGTTCTGATGACATGGGCTGAGCCTGACTGTGCCTGCGCTAGATCCGCGTGTGGTCAGGTAAACCACGACAAACACACGCCTTAGTGGGGTAACTGCATCCGTGCTCTTAGCTGGATCAAACACCACGTGCGGGTGAGGAGATCCAACTGTGGGGGGGAACCCGTGGAGACCTTGGTATTAGGCCAATGTAGTTAAAGCAAAGCCCACATCTCTGTTGTTTGGAATTTCATCTCTCAGGAGAGTAGAGACAAGCCTAGATGTGAAAGCAGCCAGGAACGTGAAGGAAATAACGTTGTCTATGGAGAAGAAATCCATCATGACTGTGAAGCCACAACACTGTCACAGGGCTCCCTCCTTCAGAATTTCCAGTGACCACAGAAAGGATGTGCCATGGAACGTATCCTTTCCTTTGTTTGTCACTTGAATATGCGGAACTGATCTGAATGCTGGAATGGTTTCTAAATTCACGCTGGCGGGGGTTCTCCGTTGAGCCAGTGCTGCTGGCGCCTACTCCCGTGCACACAGCCATGACGACAGCTGCCACCGCGGGGAGTGTGCACACCTTAGCGGGGACAGGGCACACTTGCCCCTCAAGGTCAGTAGTGTTTGGGGTATGTTCTTTCAAAATTGCATGGGATCCTCAGAATGTTGTTACAAAAACATCCACATAAACATTTAAATGTCATCTGAATACCTTTTCTTCGTTTGCTGCCATCAAAGACTCCACAGCCTTTTTCATTTTTTGTACTTCAATATCTGAAAGCAACACAACATCAAGTCAGAAGCCAGTTAACACATGTGACAATGACAAGAAGCTACTTACTCTCCAGACTTGAAATATCTTAAGGTCGAGATGTTAATGATTTATTTGTTACTTAAAAAGAGCACATTTAACAGCCAGATTCTCTCTTAGGCAAAATCTGAAAGATGAACACCTTCTATCTCACCCTCAACAGTTGTCATTCCAGAAAGAAAATAAGGGTACGTGAGAGCTAGCTATCCTCTCTTAGAGCAACAAAATCTTCATGAAGAACACTGAAGATGAAATTTCAGTGCTATAACAATAAACATACAGACTTTTCCAAAAAAGGAACCTATGAAGCAGTGGGTGAAAGCAATGAACAGTTCACATAATGACAAAAGCAGAGAAAATGATATTCGGTCATAACCCAGAGGGAGGCACAGGCGGTGAGAGCCTGAGGGAGTGTGATATTTACATGAGTATTCATGCTAGGAAGCTGGTTGTGGTTCCATACAGAAGGATAGTAAGTATTTGCTTCATCTATAAACTTCATTTCCAATAGTATTTTAAAACAGATTTCAAGACATAAAGGCCAAAGTAAGTTGAATGTGGTTTCCCTTAAAATTTGATATTCAAATACAAAAGCATGTTACTTGAATAATTAAACACTTAAACATTTTGAAGGTGAACAGTCACCCCAAAGTGAAACCACAAACTAAAAAATTGAAACAGAGAAAAAAAATTTCAGCTAAAATTGCCTGCTTCCAAGGAAAAAAAAAAATACTATTCTAGATAATTTTTTTTAAAATGGTACATCATACGGGAGAGGGTTGGCAGGGGCAATATATGTAACCCTAACAATATCTGTACCCCCATAATATAATGAAATTTTTAAAAAGTAAAAAAAAAAAAAGGTACATCATTCAGCACAGATGTAACATTTTCAATTTAGATATATTCTATAAAAATTGAAAATTCAGTGTCTGGGGGAAAGAGCTCACTAAGGACTTATCTGGATGTTGTACTACATAATCGAGGCTCCATTAATCAGCCTGGATAAAATGTCTGCTGTAGTAAGAAGATACGTTCAGAGGAGCTTCCAATGCAGATCTGAGACAAACAGTGGACTTCAAAACATTGAAAAGCAAAAACAAAGTTAAAAATTATTTTTCAACTCTGGTAAACCTTTACGATGGTGGGTTTTCACAAAAGTATATAAGTTATTTTCTTCTCTGACCCTGTACCATGTGGATCACAAGGAAAACATGTTCTTATATCCACAACTCTGTGCCCTGTTGTATCCTGTAGAGCAAAAGAGCTGAATCAGACAAAATCCACAAAATGACTTTTTACCCCTTGTTTTGATTGTTTGTTTACACAAACAATTTTGCACACTTTGAAGAAATGGAGGGCTTATCGATGAAGCAACTTTACATCTGTGGTGAGAGAAATGTTTAACACATGCAAAGAATAGTCCAAGCAATATTTTTGGTGAATGTAAAGGCTGATGGAAATACACCAAAACCTTACTTTTTTCTTTGAGCTTCTTTTTAAAATTTTCATCTGTTCAGGAAAACCCATCGAATTGGAAGTTAGCATAAATTACAACAATATATTTTCGAAGCACTGTTATTTAGTCTCCTTTTACCTAAAACAGAGGAACTCTAACCTCATAAAAACGGAACACTAAGCTCTATTTTGTGACTTCAGGATTGGCAGTCCAGTAAATAATGCTCTGTGTGAGGTTGGAAAGAGATTGTGTTGTAATTAATCAGAAGACCTAAATTTGAGCAATTACCTCTGTCACATCTTTCTGAACCTTTATTTTCTTGCATTAAAATTAGGCTTATGGAGTATAAGCACTTTTTACACCATATATGACAAAAAACCAGTTAATGTCACTTGGCTGTTTTTTACATTTCCATCACAGTGTGATCCCTGGTCCCCCACTGCTTGTGTCACGTCCAGCTCCCCACTCAAGTTCAACAACACTGAAACAGTCTCTCTCCTGCTCAATGAGATGCGGGCACCGAGGATGCAGTCAGATGCTGTGCCAACAGCAGATCGCCAGGAAGTTTCTGACCACTTGCTCTCAACCCCTGTATTTACTTGGTGCTGCACTGATAACAAGCAGCCCCAGACTGGTTCCGGTCCCCAGATCAGACTCTGGGTAGCACTACCCTAATATATCGTCTAGCCCCCAAGTCCTGTGATTCCATTTTATTCTTAAAACCCTAAAGGCATGACCTGTTTCTGAATGTCCTTTAACATGCACAATTCTACCTATGCCAAAACATAGGAGAGGGGAATCCATTTCCCTCGAGTTTGATGAACTGGGTTTTCTCACGGAAAGGAACAGGTGAGACCTACAGGTATATAAAGCCATGGTATTCTAGAGCCAAGAAAGACTTTGGAGGTAATCTGATTCAAGACCCTCATTGGACAGACAATAATGTTACTAATTTTCACATAGCAGATGAAAATGTACCAAAGCTACACTAACTAGCAGGCTCTTTTGAGTGAGTCAGAAGTTGGTTTCGTATCTCACAGGACCACAGTTGTCATTTGTAATCACAAAGAAAAGATAAATTTGACCTAGTGCTGTCGGATGTTATGTGCATTATATTTCCAAATATAACCTTTATTTATTTTTTTGAGACAGAGTCTCACTCTGTTGCCCTGGCTAGAGTGCCATGACGTTAGCCCAGCTCACAGCAACCCCAAACTCCTGGGCTCAAGCGATGCTTCTGCCTCAGTCTCCCAAGTAGCTGAGACTACAGGTAGGCGCCACCATGCCCGGCTAATTTTTTCTATTTTTGGTAGACACGTGGTCTCACTCTTGCTCAGGCTGGTATTGAACTCCTGACCTTGAGCAATCTGCCCGCCTCAGCCTCCCAGGGTGCTAGGATTACAGGCGTGAGCCACCGCGCCCAGCCCCAAATATAACCTTTAAAATAACCACATTTCATTCAAGGTATTTTCTAACATGTATAACCTACATTATTAGAAATTATAGCCCATATCATACTCAGAACCGCCTCAGGTATGAAAAAAATTTGGATACATTTGTACATTTTTCTAAAAGCAGAGTTAGTCTACTTTTGCCTTCCAAAAGGTTGAGGCCTCAAACCTTTGTATGAAATTTTCAATAATTTTCCGAAGATACAGAGCCATTCGTCTCTTCTCTCAAAAGAACAGGAAAGGTTTCCAAATTCCTTAGTTTATTTCGTCTCTATTTTAGTTCCAGGGGAAACAAATCTTAGGACATAGTAATGGTTCCTTTTAATTATTTTGACATTCCCTTGTATTGCAATTTGGACAAGTATATTCTTGTGACGAGAATTTACAACTTAGTAATCTAACATGACAGAATTGTCCTTCTCCAGCTATGGAAGAGGAAGTTAATGGATTCCCAGGCACAGTGAAGAGTCGTGGAGAATTCTCTGTGGTCCTGGGCCTAGCTGGCTTCTGCTACTCTTTCTTTGATGCTAAAATTACACAGTGACTAACATCAGTTTCCTCTACAGACTTTGGAGAATTTTAACAAGATAACAAATGTTTAGCATATCTTCTTACCTCTATCAAGAATTTCAATCCCTTCTCCTTTCACCTTGGAAACCAGTTTTTCGTGTAGCCTTTTTACTTCAGCTTCCTTTTCTTCCAATTGTTCTTTTAAAGATGCCAGTTCATCCTATAAGTTATAAATTCATTTTAAAATAGTAGATTTTGACTAAAAGAGAATATTCAGAGAGCATCTTAGCTCTTTAAATCAATAATTGGATTTTACAAATGAAGCAAGAATCTATAAGAATTTAGACACAAACATCAGAAATTACGGTCAATGAGAAACAGGAAGCAAGACTATTAATAGAAGTCCAATTATTAATAGTTATGGTATAATTATTTCAAGTTTCTTTGTGATCAAATGAAAAATAAATTTTTTACGGTATCATTAGGGCCAGGAGAGCCCTAAAGTTTAAATCTTAGGTTACATTAAAAAAAAAAGTTAATCAAGGAAGATAATCAAATTAGATACTTAGAGTCATAAAAGCAAAATTAAATGCAAATTGGAAAATTGGAAAAGACTTGCTTGAAATTTACTCAGCATTTCAAGATGGCACTCATGTTTCTTGGACAAGCACAGAAATTAATTAGTGGGAACAGCAGCAAGTCATGAACAACTTTAGCCAAATCTCAGAACTAAATAATTTATCTTCATCACTAAGATAAAGGCACAGAATCTCCTACAACAATGGGGGAAAAAAAATTTAGAAAACAGGTGTTTAAGTCCTCTATTTTTTAACTATGCAACTGTAAAAGATCTCATTCAAGGTTTTTTTTTTTTTTTTTTTTTTTGAGGCAGAGTCTTACTCTGTTGCCCTGAGTAGAGTGTGGTGGTGTCAGCCTAGCTCAAAGCAAGCTCTAACTCCTGGGCTCAAACAATCCTCTTGCCTCAGCCTCCCAAGTAGCTGGGACTACAGATGGTACCACGACACCCAGCTAATTTTTCTATTTTTAGTAGAGATGGGATCTCGCTCTTGCTCAGGCTGGTCTCGAACTCCTGAGCTTGAGGGATCCTCTTGCCTCGGCCTCCCAAAGCGCTAGGATTACAGGCATAAGCCACCATGCCTGGCTCAGCAAATTTAAGTTTTATGGGCTGTATTTAACACAGAAAATAGAGCTATGCAATGCTAATAAGTATGCCTTTATATTCGATATCCTATTTTATTTCAGAGGTCTATAAGGATATTTATTACATATAACAAATGAAAACATAGCTCTCCAGAAAAGCTAGGTTGACTTACGGTAGGAGTGGACACCAAGTATAAGAAATTTTCAGTAGCACTAGCAAGAAGTGCTGTCCTGTTCTCAGAGTTCTGCTTCTAAGCAGTAATTTCTGTTCACTGCCATGGTACAGTAAATTACTGGACATTTACATTCAAGAAAGTCTCTAAGGAGGACAGCAGTCTCTGCTGTTGATATGCAAGAGAATTCTTTCACAGGTGAGCTTCTACAATTATTTTATCATGCTTGGGTCTCAGTCTATGACAGTTAGATTTAATTTATGAATTAATGATTTTATTTACCTGTCTACTGTTTTTCACTAATTATTTCATATGTTTTTGAAAACAAGTATTAGGGATCAGACTGTCCCTTTAATCAGCTTGAAACGTATTTTTCATGAACAGGTGACACGCATACCAAACGAATGCACACACCACCAAAACCACCATCACAGCAAAACGACACAAGACAGAAAGCAACAGGCCGTGGATCCCATGACCCAAGTCTACTACACCTTCAGCGACTCCCGTTTTTGTTCCATCCGCTGCTTTTCATACTGCATCTGACCCACCTTGATTTTCATGCTAGAAAGTTTGGCCATTAAAGACTGGTAGAGAGACAGAGGAGTGAAAGAAAACTACAGATAGAAAAAGACAAGCTAAATAACCAAGAAAACAGCATCAGTTTATAAAGGAGGTTAGATATCACTCACAGAAATGGCAGGTTATGTTCTGTCAGATTAGTTAAGCCTTGGTTTTTATTCAGAACAGCAGTGTTTAAATTCAAGAAGGTTTATAGCTTAGGGGGAAACTTCATTCACTTACAAAATACCTTCTTTAATATATACTAAGTAGAAAACGTATTTTACTTATATTATTGGTCATAGACGAGTAGCAGAGCCATTTGTTTAAAAATTTTAAGCAGTGAGAAAACTTACTTTGGTTGATTTTAGCTTTTTTTCATACTGAAGTCTCTCGCTGTCCATTTCGCTGACTTTTAACCTCAAATCATTGATCTCCTGAATTAGGCCCTGTCCAAAAAGAAACAAGGAAATATATCAGGAAAAGTGGTAACACAGTTATATATACCTAAATAGCAGCTTGGAAATCTTAGGAAGACAATGGCTCTTAGGTTAAACTTGTATGAATTAGATCAGACAAATGGAAATGAATGTATTTCCATAAGAACCAACGGATCTTTCCATTACTGCAGTCCCCAAGCCCCGGTACTAGTCTGTGGCCTGTTAGGGACCAGGCCTCTGAATACCCCCACCCCCAGTCTTCAGTAGGGATGAAAGTGGGGGGTGGCACACAGCAGGAGGGTAGCAGTGGGTGAGCCAGCAAAGCTTCAGAAGATTCCCACCTGCTCCCTATGGCTCCCATCACCACCTGAGTTCCGCCACTCCCACCCCCAACCCAGTGGGTGGAAAAACCGTCTTCCATGAAACCAGCCCCTGATGCCAAAAAGGTTGGGGACCGATGATTTGAAACATTGCTTTGAATTCCCAATGCCTCTGTCCTAAAATGATGGGCTTATGAAAATAAAAGGTGACTTATAATTTTGATTAAGAAAGGTAGCTTAGGGCCGGGTGTGGTGGCTCACGCCTGTAATCTTAGCACTCTGGGAGGCTGAGGCGGGAGGATTGCTCAAGGTCAGGAGTTCGAAACCAGCCTGAGCAAGAGCGAGACCCCCATCTCTACTAAAAATAGAAAGAAATTAATTGGCCAACTAAAAATACATAGAAAAATTTAGCCGGGCATGGTGGCACATGCCTGTAGTCCCAGCTACTCAGGAGGCTGAGGCAGAAGGATCACTTGAGCCCAGGAGCTGGAGGTTGCTGTGAGCTAGGCTGATGCCATGGCACTCTAGCCCGGGCAACAGAGTGAGACTCTGTTTCAAAAAAAAAAAAAAAAGAAAGGTAGCTTAATATCTGATTTACTATTATCTACAGATATTTCTAGACCAAAAATGACTATATGAACTCTACCTTTTAAAATATGCTACCTTCTTTAAAAAAGGCATTTACCTTTAGGACCTTTTCAGTGATATATGGGTATTTATAAAAAAATTTTTTTATAATTATTTTTTTGGTCTACAAAAATACAGATTGCTTATCAACTCAATCTGGGTTAATGGAATGAAATTTAAATCCTTTAAGCCAGATTCTCAATTTGAAGGTGGTTGAGGGCCCAGTAGTTTATGTATATATTCAGAATCATAGTACAATTTTATATTTGGAAAATGAAAGAGAAAGCAATTCTAATGTTTTTATGACATAATACAATTTGACACCTTTCCTACTGCCACTTTTCTTTAAAAAAAAAAAAAACTAATTTACTTATAAAACTTGCCTAAATATTCTGAGAAATAGTCTTGTATTTTTGTCCATAGCCCAGAGAGTAGGAAAAGGAAATTAGAGTGCTAAATAATAACTCCTCTAAAAGAGAAGTTCATATACTCTGTGTAGAAGATTATTTTTTTTACTACAAGCAACAAAGATCCATCCAATAGTGAATATGTTTCTGCTCCTCTCTTTTTACAAGACATTTATTCCTGGGCCAAAAATTCATAAACTACGTAGTAGAATTAAACAAGAGTGCAAAAGAAAAAAAAAGTAGAACAATGCTATAAGAAGTAAAACTTTGTGACTAGGGATTATTCTAAACTTCCAAGTGTAATGATTCAACCTCACAAAGACTAGGAAAAGGGGTGCTATACTGAAATCCTCTTCCCAGTAATCCCATAAGCTTTTAAATTGTGATATTTTATAAAATGGGGAAAAGTATTACCTATCATTATTATGTACTTAGTCATTAATAATTATATGATATTTCAATAAGAGGAAATCTATTTTCTCCTTTTATTAATGAGGTCAAGAACTGTTTGACATTATTCAATATCATTTTATTTGTGATTCCTTATCTAACAGCTCAGAATTCAAGTTTTTTAAAAAAAATCCAGTTTCTCCCATTTATTAAATGAATCATCTTTGTACAATATGAGTCCTTAGTAGTCTTCCTTCATCAATATGGTGTGTATACACACACACAAAAAGAGAGAGAAAGAGACAGAATGTGTCATATTTTACCACTTTTAGAAATAGTGGCAATTTGCAAAGAAGAAACAACTGAATAAAATGAAATTATAAACTGGGATGCTTTTTCTATTTTAAAAAACTATCTAATTATCTTTTGCCACAACACTTTAAAAATGAACTCGATTTCCAACCTGAAAAATAGTCTTATCTTCCCATGACAACTCAAGCTGGAAAATCTGGCAATAGCTCCTTAATGTGAAACTTTAAAAAACAAAATACAAATTATTTCAATTAATTTCTTAGCAAAAGTTCAGTTCTTTTAAAAAAGTAAATCCCTGTTAATTTTCCCTTTTCCCTTTCAGAGAACTCTCCAGGCCTCCCAAGGAACTCAATCTCTGACATGTGTGCTCTTACCACAAGGGGGCAATGGTGAGCGATGCTAAACATCTCCCATCTACAATTCCTGGGACAGGCATGTCCCGAATCTTCCAAGGTTTTAAGACTTTTACCCCCAATCCTTTGGAAATGCCTATACATCTTCCCCATGACAATATTTTCTTAGAAATTAATATCAAAATAATCTAAAATTTTAAGACAAAGTGAAAGATTTTGATCCATGAAACATCCGGGAAAATATTTTGCTTTTATGAAGGGAACAATAACAGGAACATAAGAATATTCAATTCAGTTTTAACTTGGAGGACTATTTTAATTATTTTCATATATAACATCACAAAGTTTATCAACCATTCTATCATCTCCGGGTATGTGCATACAACATTTTACCAATAGCATTGAATTTTTATTAGAAAATGATCAGGCATTGAGTTTACCGGAAGTTCGATGACAAGATCACTTTGCATGTGACTGGGGACGCATGAGTGAAGTAGGGAAGCAGTGCGGGCAAAGAGTTTGATACAAACAGCAGCCAAACTCGAGATGTAAATATTACTCTGCACTCTTACCCCTCAAAAAAGAAAAAAAAATCTACTACAACGTAGTCCCAACATTTGGTGAACATCTTGTACCCAAGTTAAACTAACAACAGTCACACAGGTTAAGACTTCCCCTAGACTTTGCGTACACATGGAGAAGGCCACCTCTATGCTCATCTACTGCAATTTCTTCCCTGCAGTGGAGCTGGCTCCATTGCCGTGTTGTTCATCTGTTGACGGACCTCTATTACTACCTTTGATAGCGACTACGGGATGGGGTATGACAAAAAGAGGTGAAAGAGGAAAACATCAGAGCAGATTTTTAAAGAAAGCACAAAACAAGAATTTTAAAACTGTGTAACTTTCTAAGTCTTATTTTAAGAGCCCCACTCTCAATCAAATGGGTGATTGACAAAGAACTTTAAGATTAAAACACGAACCAGGTTAGAGATTTCCTTCTGCTTATGAAGGAAGCAAGACATATATCGAGACTTTCCATTATAGTTGGCTCTTTGACAGAAAATTTAATTTTGAAAATAGCAATGGAGTAAACCTCATTATCTCCAAATCTATCAAGAACCTTCAAATGCCAGATAATATAGGTAATATACCTGGTATCATAGTTATGATATCATTTATACTGACTATAGGTATATAGTCAGCATAAAATAAATGTCTGGGATAAAGATAGAGAGCAAGAATAAATAATTTCCTCTCCTCTCTCCTTCTTGGTATCCGTCTTCTAATCCAGTGTGACACCTCTCTCTCCAAATTCCAACCACAGAAACAAAATGGAAAAAACGGAGGGAAGATGGCCCTCAGAAGGGATTTCTGCAGCTCTTCACATTTCATTTCAAATAAACAGATTTCAAATGGGTTTGCTCTCTCTCCCCACCAGCAAAACAAATAAACTAGAAGATCTGGATTAACAATAAAATAGTAAAATAGGGAGAACAAACAAAAAAGCTTGTTTAGCCACTATCGAGTTGTAGATTATACCCTGAATTTCATAAAAGTATAGTAAGCCTTATTTAACTGGAAGGATTTATGTGTAGAATAGACCAAAATTAGAAGGCCAAATTAAATGACCTCCAAAAAACTCTAAGATTTTATGATTATATAAAGCATCTTCTCTATACGGATTAACAAAATTCAATTACATAATAAGTAATCTATGTGCCTAAATAATAACTACTGGCAAAACCATGTATTAAAACCCATTATTTATAAAATTAAGAAAACCAGTATAGATGAATGGATGGATGCTCCAAATATGCTAAAGTCCAAAGTATTTTTAAAGGTTAATGAAAGGATTAATATTTCATATCAAAGGTCTTAAAAATGTTTTTAAAAGTCTTAAAATAGAAATTGCCATTCACATTTAGTGATCAGAAGTCAACGTAATTAAAGTTTATTCTTAAAATGAAGCAGGATGAGGGCATATAGTGATTGATTACCTCCCCTGCACACCTCCAAAGGATTTCAACTTTGCCCTAGGAATGTGTGTGAAAGGAGAAGGGTGAGAAAAGAGACAGACAGACAGATGGTGTCATTTACCTCTGTGTCCCTAAATCTATCTTCATAATCCAATCTGTCCTTCTCCACAGCCGTCAGTTTTAACTTCAAGTTAGATATTTCGGCCATCAGATCCAATTTCTGAGTTTCTAAAGATGTCCTACTCAGAAGCTCCTATTAGAATTTAAGAGATACATTCAAAATTGTTTTATTAGAAGCAACCACACACGAATTTATCTCATTTATGATTGCAAAACAGCACCCATCAAGTAGAGGATGCAGTAAAGTATAATTACTGAATATATTTAGGTACCCTTTTCTTGAGCAGTGATAAACATGTGAATTTATTGGGGAGACATATTATATAGATACACACACATATATATATATAAACCTCACATATTCTTAAGCCTGATGGTGACGCTGATGATGATGATATTATATGAGGTATGTCTGGAAAGTATCCAGCCATGTACTATGAAAAACAGAGACATTTATTGAAGAAGATACAAGATGCAAGAAACATTGTACACAGGACAATGACACCTCAGTCTCCTTCCAAGCAGGCACCTTGAGACATCACACAATTCTCCCAGCGTCTCTTAACCTAACCCGTACACGTTCAACGTTCTCAGGTGTTCTGCTTGTCACAGGCCTTCCAGAACGTGGATCACTTTCAACAGATTCTCAACTGCCTTTGAAGCTGCACTCACTGCATTGTCCCGAAAGCCTTCGGAATCATCCGAATAGTTTCCTCAGAGGAATGTTCAAGCTTAACACAAAACTTGATGCGGATTCGTTGCTCTACTTGCTCAGCCATTTTGAATATGATGGCCACACAGTACACATGCTCACTCAACGGCGTCTAGCGCCCCCTGACTGGTACAGTGATGTTGTCATTGTTCACGCATGCGCATCCCAGTCCACTCTTCTTGGCTGCCAGGTTACATCTATGTCGTGCAAACCACTCTCCTTGTATTAACAATGGCTGGATACTTTCCAGACACACCTTGTATTTACTATGTGCCAGACATTGTTCTGACGTACAGTGTTGGAATCCTCAGAGCAATATTAGCAGGTACAAACTCCTATTATCTTTTATTCAAAAGATGAGGAAGCTGAGGAACAGAAAGGTTAAGAATTTGCCTAAAGTTATGCAGCAAGGATATGGCAGAGCAGGAATTCAAACTTGAGTGGTTTTGCTCCAGCGTGTACACTATCCACTATATTACAAGCCTCTCGTATGTGAGCATGGTTTGTGTGTGTGTGTGTGTGTATGTATATATGTTATGAGTTTTTCCTCAATAACAAAGGTTATATGTGGTGCTTGACTTTTTTCTTAATCATAAAATATATGCTCTTGGTTGAGAGTTAGGAAACCAGCTGAATGCCAAAAAAATTAAAATAACCTACAGTTCTATTAATATTTTATTCCAGAGTCTAATTACATAAACACTTTATACTGTGTGTGTTTTGAGACTCTGCTACTCTAGATTTTGGCTTAAAATGTGCTAGTCTAAGTGTATCTTGAAATTCACTGCTGCATCAGAGCAAACACAACATGGAAACGTAGCACCTCAAAGAGCTCAGCTGGAAACCCCCACCTTGGTGCCAGCTTCCACACGTACCTGCTGCAGCATTTCTTCTGTGGCATTCAACTTCTCTCTGTGCTCTTCCAGACAAAACTCCAAATCTCTAATCTTCTCCCCCTGAGCCTCCACCTGGTCTGTTAACACACTTACCTGTATTTGGAGTAAAATACAGCAATGAGTTAGAAAGAATGTGGGTCCTATTGCACACTCTATTTCTCTAAATGGAACAAACACTGCAATGATCCCACCACTCATACGGTTGTAAAGAAAACTAATCCGAAAATTAACAAGGCAACGGTGGTCCTTCACATTCCTATTTATATGTTGCTTTTTGATCTAAGGAGTCCTACACAATTTTGGAGAAAGTTAGCGTTGATTAGGGATGTATAATACTTTATAGGTTAAAACCATTTTAACCACTTATGAGAGAGTGTGCACACAAATTATATTTCTTGGGGGTGAGGGTGAGATAGTATTAGATGTTCAAAGAGGAAATGAAGTTAATGTTTAAAACAGAAATTATCAAGGACTATTCTAATTTGATACTTCAAGAAGAATAAGGAAAAGAAACCAGGGAATTCAAATTCCATGCAATCTTTCAAGATGACTCTGATCCCAACACATTCAAAGGCCTGTGAGGAGCTGGCTATTGGGTGACTCCTTCAATCTCAGTGCTTATTGCAAATCTCCGAGCCTTTCCTCAAATAATCACCAGCCTAGTAAATATACTTCAATTCATTTAGCCCTAAATACAAAAGAAAACTAACTATCAAACATTTTAAAACATGAAGAAGCAAACTCAAATTTTGCCCACAAGCAAGACTCCACTCACTGTTGTGTTTTGTCTGGCCCGTGGTATCGTATTAAAAAATTGAAAACTTCAATGTATATATCCAGATTCAGAAATACATATTTATGCATTAATATATTCAGATCTTATACTATAGATATTAATACATCTGAATTTCTGCTATATATTAAAAATCAGATCAGGTGACAGGTGAGATCAGAAAGCCAGATCAGATGACACTGTGCCTCTCTTCAAACTGGCCCCAGAGAGCTGAGCTCAGTAAGAGCAGCTCCCTCTGGACTGGGTGCACACGCCCTTGTTCTGCCCCAGGCCTCACCATTCCCTACTGCACTTACTGCCATGAGCCCAGTCTCATTGCTGCAAACATTTGAATTTGCCATCCCAATTTAAAATAGTCTTTATGTCGTGACGAAAGGTCAACACTTAAAAATCACTTGCCTGAAGAACGAGGGATTCTTTATCATTTTCTAAACGTGCCAGCCTTTCCTGATACACATCTCCGTTACCGGGAAGGTGTCCATTTGTCTGAAAAAGGAAATAAGACGGGTGAGGCTGACCCTCTTTAAGATCGATGTATTGTGGGCAAATGAAAATCACACGTATTTAATCCAAGGCACCTGCATTGAATTCAGCACAACTGTCACTGCCAAACAGATAACAGGAGAATACAATTTGGTTCATTTACCTCAAACCAGGTAAGACAGGCACGTGAAGCATTTAGGCATGTTTGCACCAAACTACACGACAATTTCTGATCAAGGAGAAAATAATGACCCCCAAAGGAACAATGGCTAGCAATATTCTTCACTGGCAGTAGATACACACCCAGGAGTGGGCAAAGTTTTGTGAGTGTGCGGTGGGACACCCACAACTGTTGATGCCTTTCTCTCTGCCTCAGAAAGCCTAAACACTCCGTCCACAAATCACTTCCCTGGTAGCGCTGACTAGCCACGATTATCAGCATTTTATCACTTTCTGTCTTAAACTCATTAACTTCTCATGAGTTTGCTTGTTTGTACAATGTTATGTTCAGCTCCTGGGCAGACCCTGTAAATCGTCTTGTACCCTCCCCTAGCATCTGGCTCATCTGCATATATTGATGCTCACTCTTTCTTCTCCTTCCTCCTGCCCCCTCCTTAAAATAAGACTTAGGTATATTTATGCATGATATAAATGCCACAGGAAATACGGATTGAGAAAGGAAGAACAGATTTTTTTTTCTTGGCCGTCATATGCAAGTCATGAAAGAAACATAAAAAACATCATTTTGCAACATAGTAGTATATGTGATGTTCAATAGCTTTTACATTGTTCATAACCATAAAACATGTAATCCCAATAGAGTTCCTGATTCCTTATTCAAATACAACAGGTATAAAAGCCAGTTGGAATCCAAAATGATTAAATAGGGCCATCCACAGTTCAATTTAAAAAGCAACTAACACCTTCGGATTTAGAACCAGGAAAAAACGCAAATTATACATTCTTACTGCCCAGGGCACATCTGATGTGACATCTGTTATTTTTTTCAGAATTAACTGATACCATTATTCTACCTCTCCAATTAATGCAGTTTCCAGTATCAATTCTGGAAATAACAAAAGTCATGTGCTGAGAAGGAAACAAAACAAAACAAAACAAAATGGGGCTTTAGCGAAAAAGAAAATTTCAGGATGTTTCTTCTAAAAGCTTAGGCACACTGGATACATTTTCCAAGAGGCCACAGAAGAACTGGAAGCCAATTTAGTAAATGAGCAATTCACATTTAGAGCAGATGAAACATTTAATATCCGCTGCTTGACCACATACCTGCACAATGACCACAGCATAATTAATTCTGTTTATATTGTTAACTGAAGTGCCCAGAATTAAATTACAAGTATCATGAAGAGTGTGATGGAGTGCCTGGACCACTTCCATCCCTGGGTACCACCGCAGAAATGAAATGTACATAACATCTTGAGGGCAGTTTTTTGGAGAAGAGCCAGGATGTGAAATGCATGGTGTCAAAATCTAAGAAAGTCCCACAACAGGCTCTACACAGCTATAAATTCCTCATTTCGACTATGAACATTAACAGGCATCTGTTTTTAAAACCCCACACAAGCCATGTTTTAGAAACACATACATTTCATTAGGTAGAAAAAACACTTTCTGTTCAGCAAGGACAAGAAGTAAAACTTGTCTTTCTTCTGATCGGAGGAAATTACAGCAATATTAGCAGTGTTTCCTCTCAAGCTACTGCATGTGATATGGAAATGAGATGTTCTAAAATCAGTGCACCAAAATTATCCCCAAATAGAAACAGATACTGAAAATGGACTAAAATGAGCATACTTAGTGTTTTTCAACTATACTGATATGTACAAGCACTCATAATGCTTAAGGGTAGTTTAGGGTTATTTTTAAAAAAACATTAAAAGTTACTATAGGAACAATAAAACAAAATGTAAGAGTCACCAATACTACATACTTGTGTTGACTTAAGTAGGTAAAGATTTTTTTCTATCCACATGTGTTTATTTATATTTCTGCTAATTTGTTACCTTTGCATTAAGAATTTTGGAGGTAAATCCATCAGGTAAATACCCTATTGCCTCTATTCTTTCTCCAACTCCCATGATCTCCCTACCAAATTGCTCAAAACCTCCCATATGTGACATGCTTTCTCACATACTAGTATTATTCCTCATTCCTTAAGGTCTACCTCCACTGGGGCTTGGTCTATGAAGTCTTCCTTGAATTAACTGTTTACTCATATGTCAGTTGCAGCATCTGGATGAACCTTCATTACAGCAGCATCACACTGAATGGACTAAGGTTAGACTTGGCTACACACACGTTTCTCTCTTCTAATACTCTGCATTCTTTGTGAGTAGGTTTGTCTTTGATTCTGACTTACAGTAGGTGCTAACTAAATGCCTGCTGAATGAAGGAACAATGATAGGTGTTCAATAAACATGGGTTGAATAAAAAGATAAATGCGTGTTTGGTTTTAACCTGGCCTTCTTGCTTCTCCAGATCGTAGAGAAACTGTGAATCCATGGCTGACCTGTAGACTAGCTCCTTTCTCCTCAAGCTCTCTCCCCACCATGTTTAAGAGATGATCTCAGAGCCTTTTTAACAGACAATAGTTGAGGCCGTTTCATGTGAACTCTCTCATACACTTGCTTCTTCAATGCACAATATTATGCATTGCCTCCTATATCTTTCCTTCCTTGCTTTCTTCCTGACAGTCTTGGGGGGACTGAGTCTTAAACTCCTTCCTAAAATCTCATCATTCCACCTCTGCTTTGGACCCTTGAGTTCCTGTTTCCCTGAGACCTATAATTGTTGCCTCTACTTAGCATTCTGTTTCTTCCTCTTGATGAGCTTTCTTCCATTCTGCTTTCGAACACCTACCCCAAGGTTTTATGCCCACCATTCTACTCCCCTCCCCTTCTATAAATCCATCTTTCGTAAACAGTTCCCACCTCCTCCTCCTTGTAGTGTGCCATTCTCTTCTCCCCCTCTACTGGCTTCTCTTCTGTGTCTTGCCTCGAACTTCACAGGTTAGGGTTTCATCCTATTCTGCCACGTATAGTTGACTAGTAATTTTATGTGAGCTGGTCACTTATTCTTCCTAATAGTTTCTCAGTGCAAAACTGTTTTACATTTCTTTCGATTATTCCATGATGCTTATAAAGTCCTGAACATGTAATTTAAAATGTATTAAGTATAAACTCTTGAGTCAATTTGACTTCCAAAGCATTGAAGATCAGCTTAAATTACTTCATGCAAAATCCCAGAGATGGCTTCAAAATAACCCTTTCTACCTTAGTTCATGGTATAACCCCTTATTCAACCTGGCTAAAAGTTCAAGTCAAAACTGGAATCAAACTGGGGATCTCAACAGTACAGTGTCCAACTAACAGTGTGTATGGAGGGTCAGGGTGGGAGATTCAGCTTGACTACAGTATTGATACTTTGATTAAATAACTTATGGTGTTCACCAGGTTTTCCTGGTACGATGGAGAGAAAAGTATCTAAACAGCTTTATTCCTCATAGAATTATAGAATGCTAGAGCTAGCCAAGAACCTCACCTGGGAATATGAATTGCCTGAATTCACATGGCACGTGCTACATATAACATTAGAGCATTTACCTTTTCCTCCACCAAAGTGAAACCTATTCATCAATTTCCTTCTAATTATCAAGTACTATAAATACACAGTTAAGTATAAAGACATAGTAAATGTTAACATCTGTCCTTTGTGCCTGTTTTTAAATTTTTTTATTACAGAAAATTTCAAATATATGTAAAATGAGAGAAACGAGCACAATGAAACCCCATGTACTCACCACTCAATTTCCATAGTTATTATACTAAGTTATTAATTCATGCTGGATAGAAGTCTTTTGACCATTATTTTTACTTAAAGCATTATGTCACATTTTCCTTTGACTTTCTAGGTTCTATCGGTCTGCATTAGTCTACAGTTATCTTCCCTGTTTCCCACACCTTCATTTTGCTTTGTTCTTTTTTCTTGAGCTCTGTTGTCCTGTCTAAATCCAAAATCAACATATAAGCAGAAATTTGCCACAATTACAATTATTTATAACACAGAAGCTCCTTCTGAATGAAACATTCCCAAATCAGAATGGTAGTAAGTACCTAAATTAAAATTGGGGAAAAAAATCAGTCCATTTTATAAGGACAACAAATATGAAGAAATAGTTGGGTTAATATGACTGCATGTACACAAATACACACATGGACAAATCTTACGTGGTCAATATATTTATTTTTAAAACTAATTTTAAAAACTGTCACACCATCTTGATTTCAGAATTCTATTTTTAAAAATTCAGTATCAAGAAAAGAAAAGGCTCAGTCCAAGAAATCGCCTTTAGTTAAATGTTCTCTCGAGCTACCAAAAGCAATATTTACTATAAGGGTGTTTCATGTCCTAATCAGTATTACATCTCTACCACTGCATGCAAACACTTACTGCATGCCTGCTCTCCACTAGACACTGTGCTAGGAGGAGAGATTAGTACTGGATTCCTTCAGCCATGAATAGCACAGCCATAAATGCATTTGGGCTCAATGCCACATTAGGGCATCTCACATTGCTACTGTCCAAAGAATCAAAGAACATAATACCAACAATGTTGGAAATCAAGCCATCAGGCAGAGGCAGTACTCTGTTCCCCTGTCCTCACACTGGACATGCTGGAACGAGGGCACAAGCTTCTGCAGTGGGTGGAGGGGGACGTGTTTAGAATACAACATCATCCTGGTCACAAGTATACTCCAAAGTCCTCTGAGTTATAGCGGGACAGAGAAAAGAGGTCTCAGTGTGCCCAGAAGCTAAGCGCCAGCTCCTATCCTAATAACAGTATCATATTCATTCATTCATTCACCCATCATTCATTCATTTATTCAACAGTGACTATATGTTGAAAGCCAGCTATGTGTGACAGGATACAGAGATCCAGCAAAAGAATCTCTCTTCTGCTCTGGGAAGGATAACATGAGATCAAGAAGTAATGCTGTCTCTATTCTTCTTGTCTCTTACTCTTTCTTAACTCACTTTCCTGAAGGAACAGACAAGTCTCTTTTCAAATAATCCTAACAAATGCCAGGATCCTGGGATTCCATTAAAAGTACGTCTTTTCACCTCTCTTGATTGAGAATTCTACTGACTTGGTCAATTTATTTTCCTGTGTCTGTGGAGACTTTTCAAGGGAAGGCTAAGGGGGAAACTGCCTTAATTTTTTAGCCAAGATGTCTCAGTGAGACCACCTGTTTGCCAAGGCCTGAGAAAACATTCCCTGGAGGCGCACATCAAAAGTGAAGCTGGTCAGAGAACAGCAGGGATGGGAGAGTGCTGGGACTGCCCTGGCCTGTGTGGCAGGGGTCAGGGATGCGGAGAGGACAGCCCTGCAGAGAGCATGTCCCATGGCTGAACTCTGGAAATTACGAGCATCTTTATTTTTATAGCAGCTTTTAAAAATACACACTTGCAATTATCTAATTTGTTAAAGGTAGAGCCAACATACAAATGTTTTCTGATACTTTAACAGAAGTCAGTCAAGAATGCCTCCCTTCCTCCACTTACAATCCACTTATCTCATGAGTTATGAGGCCTGGTTTGGAGTTATTACCGTTAGTATTTTCACTTACATCATGGAAAATTGTATTTTTGTAATCTCTGCTGACTTGGAGATGGCCTTATAATTAAAACCGCCAAATAATCAGACACTCCGGGGATTTCACTAACTGATCCCCTGCTGATGTCGATCAAGGTCACGATCCTCAGTTTCCTCTGTTGAAGAAAACATTACGAGAACGTTCTAGGGCAACTCATCGAGTTCGGCCTGAAGTAAACAAAAACCACTCACTTGGCCCAAACAATTTTCTATTTGTCCTTTTAAATCTGGAGCTTGATAAAGCACATAATTCTCCATTATTAATACTTTTGTTAACACATGATAACATTTCACAATCAAAATAGAATTCTGTCTCAGTAATTGAACAAATATGTTATATTTTACAGGTTTTTTTAACCACAGGAGACAAACTTCTGAGTCCTAAAAGAAATTTGTTCGTTGCTAGGAGATACAGCTATAGGTACAGTATTAAAACATTCATTCTTATAGATTCAGTATCTCTTCACTGTAACAGGCTACCAGTGCTGCTACCTCCTTTACTCTCATCCAGCTCCTGATCCAATGAAACAATTAAACAGGCAGCAGCAATTAGCAGAGATTAAATAACTGGCATCCTACAGGAAACCAGGGTATTGCCCTGGCCTGGGCAAAATAATAATTAAACTGCAAACGCTCAATTGCACTAATGAAAAGATTAGCACCAGTCTTAAAGTCCATGGACTCTCAAGCTGGCCATCATTAAACACTATGAATGAAACCTTCATGATGTAACTGGTGTCACTGACAAGTTTTCCTAAATCATCGCAGAAGCATCTCTGCAGTCTGAGAAATGCCTGTACTCTATCGTCACAGGAACTGAACTATATATGAGTGATTTGTAACCTAACTCCCCTTGTAACTGGACCCACCTCTCTTTCCCTATTGCAAAGGGATCCTGTTAAACATTTTCCCTTGACTCTCCATGATCTACTCTTCAGTATTACTTTTCCAACTAGCCTTCTGCCAGGTGTATTGATAAGCACTCGGCATAGATTGGCTCATGGGATCCTCAAACCCTGAATGGCAGGAACCACCACACCCATTTTATAGGTGGGGAAACTGAGACACAGAGCTTAAGAAAATTTCCCAAGGTCATACAAGCTTCTAAGAGAGAGAGCCAACGTTAACATTAAAGTCTCCTCACAGCCTGCATTTGTAACTGTCTAGATACAATTCTGTCTTCTTTATCATTCACAGCTTTCTTACTCCAGAACCTTTTATTTTTTATTTGGGTAGTTCTCCATGTATGACATAAAGGGGGTATTTGCTACGATTCTAAGTGCTCCTTCAATTCTAAGATGCCATCAATTTTTTATTTTTAAAATTTAACACCTTAACCCTCTTTAAGGGTATAGTCCAGTGGTATTAAGTACATCCACATTGTTTTGCAACCATCACCATCCTCCATCTACATAACTCTTTTAAACTTACAAAACTGAAACTCTGCATCCATTAAATACAACTTCCCCATTTCTCCCCTCCCCTCAGCCCCTGGCGATCATCATTCTACTTTCTGTCTCTAGTGGATTTGACTATTCTAAGTGGAAGGAAAGAAGGAAGGGAGGGAAGGAAGATTGATCCCAGCTATATTTCCATGTTAAGGTCATAAAACACATCCCAAATTCTGAAATATTAAATGGGAGAACTCTAACATAATCAGCAAATAATTAAATTATAAGCATAAGACTCTCTACTCACTGGATTCTCAATGCTGGCTCAAGTTCCCTTTAGGTTCCTCTTTTTTTTCCTATCATCAGTCCTGGCCTACCCTTTTGGTTCTAAGAGTAAAGCCTACCATGGTAGGTGGGCAGTGACTACTCATTTCATACCTATTCCTTTATTACCCCAAACACCCATTCCTGCTTGCCTCTTCTTGCTTTGGTCTTTGCTCTTTGTCATCATTCTTCTTTCCTACTTTCATTGTCTGTGTCCTTGAGAAAACACACTTAATTTGGAAGGTTTGTGGTCAAGATGAGGGAGCACATGTAAATAAGGTAAATAGATATAAATACATTTAACAACAACAACAAAACCCACTTCTCTCTCTGGATCCACATCTAGTTTGTTTCTGTTATTCTTAGAATGAAGACTGAATCTTCATAAGTTCTGTAAAGTATTTGTCATGGTGTGGATTCTTAAGTTTAAAATGTCAAATATTAAGATAGAAAATAACCAAAAAGGAAGACCAAGAAGCCATTATCCACCCAAGAAGTAAGTTTAAAATAACTTCATTCAAATGTGCACTCCCTTATCATTCATGGAGCATCAGTCATTACAAATATAATTATTAAGCACCTACTGTATGCCAGGCATTATTCTAAGCACCAGGGATATAATTGTGGTTTTTTTTTAACAAAGGTAAAATTCTCTGATTTACGATGCTTACATTCCACTTGGAAAGACAGAAAATAAATGATATGAATGTGGCAAACACACAGGACATAAGAAAGTGGTGAATGCTAAGAACAAAATGAAGCAGGGGGATGTAACACAAAGAATGTGTGTAATCTGAGATACAGTGGTGTGGGAAAGCCTCACTGAGAGCACAGCTTTTGCGTAAATGCCAGAAGAATGAGAGGGAGTTAGCCACACAGATATGTGGGGAGAGAGCTTTCCAGGCAGAGTGAACAGCCAGTGCAAAGGCCCTGAGGCCAGTTTACCTGGCATGTTTGAGAATCAGTGAAGCAGCCAATGTGCCTGGAGTGGAAGCATCATGATGAGAGGAGAGGTCCGAGAGTCATGGGGAGCCAATCCTATACCGCCTTGCAGCCCACAACAAGCACTTTGGATTTTACTCTGAGTAAGATGTGACACCTTTGGCAATTTTGAAAAAGGAGTGAGTGACATGATTTAACTTATATTCAGGTATCATCATCATCCCTTTTTATCATTTCCAGGAATAGTTTGACAGAACAGATTAAGCACACGTTAACAGAAATGTTTTGGACACATGTGAAAAATTCAACCACAGGTACTCTCTTAAGCTACCGTGTTTCCCTGAAAATAAGACAGGGCCTTATATTTATTTTTCCTCAAGAAGACACCCTAGGGCTTATTTTCAGGGGATGTGTTATTTTTTTTAAGTACGGTGCAACAATCTACATTTATTCAAATATAGTTAAGTCATCTTCTTCTGGAACATCATCATAACTCTCCAAACCCCGAATTCCATCCTGAATTCCTTGCAACTCTATTTCCTTTAGAACCATTGGCCCCAACCTCTCATGTAGAGAAATAGAGCTCTCATTAAAGGAGCAGGGCTGGCTTATTTATCAGAGATCCAGTGAGCACTGGGTCCAATCTGCACAGTGGAGCAGAAATGATCACTCTGGGCTCAGTAGGAGACGGCTTGCTGAAGCTTTTCCCCTATGCCCTGGTGTTTTGGGGGGTGAGAGGCCCACAGTGCTGAGTAAAATGGCAGCCACAGCTTCCCTTCTTCCCCCTGGGGACACACAATACCTAAAGCAGAGCATACTGCTCCTCACTTCACTGAGGAGACTTTCCCCTCAAAGCCTCAGCTTGCAGCACACACAGGATGGCCGGGACCTGACAGAGGGAGCCGACCTTGTTGGCGGGGCTGCTCGCACCTTTCCAGTAACCTCTGGGATAGTAGCTGTCACGATGGGGCAGATGAGAAGGGCTGCTCGTCTTCTTTACTGCTCCGTGAGGAAATGCATGAGTTGTGCAGATACACTGCATAGCCACGCCCATCACTGGGTCTTATTTTCGGGGTAGGGCTTATATTGTGCAAATGCTTAGAAATCCTGCTAGGGCTTATTTTATGGGTAGGTCTTATTTTCAGGGAAATACGGTATTAATGTCATTGGCGGCCTCTGGAGGGCTAGAGGAACAGGTTCTTCTAACTATAGTAAATTCCTTTCTTACTATGTGCTAAATAATCAGAAAAATGTGCAGTAAAGAAGGGTGAGATAGGGTGTAAAATAGGCCAAGGAATATTCTAGAAAACTCCTAATTTCAGAGCATAAGGCAATCCCCAAAGAAATGAGCAAACCTGGACCCTTAAATCTCTGGAGGAGAAACTGGCAGAGAAAATATAAAGTATAATAGTAAGGCATCGTGTATTTTAAAAAGTAAAATATCTTCAATTGTCAAGGTGGTGTAGCCATACCGCCGGGAAAGGCTGGATTGTACTACTTGCCCTCAGAAGTGCAGAGGTAAATTGGGTGGGGACATAAGAAGATTTAGCACAGGTTGGGAGCGCTGGTTGTGTCACATCACATGACAATACAATGTACTACCAAGGTTCCCAAAGCAAGCAGCTTTCATTTCTACCACAGATCCAAAAGCAGAATTGGTCCTTTCATACAATTTTCATTAGTTTCTATACAAACACAATTAACTCACAAGCATATTAGTGCATCTTATTAAAAACTGAGTATCCTCTAAATTCTTACAAGACAGTATCTTTCCTATCTTCTCCTTTGAATCTAGGTATGTTTGTGACATTTTATGTGATCATCACATATTCAAACCATGGTATTTACCATTGTGCGCAGGGAAAGAGTAGCTCTGCCATGGAATCAATTTTTGGCAAAGATGCCTAGAAAGAGGCCTTGTTCACTGAATAATGCTCAAGTCAGTTTAACTTGAGAACTGGAATTGAAATGATTGCCACAAACCACTAGATGGCACTTCATATCAAATGCTGCTACAAACCTCTTGCTTTTTGAAGTGTCTATTCATTAATTACACTTTCCATTTAGAATTGCCAATGGGTTCTTTATAGTGACCTTCCTAATATCACTAAGAAAACATATATGCAAAGTTCTTTCTCTTATAGGATTACTTGTGGTAAGCCACGGTAGGTCATTCAGGCACAATCTAAAAGCCATTTATACGAGCAGAATCAGGTGACCTATTGGCACTCATAAAATAAACACTAATAGTACTGTTAAAAAAGTTATCCTTAGAGTCAAAATGGAATTGAAATCTCTTAAGGTATAAAATCAGAGTAAACCTGTTGCCCTATGATTTTTCTTTCTTGTTGTAATCAGCTATGCTATATTCTTAATTTTGGAACAAGCAAAAGATTCACAACACAGAATTTGTAACATGTAGACATCTACCATTTGACTCTGAAGCCACTCAATAAGCGTTTCTGCTGTTGAGTCTGGGATCTGGCATCTCAGGCCTTCCTTCTCGTCTGTTTCCATCATCTCCAACAGTCCACGCAGGTCTTCCACAAGGTGCAGAGCTCGCAAGCTTCCCATGAAAGGAGAAGTGGGAGACTGGCAATCAAAAATCCCATTGGAATATTCCAGGGCCTTAGAACCTAGGTTAAAGAAAAATCACAGAGAGAGGCAATGGGATTTATAGTAGATAAAATATTGATAACAAAGCTGAAGGTGACAAACCAGTCTAGGCATGTTGAGGAATAATCAAAACAAGGAACAGGAAAAAGATAATTCGATCATGTAAATCTAAGTCATAGCCATATGGTACAAAAATAAAAATTGATGGTAAATATCAATGGTCCAATACCTAACAAGGAGGCCAATTGTGTGATACAGAAAGAAAAGGAGCCTGGTAGGCTTTGGTGTGAGGTGTGCTGGCCTTGCGGAAACCACAGATAAGGTGGCCAGATGAGTTAGGTGGAGCCAGGCATTCCAGAAAATACAAATTTTACAGACCAATAAAATCTTCAGAAATCCCCGAAAAGGATTTATACTGAGGTGGAAACTGCACAGCACAATTCCAAAAGTTTTCAGAAAGCCAGCTTCCAGTAACTTACCAGAATTTAATATCTGGAGTTCACTGAATTATATACATGCATTTGTATATGTGTGAAGCATGTGTGTCTGAACATTTTCCCTATAATTTTGTTTGCAGCCTAGCACCAAATGCTCTTGTTAATATCAGCTTTAAAACATAGTTTTACAGGCTGGCTGCAGTGGCTCACGGCTGTGTAATCCTAGAACTTTGGGAGGCCAAGACAGGAGGATCATTTGAGCCTAGGAGTTTGAGACCAGCCTGGGCAACAGAGCAAGACCCCCCCATCTCTACAAAATATACAAAAATTATCCAGGCATGGTGGCTCACGCCTGTAGTCCCAGTTACTTGGGAGGCTGAGGCAAAAAGGATGGCGTGAGTCCAGGAGTTTGAGGTCACAGTGAACTATGATGACACCACTGCACTCTAGCTTGGGCAATACAGGGAGACCCTGTCTCAAAAAAAAAAAAAAAAAAAGTTTACAGCACTTTTGTTTTCTATTACTTATAAAACATTTTAATACTTTTAAATTCACACAACTAACCCACAGCCCATTCTGAAAGCAATCATATATACCTCTGCACCACTTCGATTTTTATTTTCTGATGTGTCAAATATGCATACTACTTTTATACTTATATATCAGACCTCACATGTTTGAAGGTCCTACAGTTGGATGACATACACAAACCAATGTGTGAGTTCTCTCCCCAGGTGGCCATCGGGCTTGATCAATTCCAACAACGGAAACCGAAATTCTCTTTCAGCTAGTCCATTCCACTGACCTTCCTAACAGTGGACCAAATGATTTAGACCAATATCTGCCAAACTCTAATAATGGTCACTGTTGATACACTGGGCACAGTGCTGACTGCATCACACAACCCTCTGAAATCAATCCCCGTAGGAGCCCTGAAGGCTGAGATGAGAACCCAGAAAAATATAAATTGAAAAGAGTATGTCAGGGGGAGGGAGGAACAGAAGAGCACAAAAATCTAGTGAGGCTGTGGTGCTCTATTCCAGCAGTTTTGAGCATTAGGATCACCTGATTACTATTAAAAATACATGTGTCCATGACAGCCCCCTTCTGTTAAATTCCCTTCACAAAACAAAGTGGGCATAGGGGAGAGACGTGTATTTAGAAAAAGTTCCCAAACATTTATAGTCATTTCTCCTCTTCTCCCTTAGACCCCAGCTGGAGAATTACTGATGTTAATTTGAAAACATATAAACCCAGGTCCTACCTACCACAAAGCTTCTCACTGATTTAGTTTGAGGTGGGACTCTTTGTTTTTCTTAATAACTGTAACATTTTTCTGCAGCCCTTCTGGGCCTAAGAAACAAATACACTAATGTAATAGAATATATAAAATGTAAAACCTTCAAATACTATTTCAGAAATATCATTTCTCTCGACTAGAGTTTTTCTAAGAGTGTAAGGTTATAGCCTCTGGTAAGAGCCTAGATTGGTTATAGTACTATTTTCTGAAATCGTGACTGCATAAGCCCATATCTTCTCCACATAATAGTCCTTCAACTAGT
The DNA here is from genome assembly GCA_008086735.1 of Cheirogaleus medius. Classification (NCBI taxonomy): domain Eukaryota; kingdom Metazoa; phylum Chordata; class Mammalia; order Primates; family Cheirogaleidae; genus Cheirogaleus; species Cheirogaleus medius. Next base: position 33,967,392 of record VBSM01002616.1, read on the forward strand.
ATTTGAAAACATGTTTCATGCCCTGAGCAAGAAAATACTTTTCTAGGTTAAACTTAACCAGTTCCTTATCAGATTTGGTTGTTAGACTCTTTGCCTTCATGTTCACCTCCCCTAGACAAGTTTTAGCTTGCCAAGAACCCTTTGAAAATGATATTACAAGAGCTGAATGCAGTGCTCTATACTCTACAAAGGAGGTCAAATTGAAGTTGGGTCTCCAGGACATAGAAATATAATAAACTATGGCATGCCACTTCCCTTAGTAAAAAAAAAAAAAAAAAAAAAAAAAAGAACCTTCTGAACAAGACTTAGAACCACCAAAACACAATAAGGTCAAATTTATGACCAGAAAAAATAAGCAGGTAGGGCCAGGACAACTAGAATCCAGGAGGGGTAGAGCTCAACTGCACTCTGACCTTGACCATCATAGGGTGATAACTCCACCTAATGGTCCTTTCCTCATTGTAATGGTTCCTAAATACATTAAAGTACCTCTCTTCAGATAAAAACTATAATATGACACAAGACCTCAGGGAGCCATCATTTCTGGGGACCTCAAGGGTTCTCTTGCTAGTCAGTCCCCTCTGCCACGGTGCGAGACAAAGCTGTGCTGGCTTACTGCCTTTGCTCTGCTTTCACGATAGACACCTGCTGAAGATCCTTGACAAGGCAGTCATATGATGAGATCTGTGTTTTAGAAAGGAGATTCTGGTGGTGTTGAGAAGGATAGACTAGAGCAGGGAAGCAAGAGTCTCAGGGGCATCAAGTGGAAAGGTTACTTGGCCGTTGCAAGATAATGGTAGCACACACAGGACAGATTTTACAAAGGATAAAAAGAAAAGGCAGAATCTGAGAGGAGGCAGAATTGATGGAACTTGATTAACTATATGGGGAACATGAGGGATAAAAAATGTCTTAAATGACTTAAATTTCTGGCTTAGGAAACTATGGATGGAGGGTTATGAAATGAACCAAGTTAAAGACCGTTAGAGAAACTTCTGAGGAAAGATAATGAATGAGCTCAATGCTTTAAATGATGACACTGATGTGCTACAGGATGTTTCAGGGGAGGTTATATGGTTGGCAGTTAGAAATAGGGATTGGAAGCTTAGCAGAAAATTGGGAAAGTAAATAGACATTAATTGAACAAGCCAGACTCAGTGGTGTACACCTATAGTCCTCACTACTGAGGAGACAGAGGCATGAGCATCACTTGAGCCCAGGAGTTTGAGGCTGCAGTGAGCTATGATCCCACCTGTGAATAGCCCTTGCACTCCAGCTCGCAAAACAGCAAGACCCTGTCTCTAAGAAAAACCAAAATAGATGTGAGAGTCACTGGTGTAAAGTGAACATTGAATTCAAGGGAAGAGATCAGAACATGCATGGACACTGGGTAGAACAGTGTCCCTCAAAGTATGGTCCACAGACCATCTACACCAGAATCACATGAGATGCAGATTTTTTATCCTTGATCAGAGACTTAGGAAGGAAATGGATTTTTTGATATTTTAAAATACAGTTTGAAAATAATTCTGGCAGAAAATGGAGAAGAGAAACAAAGATGAAACCATGGAAAACAGAAAGGCATTGTAGAGAGCCAAGAAATGAAAGAAAGTGAAAAGGCAACAAAAGAGTTGTCATGAAAAAGCCAAGTGAAGAGAGTAAGTGCCAGGATTCCATCTTTCAGAGGATGCAGATTACCTGCTATGATACCATCCATCTGCTCCAACGCCGCAGCCAACATGTCACTTGCGTCACTCATCATTTTCTTATTTGTCAAGGGCAAAGTCCAACCTAGATCTGAAAAAATAATGGTGTTGTCATTACATCCTTTACATGAAACATGTTTACAAATGGGTTTGATAATTCAGCTTCCAATTAGAACTGCACTTAGCAGTCAAATATGGAGAAAGACTTTCAGAAGTAGTGGAGCTGAATCAACCTAACCATTTAGTAGGCTGTGGCTGATCATCTGCAGCAAAAGGCCACATGCCATACTGTATCAGGTAATAAAGAAGATTCAGTTCTTGCCCTAGAGGTCTTTAAAGTCCAGTACAACAGTTCCCGTGCTCTAGGACTCTGTGAAGGGAACCAGGGATGGCCGTGGAAGCTTGCAGGGGGCATGAGAGGTTCTGGCTAGACAAGACTCCTTCCTCCCTGTACCAGCCACACCAGTCTCTGCTCTCTTAATGTTGCTTTTTTCCTTTCTGCATAAGGGTTTACTTTAAGATTTATCTAAAAAGGCTGGGCGCAGTGGCTCACACCTGTAATCCTAGCACTCTGGGAAGCCGAGGCAGGAGGATTGCTTGAGGTCAGGAGTTCGAGACCAGCCTGACCAAGAGTGAGACCCCGTTTCTGCTAAAAAAAAAAAAAAAAAAAAATAGGAAACATTAGCTCGGCGTGGTGGCGAGCACCTGTAGTCCCAGCTACTCGTGAGGCTGAGGCAGGAGGATCACTTGAACACAGGAGTCTGAGGTTGTTGTGAGCTGTGATGACATCACTGCACTCTAGCCGGGATGACAGAGTCTAGCTCTGTCTCAAAAAAAAAAGAAAAGAAAAGAAAAGAAAAGGGAACCATAATGGATAAGATTCACATTTATATGGCTTTCACATGTGGGCACCCCAATCCATGTGATGCAGAGTGGCTAGGACTCCTGAAAAAAACTCCAATCTTACTGGCTCAAAGGTCAGAAAGGGTTAAAATTCTTATACACAAAAATTTTTAAAACTAATTCATGGCGGACTGTGATAAGTTAAGAAAATATAATGTAATCCACTAAAACTATAAAATAAAAAGATAAGTAAAAAGCCAACTGAGCTGATGAAACTGAATATTAATAAAATCCTCAATTTTATTAAATCCAGAAGGTGGCAGTAATGGAGGAACAATGGACAGATGGGAGAAAGAAAAACCAAAAGCCAAGATGCTAGACTTAAACTAAACCATATAAATAATTATATTAAATATAAATGGAATGAATAGTAATGAGCCAGAAATCATCAGACTAGTTAAAAAACAAAAAAAAAGAATTATATGCTGCTTATATAGGTGTACTTTAAATATAAAAAAATATAATAGTAAAAGGATGAAAAATAAGATATACCATGCATATAGTTAGCATAAGAAAGCAGGAGTAGGGTATTTTTTTGTGGGAGTAGGTATTTTAATATAAGGAAAAAACTAGTAACCAGTAAATATTACTAGAAGGAAAGAGATATTTTATAATGATAAGAATTAATTCATCAATAAATCATAATAAGCACAATGTTTTTGCAACTACTAACAGAGCTTCAAAATACATGAAGCAAATACAAACAGAATTAAGGGTGAATTAAATTTAATCCACTTATATTTAATGTAATTGTTGATACAGTTGGATTTAAGTCTACTGTCCTAACATCTTTTACTGTTTGTCCCATCTATTGTTTGTTCCTCCTTTTTAACCTTCTTTTGGATTAGATGAGGTAGGAAAAAAACAAAAAACCAGTAACAGGCCAGGTGTGGTGGCACATGCCTGTAGTCCCATCTACTTGGGAGGCTGAGGCAGGAGGATCGCTTGAGCCCAGGAGTTGGAAGTAGCAGGATGACAGCACTGCTCCCTAGCCCAGGCAAAACAGTGAGACTATGTTTCAAAAAGCAAACAAACAAACAAACAAAAAACCCCAAAAAACTGTAATATAGAAGATTTAAGCAACATTATCAACCATCTTGACCTAATTCAATTTACAGAACAAAACATCCAAATGCAGAAAATACATTCTTTTCGAGTCCACAGGTTATGTTATATTCACTAGGATATGGCATGTATATGAGGGCACAAGATAAGTTTCAATACATTTCAAACGGGTTTTAATGAACTACACCAGGGGTCCTCAAACTTTTTAAATAGGAGGCCAGTTCACTGTCCCTCAGACCGTTGGAGAATGTGCACTGTGGGCCCGGGACGAGTCGGCTGCTAAGCAGGACAGGCAGTGGAGGCAAAAACACCCGGTGGGCCGGATAAATGTCCTCAGCGGGCCGCATGTGGCCGGACGCCTGAACTACACAGAAGAGCCACAACCTGAAGTGGTAAAGTACTAATACTAAGAATAGAACGTCCATATTTTCTACAATTCTGCCTTGCCCATGGCTTGAGCTATTTTAGAGGCAGCCTAATTTAGCAGGCATCTGTGTTGATAAAGCTATGTTAATTTTCATGGCTGGGTCAAAGTATTTTTAAAAATGAAAAGGCTAAATAAAAAGCTTTCAGCTGCAGTAAGCTATGATAATGTCACTGCACTCCAGCCTGGATGACAGAGCAAGACCCAGTCTCAATAAATAAAAATAAAAATAAAAAGCCTTCAGAAAACCCCACACTCTCTATGAAGACTTTCCTATATCCTCAAAAACATTTCTGAGAGGAAGTTCCCTGGGCTTCCTCACGTAATTAATATAATGAAATATTATAATACGATGGAATAATATTCTACAGTCAAAAGATTAAATAATACATGCAACATTATGTTGAGCAAAAGAAGCCACCCACAAAGGACTATGTACCATATGATTCCTTTTATAAGAAATTCATGAACAGGCAACCTATGATAGAAAGTAGAACAATAATTATTTGTAGGAAAGGGTGAATGAATGGAGGAGACACTGGAGGAATTTCTGGTCAACATCTTGATTGGTGTATTGTTTACACAAGTCTATACATTTGTACGAACTCATCAAACTAAGCAATGGTCTTTAAAACTTGTCAGGCATTAAAAATCCCAATGTCAATCCCACCTGAATTCTTTATTTTAACTAGGAAAGAACAATGAGTTGCTGGCTAAATGTTGAAAGTGTAAAATTCATTCAAAGTCTGTTTAATCAGGAATTCCCTTAAAACATATGTATTATTAGCATTGTTCAGTTTCTGGGGCGGATGCTATTGGTGCCCCATGCATATTTTCAGGCATGCCAGCCCAACTTTTAACTGTCCAAGGTATCAAGGAGCCCTCTGCCATTGTACATGGTGGTCTGGAAATGCCAGGGAATTAACATCCCCTGGGAGCAATCATCAACTTTAAATACCCCAGCACATTTTCTCCTGATTCATGTAATCTACACTAGTTCCCAGAATTACCCAGAGAATTAAGCTCCACTCAGAGTAGTCACTTGTTTGATAATGCATCATTTATCAGTTTTTCTTTCTTTTACTTCTCAACATTTCTCTAACACTGTCCTAAAATTGCTTTTCAAATAAATCTTTTGTACTTGAAAAATTAGGAATGAAGATGATTGTTAGAAATCAGATATAAAATCACATTCAAAAAATGAATTAAATACACAGATGGATGGATATAGGTAGGGCACACATGGACCTATGATGACGATATGTCACAAATCAAGGATGGGGAATAATCTGCATCCATGTACCTGAGGTCCAAAGTAACAGGCTCAGAACATCCAAGTCCCTTTGTCCTCATTCTTTGCTTACCCAGAAACCTGCTGATTGACTTCTGGATTCTAAATGGCTAATGTATACTCCTCTGAATACTTGCTGAAGGACAAGATGCCAAGAAATATAACTACGAAAAGAAAGGAGTAGAGCTTGGGTTCTAAGTCACAGTTCAAACTGAGGACACCCCCCGATTCCCTTATTTGTTGGGTGACGTGAACAGTGAAGTGAAGCTCTGTTTGCAGGAGTCCTCAGTCTCGTGGTTTCGTTCCAATGGCTTACTAAAAATAAACTTAGGAAAGTCTTAGAAAAGTAATCTCTTGGGGATAACATTCATATAGTAAGGGACTTAAAAAAAAAAAAAAGACCCAACAAAAGTATGTTCAGAGTTTATTTCAAGTTTGGTCAGGACCCATTTAGAGCGGATTTGAATAGGGTAAAATATCAGGGAAAGTTCCAGCCATGGGTGTGGTGGCTGAAGCGTTGGCAGGACACCACAACTTTTTGCAAGGTTGCTGACTAACTGATGTTTTAGGTCAGGCTCAGTGCCCAGGCTTTCTGTGAGAAGAAAAGAAAGGCTGTAAGAAAATTAGCAAGTTTGTTTGAAACTTTTGTAACAATAACATTTGCCCTAGCTTTCTCAACTCTCCTTGGGTAAAAGGCTTGGGTTTGAAAGTGAGCTTTCAACTTCTTGCCCAAGACAGACACAACTCACTGAGATTGTAGAAGAAAGCCCTTCGGAGATTAATAAAGAAATCCCTTCAGAGAAAGAGAAAATGTTTCTATATATTTGACGAGGCTAGTGGAACGCCATATTTGTCTGTGGCCATTAGGAAACTAGACTATATTTTTACACAAATTCCTCACACATTTCTCCCCAGTGTTCCCCCCCCCCAAGATGCTGCCTGGTGAGGTTAATCGATGACACAATGATTTCTAATGCGTGTGGCAATACAACCGTAGCAAAAATAAACTGTCTTAAAAGCAGAAAGACCAAAAGGGAATAGCAGGGATTACTAGGACCGTGGTTTTGGCACAGTAGCAACACCTGTGAGCTGGTTAGAAATGCCAATCTCTGGACCCCACCCTATGCCTAGTGAGTCAGAAACTCTAGGGGCCGGGCCAGCAATCTGTGTTTTCACAAGGCCTCCAGGTGGCTGTGAGGTGCACTCAATCTCCATACAAACACACAGGAGGCCTGTCTCACCTCCTCCGGATAAGAAGCCCCGCCCAGATGAGGTGGGAACTGGCTACCCAAGGTAAATAAGGGCGGAATTCCTCTCCCCACGCCTTGGCTTCTTACTTTTGATCCAAAAATAACAGCTTTGAAGAAGCAATTCAGGTTCTAACTCAAAAAATCTCTCCCTTTAAACCTCAACTACTAAGTCCGCATATCTGCAACATTTTTTGAGATTCTTACATACAACCCCCCTTGTTTCTGGTTCTCTGCTATGCATCTGTCATCACTTCATTAGGACAAACCCTCCTCACCTCCGATCTGCTCTACCATCCCTAAAGAATTAATTAGAATCACTTGGAAAGGGCAACATGGTAAGAAGTGGGGTTCGGGGGTGGGGAAAGGGTTGAAAGTAGAAAAGGCTGGGGGTGTTGGTAGCAGGGGTGACATCTAATGTTAAAACACACACAATTATTATTATTTTTTTTTAAAGACGGAGTCTTGCTATGTTGCCCGAACTGGCCTGGAACTCCCAGGCTTAAGTGATCCTCCCATGTAGCTGGGACTACAAATATGTGCCACCACACCCAGCTATACCACACATATTAAAAATAGGTCAAACTGGCTGGGCATGGTGGCTCATACCTGTAATCCAGGCACTCTGGGAGCCCAAGGTGGGAGGATCCCTTGAGGTCAGGAGTTCGAGACCAACCTGAGCAAAAGCGAGACCCTGTCTCTACTAAAAATTGAAAAAATTAGCCAGGCATGGTGGTGCTCACTGTAGTCCCAGCTACTCGGGAGGCTGAGGCAGGTGGATCGCTTGAGCCAAGGGGCTTGAGGTTGCTGTGAGCTAAGCTGACCCCACAGGCACTCTAGCCCAGGTGACAGAGTGAGATTTTGTCTCAAAAAAAAAAGTCGAATTGTAAAATAAGCATAGCATTGATGATATGGAAATTTGAATTCTATGTATTTGATATTAAGGAATTATTATTCATAAGTTATTAATAATGCTATTAAAGTTATCTTTTTGAGTCCTTATTTTTTAAAGATTAACAGCAAAATATTCATGGATAAAATGATGTAACTGGAATTTGTTTTAAAATAAAATAGAAGGGAATAAGGATAAAGATATTGATGAAACAAGATTAGCCATACATTGATAATTGTTGAAGATGGATACCTTATACTATTCTATCTACATTTTTATATATTTGAAGTTTACTATAATATAATATTTAAATTTTTTAATCCATATATTTAAACTATAAGATTTTCAAACACCTTTGACCACCATATGTTGTCTTATTTTCTTTTACTATCAACCTCAAGCATACTAAGAATTCACCAAATATTTATAAACCAAACAATAAAATACTTCTTATTTTAACCACCCACACAAACACAAACACTCATTCTGAAAATGGGACAGCCTTTCTGTTCAGACAGAATTGCAAAGCAGAGCACGAAAGAGAGAGTATTAATGACAGTGCATTAGTAAAAGTCACTTCTCTTGCTAAAATCAAATGCCACAGCCGGGCGCGGTGGCTCACGCCTGTAATCCTAGCACTCTGGGAGGCCGAGGCGGGTGGATAGCTCAAGGTCAGGAGTTCGAAACCAGCCTGACCAAGAGCGAGACCCCGTCTCAAAAAAAAAAAAAATCAAATGCCACAAAAATACAAAGAGGCCAAGCTGGGAAGTATTCAAATAAATGAAGCGGCAAGGGAAGGTAGGACAAGGTAAAAGGAAATGAGCCTTCCAGCTCTCTGCTATTAATATTTAGTTACAATAACCAGAATCGAGTTGATTAAAATGTTCATACAATAAGCCAAGATCCTTTACTTCTTGAGTAAAAGGATGTTGCTGCTATTAAAAAATTGATGTTACTAAATTTGATGATCATTACGACTACATGGAGAATCATGAATCTCTCCAAGGTCACTCTAGAAGGGAGATTTGAGTGCAAAACCCATGTTGTTTCTAAGTATACCTCTCACTCATTCAAGTAGGTATTTATGGAACAGCTATTGCACCTTGGTTAGGATCACCAACCTTGACCTCTCTCATAAGCTTCCAACCCACGTTATAAACTACCTACAAGACACTGACCTCTGCCAGCCCTCTGTTCTCTTGCACATACTGCTCCTCCCCTGCCTGGACCACCCTTCTATGTACTGGGACACATGCTTTCAAGATGCCTCAGGCATCCTTTCCTCCAAGGCAGGTGACCCCAACTCTCTCAGAGCATCCTGGAATGCCTCCAAGGATACTCCTGATGTCTCCTTGACTAAGCCGTGAGCTCCATGAAAACATAGGCTGTGTTTCTTGTGCCTGCTCCCCAGTAGCTAGCATGGTGGACACTAAATGTTTGCAGCGTGATGCTCTGCACACACCTTGATGTCATAACTATTCCAGATCCTGTATCCCTGTGTCGGCTAATGGTATCACCTTACTCCTAGCTGCATCGGCCAGAAACTACATCCCGACCTTAACTTTTAAGATAAATTTGGATAAATGTGATCATTGCTATCAGCCTTGCTATCCACAATCTTAGAAAGGGAAATTTCATGCTCTTCAAGATGTAGGTGAACAAAATTCATTGTACTGCTTTAGAATGATGTTCTTCCCATGAGTTTGCAAACGTAGCTCCCAATATGATGGAGGAATACTGGGGGCCTGTTTCAACTTGTGATTGTTCTACCCACTCTAACCCTAACCCCACTCTTCCCCTTCTTTTTAACTCTCAAAAACCTACGGACTCATCTGTCTCCTATTTTGCCACCCAGGCCCACCGCCTAGCCTATGCTGGCTGCTTGGCCAGCTGCCCAGAGGTAAGCAGTTCTGGGATATGTGCACCCCAAGGAAGGCAGGAAGCGGTAATATCTACTCACAACTCTGAAGGGGAGGAAAAGAAGAACAAGTTCCTATATACAAGCACCCTCTAAAGGGATGTTTTATAAACCATGAGTCATGACCCCTAAGGTTAGAAAATAGCGAAACAGAATTAATAAATTGACATCTGCATTTATTTTAATAAAATATAAAACAAAAGAGTATCTCATAAGAAGTATTATTTTGTGAAAATTTTGATTTGGCTATACACACGGACACCTACAACAAACATTCATTGAGGACCTACCCTGTGCCAGGGACTGACGGTAAAACAATGAAAAAGACCAAGAAAAGCTAAGCTCTGGGCCGGGCGCGGTGGCTCACGCCTGTAATCCTAGCACTCTGGGAGGTCGAGGTGGGTGGACTGTTTGAGCTCAGGAGTTCGAGACCAGCCTGAGCAAGAGCGAGATCCCGTCTCTACTAAAAAAAATAGAAAGAAATTAGCTGGACAACTTAAAATATATAAAAAAAATTAGCCAGCATGGTGGTGCATGCCTGTAGTCCCAGCTACTTGGGAGGCTGAGGCAGAATGATTGCTTGAGCCTAGAAGTTTGAGGTTGCTGTGAGCTAGGCTGATGCTACAGCAACAGAGCGAAACTCTGTCTCAAAAAAAAAAAAAATAAAAAGCTAAGCTCTGCCATTAGGTGACTGACATTTCAGTGGTTTCAGAGTGTGTGTGTGCATCTGTGTGTGTACACATGCACATGCATGTGTTTTATATCATGATGTAGGAAAGTATACTTTATACTGGGTCAAAAACATTTTTAAAAACACTGCTCTAAAGCAGTGCCGCTTACAATGTGGTCTGTGGACTGGAGCTGGTCCACAAACTGTTACTGGTCTACTCTGAGATAAGTATAGAAATTGAGGATAAGCATTTAGAAAATTTCATAGCAACTTGTCCTTGCTGTGATATCCAATTAGGTGATCATTTTGCTGGCAGTGCAATTTTATTTTTTATTGAATTTTACAAAATAGATCACTCCATGATGGAAATATTAATACAAACTGGTTCTTCCCCAGAGATGGCTTGGGCAGCACTGCTAAGGAAGATATGCTGGCCAGGTATCTTGGGAACAGGTGTGTGTGTGATACTTTGATTGGAAACTGCAGCCAGGGCTCTAAAGATGGGGCAACTCATGGAGTGAGAAAACCCCAGCACCTGGGGAACATGGTCCAGGTTCGTTCTCTTTCCACACAGGTAAAATGATGAAAATAATTAAATGGCAAGTGGAAAACTGTTAGCGATGATGATGATGATGATGATCATGATGATGATGATGATGATGCACTGCTAGATTCACAAAAGGTGACACAAAAACCATTTCTGGTTGTATAAAATTAACATTAATTGTAGTAACATACTTGAACTACTTCCATGCCTAATTACGATGCATCACAGCAGCAAAGCGAGTATAATTTCTGGTCCGCTGTATTTTAATTACAGCAAAAGCTATATATTTTGTGTTAAAATTTCATAGTTTCATCATTCATACAACATGGTCAAAAACTCACTGTATTAATAAACTAGAAGAATCTTGCCAGCATACCAAATTGATTGGGAAAAGTGGTAAAAACTATGGGCTAGGCAGTAGTTTTGTGGAGGAGTAAGTTTTCATAAATAATTTAAAAAACTACACAGTTTGTCTTGTAGGTAATTTCTGTTGGTTTCTATTTCAAGTGGGTGTTAGTTACACTCTTGGTCATATAATAAGGGGAACGCCAACGTTCTTTGTTCTTTTATAGCGTACGTGCTTCAGGCCAGAAATCATCAGTACCGATGTGTTTGCAGCTGTCGGAGAAGAAAAAATGAAAACGAGAGCCCTGAAATTATACAGCTGAAAGTACAAAATGTATTCTTAGCATCGTTATTTTCGATGAAAATATTAAAGGACATATGGAAATTCTGTGCAATTAATTAGTCCTGAATCAAATGAATAATGGGTAACATGCTGCTTTGCAACTTATGTACATTTCGGTTATGCGTGGACAGCACTAATTGCTGCAGTGGGGGCTGGGCTCAAGGGAGGTGTCATGAGAATCAGTAAAGTAAGGCAAAGATTATTCGCTAACCCAGGTGTTGGTGAATTATGACCTACGGGCCAAATGTGGCCCACTACCTATTTTCATAAAGTTGCAGCGGAACACAGTCATGCTACACCAGCAGAGTTGGGTAATTATAACCCACAAAGCCCGAAATATTTACTATCTGGCCCTTTGCAGAAAAAGTTTTTAGCCCCTTCCCTAACCTTTTGAACAGTTTTGAGCAGGAGTAAGTTCTCATAAATAATTGTAAAAACTAAATAGTTTGTCTTATGGGTAATTTCTGTTGGTTTCTATTTCACTTGGGTGTTATCTTACCCCAGAGCTCCTGAAGGTACACAGATCAGACCCCTATCACTCACCCATTGATTAAACAATATTTATTGAGAATCTATTATATATCAGGCACTATTTCTAAGTGATGAGGGTATAGCAATAAAGAGAAGAGAAAAGAAAGAAAAAGAGGGAAAAAAATTAAAAGAAAAGTTGTTACACTGATGGAGCATACAGTCTAATGACAAGAAACCATAAAAAGTAGTTTAAGTATACAGCAGGTGAGAGGGTGATAAATGCTATGGGAAGAGGGATAAAGATAACATTAGTTTACGATGTACCAGGTGCTGTTTTAGGTGCTTTTCATATATTAATTCATCCTATCCTCACAAAAACCCCATTGACACAATATTTCCATTTTATTGGTGATAAAACTGAGGCACAGACAGGGCACCAACTCATGAGCTAGAAAATGATGTGAAGCCAGACAGTCTGGCTCCAGAGCCCACGCTCTTTAATTACACGCTGTGCTGGCTCTGTGTGCAGAAAGGGAATGGCAGGGAGTTACACTTTTTAATATGATAATCAGGGAAGGCCCCACTGATGAAGTGACATTGATCAAAGCCCTGAAAGCAGTGAGGGGAGAAAGTCACACGAATATCTGGGAAGAGGTTATTTCCAGGTAGAAACAGCAGCAAGCGCAAAGACCCCGAGGAGGAAGAGCTTGATGTATTTGGTATTTGAGGTCAGTGGGCCGGGAGGCAGAGGATCGGGAGAGAACATGATCCCAGAGACACAGAGGACGTGGTGGGAGTGGTGGAATAGTGGACCTGGGGCCTCATGGGCCAGGGCGAGGCTTTGACTTTATTGACCACTGAGTTGGGAAGCCACTGGAGGGTTTCAAGCCAAGGAATGACATGATCTGACTTCTGTTTTAAAAAGTATCACTCCTAAGAACACAATGCAGGGGCAAGCGAAGGTAGAAGCAAGGAGAACAGCTAGAAAACCATTGCAATAATTCCGACAAGAGGTGGCAGCTATGGTGGTGGTGATTGGATTCTGGCTATGTACGTGTGACTATAGATATAGTAAACATATATATCGTGTATGTTATTACATATATTAACTGAGTTTAAAATGTATATTACTATATAGAGGGTAAGATAAATTATATATATGAATTAAGTTATAATTTACAGAGAGAGAAATGCATAGATATTTACTGTACGGTTTGATATGCTCTGACACATGCATACACCTAAGTAACACACCCCCTAACAAGATATCAACATTTTTATCACCCTGGGTATATTTTGATGTAAATGCTCACAGAATTTGATATAGAATTGGGGGAAAGGACAGCCTCAAGACTGGCCTAAGCCACAGAAGGATGGAGTGGCCATTTACTGAGGTGCCTACCTGCCCACTCCCAACTCCGAGCATGACAAGCACGTCCTTCATCCACCAAAGGAAGGGGCAAGAGGAACTGTAAAGGTACCATCATGGTAAGTCATCACCCCACTGTTCTGACATGCCTGCATCTCGTACATAAAAACTGTATGTCACAGAAGAATACTAAAGGAAAATTCATGACCACATCATCAAGTACTCCCATAGCATTCTCCCTCTCTCTCTCTCTGAACCTCTTTTGCCACCAAGTGCCATGAGGAACCATTACCTATCTCTACTAAATGTTATTCTTGGCTGGGGAAAAGGCATGTCTCTGGCAGGTGGGCTCACTTAACTAGGTCTGTGAAAGGCTGTCACCACTAGACTGAGCTTTTTAAGGACAAAGGTCCCACTCCTACTAATGTCTATACCAGGCTTACCACAGTGATCACTAAAGGTTTAATGAATAAATGAATAACTGCTTATATCCATCAACACAAAATTATTCATTAGCACCACACAAGCTTTGGAGAACTGCATAGAAAAGAATGGCACATTAATGGACTTGTTTGGCTCTTTTACATCTTAGATCATCAACTTAGACTTTGTTTTCATTTCAGTAAAAATTCTGGCAACTCACAGCCTCCAAGAAAGAAGGAATGGGGAGGTGGAGAAGAAAGCAGAAAGAGTAAATATGCTGAATTGTCTTGACGGGAATTCAAAAGCTGGCTTTTACCATAGCTATATGTTGAATGACTTGGCAGGACTACCAAATGACCAATACAATCAGGATTTTCCATATTTTACTATATCTGGTAGGACTAGTGCTCCAAAGGGACATGGATAAGTTCATACATTTACCACAGTGATCACTAAAGGTTTAATGAATACATTTAATCATACACATACACACATATACAGTCAGCCCTCCACATCCATTGGTTTCCTATCTGTGGATTCAATCAACTGTGGAATGAAAATATTCCCCAAAACAACCAACTAAAAATAAAAATACAACAATGAAAATGATACAAATTTTTAAAAATACAGTATAACACCTATTTACATAGCACTTACATTGTACTAGGTATTATAAGTAACGTAGAGATGATTTAAAGCATACAGGAGGATGTGCATGGGTTAGATGCAAATACTATGCCATTTATATAAGAAACATGAGCATCCATGGATTTTGGTATCTGTAGGGAAGTCCTGGAACCAATCCCCACAGATACCAAGGGATGACTGTACTTTAATCAAAGAGTATTTCTCATTTACCTACCACATGCCAGAAACTGACCAAGGCACTGAGGAACTTTCATTCCATCGACCATCTCCAATTCTGTATCTGCTTCCAATCAAGTCCATCTCATGGACCTGGTTAAGGGAGCCCACCTGCCTGAGACATACCTTTTTCCCAGCTAAGGACAGCAAGAGACAACCCCAAACTTGAGCATTCTAAATGATGGGGGTATACATTCTACTTAAGGTGATGTCTGAGCATAGAAACAAGGCCGCAAAATAATACACCATTTAGTTTTTAAATTTTTACTGTTTAGGGCATCTGTGATGAATATCTCTCTAAATCATCTTCATCTCAGGCTGTTTCAATTCCTAATTTCTGTTAAACAGTAATAGAGTGTTAAAAATTTATTTTTCCTGATGAAACTCCTTGCTGTGTCTTGATTTAGCTGTACCAAGCACGGCTAGAGAAAGTCAACTTGGCTCCACTTCAAATGCCTGCTATCTAATCTTCCCTGGGCACTTAATGTTACTCAAGAATCCTTTTATGCATCATTAGTTCCCTCCCTGTCACATTTCTCATAATGACTGTCTCTAAAAATTCCTGTAAAACTCTCCCCTAACCTGTTCCTTCTCCTCCTACCCTTAATCTCAGCACATTACTTCACATCCCACCATACAGAGCATACCAGAGCCAATCCTGGGGGATTCTCCCCTATCGAAAGTTCCCATGTGTACTCACTGCCTGTTCTTGGCTCCTAGCCTTCTGGGAAGATGCTCCAGCCATATATCCTTGGTCTCACCGCAAGCTTTCAAACAATTACTCCCTCACTCTTTTATACCTTCAATCTCTTCCATTCCTCTGTTTCCTGCTGGTCAACCAATAAACACGTTGAAAATCTTCTGGACCTAAAAATCCCAGTCAAAAACAAACAAAAAGCACAGCTGAGGCCACAGGATACCTGGGGGCAGCCACCAGCAGGAACTGGAACATGGCTGGTCCCTGCCCCTGGCCTGTGGACACCATTTTCTTCTCCCCACTCCACCTCTTTTGTGGAAAATGAGACAATGGATAGTTGCAAGATGTTACAGAGCACATTGCTCAGGCAAATTTTCCATGCTTCATTTTCCTTGTTTGTAAAATGAGATTAAATCATTTAAATGACTCTTTCCACATCTATAACCCAAGATTATTACCCTAAAGTTGGAACTAGATAAATCATTACCTTATTACACAATATGCCTATAAATGGGTACGAGAATATTTGACTCAGCTTTAAACTGACTGACTTGTGCTAGTAAATACCACAAATTCCTCCCTTGAGGAAACACAGGCATATCCATTTAGTCTCTTTTTATTCTGGATTCTAACACAAACTGGTCCTGAGTCCCCCCTCCCGCGTCTGCGGGTTTTGGACACACACTCTGCATGCACGATTATGGTCTCTTTGATGTTACACTTTATCTGTACTCTCTTCCCCCACTGTGCAACAAAACACAAAGCTGGAATGCCCTTGTTCGCTTCTCAAGATCATTCTGCAAACATGTAATCATAAGGCTTTTCTGTATAACTTGTATACTTTTCTGGATGTGGGAAAAGAAGCTAAAGTTGAATAACAGGATCTTAAGAGATGTACACTTTGCTGAGGCCTTTGGGGTCTAATGAGTGGAAACGAATGTGATGAGCTGCCCAGGAACCCCCGTGGTCCAGACCTCCTTGGGACCTGTCTGCAGGAACTACAATTTTCATGGCTGGTTCTACTATTAATGATTCATTTATTGGGTTAAGGAACCAAATTGAGATGACTTTCTCAGATAGCCACTGAATAACTGATACGCGATAGCAAATGCCACCGGTTGCTCCTCTCAGTCAGCAAGGATTTTTTCTGTTAAATAGGTAAATAAATAAATAGCAACAGTCATTTTGGAGTTGTTGAAAATAAATCTTCCAAACATTTATTCCAAAATAAATCTAAGAATTGTTGTGATTCTGGTTACATAAACATTCTCTGATGAAGTAAAACCTATCATAAGTTTAAAAAAAACAAAAAAGAACAAAAAACTCCTCCCAAGGAGGATCTATTGCATCCCAGGTTATAGTTTTCTTTCCTTTTCTGCCTGTCTGAAATTAGCACCTGACAGAGAATGAGTGGGAAAACCCGTAGGTGGCCTCTCTCTACCTTCCCCCAACCGTGCTTCCCGGACCAGTTCAGCAGTAAAAAGAGAGGGCAGCTCTGTACAGGCTACATATGTAGAACTATGAACGTATTCCAGGACTTTCATTTGTACATGACAACGCCAAAGCCAAGCAAAGCTGCTCAGGAGCTTATGGAGTTTTTCTTAACTTGCTAGAGGCCCCGATGTGTAAGAAAAGAGTAAAGAAGTCTTGAGCTAGGAGGTGCTGATACAGTGAGGAGAGAGGAAATTGCTAACAGCTGCCAGGACAAATCTCTGCTAAAGTCACCTGACCTGAGGAGATAAGAAGAGAGATTGGACCTAGAGGAGCTATCTAGACTGTTACAGACCTCAGGTGTGGGGTCTGAGGAGCAGAGCTGTATGGAAGTGTGTGGGGAAGGTGAGGTCATGACCCACCCAAAGGAAGGAACCGGGCATTAGTTTGATTGCCCTCTACTCCCCAAAAAAGAGAGGAGGTCAGGGGGAGGCAAGACACTACACACAAGAGTCCCTAAATGCTGGAAAACTAGCCCAGAGGACTGATGTCAAGGGCCAAAGAACTACTGCTGGGCCTGATACTTCATGTATCTAGGTGAAATTTTTCAAACATCCTTATACATACACAGATATAAAAATCTCCCCTGGAGAGAGTATTTTAGTCAATTCAGATATTAGAATTCATGTGCAATCTCCTGGGTGTCTTTTCTTCAGAAAGGTCCAATGCCAGAACCATCAGGTTACCTGGTAGAAGGTGGAAGGTCTCAGCTTCTCTTTTGACTAGCCAGCTCCTTGGGGGTGTCTGTTCTCCTCTGGGATTTCCTCCAACAGAAAGCCAGGCATGACAATCAAGAAAATTCTAACTGCAGCTTATGGCAGGGTGTCAGTCCTTGGCACTGGAATCATCCAAACCTAAGAGAGTCTCTCAAGCTGTCTAATTTCTAGTGGAGAGATGGCGTCCCAGGCCTTCCTCTGCTCAGGTACAATCAATAGCTCATGCTATTCCATGCTCCACAGGTTTAGAGAGGCACAGATGACCTGATGATGATGACGATGATGGGGGGGGGCGCTATATATTATCTAACCAGCCCTATATTATGTTTCCTGCAGGGATGGGCAGTTTTATTAACAGATCACTGATATTTTGGAATATACTTGAAGGAAGACAACATCTGACTCATTTAATAGAAAGGGGAGAAAAAGCTTCCATTCCACCTGATCTCTTAGGCTAGGAGGAACAAAATATGGGTTGTATCTCAGTGCCCAGAAGCCTAAGAAGGTACATACCAGTCACATTAACACATGACGTGCTAGGGAAGAGGGAGTGGGGTGAGTTGAAAAGTACAAATGGGGCAAACAAGTATGACAGAATCCAACAGGCTGCAAACCACCCCCCCACACACAGCCCATTGGATTGGGAGTTGCCTCAATCTTCCAGAAACTGGGAAAGGCTCAGAGAAGAAAAAGGAAGATGCCTTCACCTCAAGAACCAGCCTCTCTGAAAGAGTGACTGGACAGCATCAGAATGACCTGCCAGAAAAGTCAGCTGCAAGCTCCTGAAATAAACAGTCAGCCCAAAGCACTGGAGAGCTGTGAATGTCAAAACCGCACAGCTCCACAAGGCCCATGTGCAACACGAGGGCTATGCAAGAGTGCTGTAACTAAAACAAGGTGTCAAGCAACAACACACTACGCATCCACGTATTACACTTTAAATCCTCAGAACTTGGAATGTGTTAAGCATTTTACAGGTCATGGACTTGGAGGAAAAGGAGTGGTCCCCTATTAAAGGTGCTGCTCTCTTACTTGTTTTCACTTACCTAACACTGTTTGGCCTAATGACTCATGAAATGAATGAGAGAGTGCAATGTTAACTGAAAAACCAACACCATGGTGCTTTGCTGGGTCTGGAGAAGGGGTGAAATTCAACTAGTTTACGAATTTTTTTGTTGTTGCTGATTTATAAAAGATTCTAAAATAAGTATAGCTAAAACAACAAAGAAATGCAAAATAAATATAGCTAGATTTTTGAGGCTAATTTGTGCTAAGGCTCAACTATAGATGGTGCAATGGATTCAATTACGTCCTTCCAGAATTTGAATGTTGAAGTCCTAACCCCTGGTACCTCAGAAGATGTATTTGGACACAGGGTCTTATAGAGATAACCGATACGAGATAATTAGAGTGGGCCATAATCCAGCATGCCTGGTGTCCTTACAAAAAAGGGAAATTTAGACATAGATATGCATTAAGAGGATGTGAACACAAAGCAATGATAAATGCTTGAGGTGATGCATACGCCACTTACCCTGATTTGATTAATATACATCATATGCCTGTATCAAAACATCACATGTGCCCCATCAATATACACAACTATTATTATGTGCCTATAATAATTACAAATAAAAAAATTTTTAATAAAGATGATATGAGGAGAAAAGGAGAAGATGGCCATCTCCGAGCCACGGAGAGAACCCTGGCACAGATCCTTCCCTCCTGGCCCTCAGAAGGGCCCAACCTTGCCAACACTTTCTGTGTCCAGAACTTTTCAGAATGCAACTGGCCTGAAAAATGCTCCCACAGCTCTAGACAAGCAACAATCTGCTGGCTACAATATATTCTTTTCTGTGACAACATTCAACCAACCGCCTTGTATACCCCAGTAATGAAATTTGATTAGAGGCAGCGATTCCAGTATAATAACAAACATTTACAGAGTTATCACTTGCTCCCAGACTCAAATTCTATTCCTACTGAGAGATCTGGCAATAACCTCCAGAGAGCGTCCATCAGAGTTTGAAATTACAAAGGTACTGTGCGTGTGTGGTTGTTTTTCATTTTTTCTTATACCCCCCAAACCCCCACCCATAAATAAAATTTAGGCACTTCCATAAATCTGAAAAAGAAAAATAACTGAATTCATATTCAACACTGAGTTTAAAATGAGAAACAAGCCTATCTCCAAATCAAGGACAAAATTATCAAGTAATAAACAAAATCATAGCAGTATTTATGCAGTATTTGTTCAGGGACAGGTTTATGCTGGGAACCTGGCAGAGGACACATAGATATAAAATATACACATCAAAGCAATCTAATGATTGATGAATAGTTTTATCCCAACAATGAAACTGCTTAATAAAATGTTCAATTTTAATTTTTATAGGATGACTCATGCTTAGCAAGAATTAGATCTCCTCCCATTGCTTCTGCTGCCAGGTCTCAAATACTTCTAGTCGTTTCCACAAGAGCAAACATGTCAGATGAAAGAATGTCATGCCTCTCCAACAAGTTAGAGGCCTTCCTCCCCAAAGTAAAACCACCATAGTCTGGGGGCTTTAAGCGCTTAGTGCCAAACTTACATGCCAGCAGCTAGAGACATTCTAGGTTGTAACCCACTCCTGATCAACTATGAAAAACGGCTATGGAGTCAGCAGCACAGATGGAACCATGCTGGTTTACAAAGGCAAAGATACAATGTCACCCTAGTCATGCAAACAATAATGTCCCACAGCTTCATGGGGAAAGCCTTTCCCATGTATTATTATTACAAAATCACTGGGCTACCAGAGATTTCCAAAAGTTGCCCATTGTTCTGCCTCTAAATAGGAAAAACAGGCCGGGCGCGGTGGCTCACGCCTGTAATCCTAGCTCTCTGGGAAGCCGAGGCGGGCGGATCGCTCGAGCTCAGGAGTTCGAAACCAGCCTGAGCAAGAGTGAGACCCCGTCTCTACTATAAATAGAAAGCAATTAATTGGCCAACTAAAAATATATAGAAAAATGAGCCGGGCATGGTGGCGCATGCCTGTAGTCCCAGCTACTCGGGAGGCTGAGGCAGGAGGATTGCTCAAGCCCAGGAGTTTGAGGTTGCTGTGAGCGAGGCTGACGCCACGGCACTCACTCTAGCCTGGGCAACAGAGTGAGACTCTGTCTCAAAAAAAAAAAAAGGAAAAACAGACCTATTTTAATTTGGAGGCAAACCGATTGCCAGTCTCCAGTCAAGGGTGCCCCTCTGGCTGTGTAGGTTATGTACTCCACAAAGCACCTCACCCTGAGCAAGCAGATACTACAACCCAGCCAGTTCCAGCTCAGGGGCTGCATTCGCCTGGAGGGGCACCATTTTCTAATTGGCACAGGCTCTCTAAGGATAAGCAATGGTCCTCTCTCAAGACCTATTTTTCAAAAAGCAATAGAAGGGGCTACTTGTCAGCTTGAATCTTAATAAGAATGTCATCTGAGAGTGTACATGCATCCTCTTCTCACTGATACCATTGGGATACATACCCTTGGGATATTGGTCTAGAAATGCCTCTCAGTGAAGTGGTGGTTTTAAGTACCTTCAGTTCAAGAAGTGAAAGAAACAGTCAGGGGGACTGGAGTGTAAAGAACAAAGGAGGAGTGGCTCCAAATGAGGCCGTAAATGTGAGGATGCCATGGGGCCATGTTGAGAATTTAAAGATTATCCTCAAAACAGAGGGGTCTTCAGCAAAAAGGTGACGTGATATGATCTGTGTTTCTAAAAAATTCTCTCTGGTTCCTACGTAACGAATCATAAGGGAGCCAGAGAAGAGGTGGGAAGGTCCAGTTGAGAGTCAGCACACTGGACAAGGCGGAGGCAGGGAAAGGCGAGAGGAGCAGACAGATTCAACATACGTCAGGGGTTGGGACTGATGGGACTTCATGAGTGCCTGGATGCAGGAATGAAAATGAGAGAGAAAAAGAATGATGTCCAGGATGATGCCAGTCTGTGGTACTCAAAGAATGGACAGATACTACTGCCATTTATCAAGACAGGAAGAGGAGCAACTTTCGGGGGGTGGGGGCTTAAGGTCATGAATTCTGCTTTAAAGTTGAGACCTCTATAAAGCAGTGGAATAAAATGCCATCATAAAAGATCTGATGTACATACTTTTTTTTTTTAAATAAACAAAATCTGAGAAATGTAATTCAGATCAGAGTTTTAGAAGTACTCTGGCCACATGCTAAATATAAGATTTGTAGTTCTCAAATTATTCTCCATCCACGGCCACATTCCTGTCCCCACACCCAGAGTATTTTTGGTTAGACCAGTTGCTCTGGGAGTAAAAAAAAAATCTCAGAAGAAAAAAAAGGGGAAAACATAGCCCATGTGGAAGGAGTTCAAGGCCATGTAACATCCTGGTAATCACCCTCTTCTCCATTCTTGCCCATATAATTTGTTCTCACCATCATCTATGGATTTTTGATAAATTAAGACACCAAATTCATTAAGAGCAGTGGTTCTCAAAGACCAGCATAACTTGAGAATTTGTTAGAAATGCAAATTCTCAGGCTCTACCCCAGATCTACTGAACCAGAAACTCTGAGGGTGGGCCCCAGAAATCTGTATTTTAACAAGTCCAACAAGTGATTCTGATGGACACTCACATTGAACAAATCCTCCAGGTGATTCTATTGCACACTGAAGTGTAAGAACCACTGACAATGATCATGGTAGGGCCTAGTGGCTCATGCCTGTAGTCCTAGCACTCTGGGAGGCCGAAGTGGGAGGGTCGCTTGAGCTCAGAAATTTGAGACTAGCCTGAGCAAGAACGAGACCCTGTCTCTACTAAAAACAGAAAATTTATCTGGGCATGGTGAAATTCGCCTATATTCCCAGCTACTCAAAAGGCTGTGGCAGGAGGATCACTTGAGCCCAGGTGTTTGAGGTTGCAGTGTGCTATGACGACAGGGCAACAGAGTAAGATTTTGTCTCAAAAAAAAAGAAGAAGAAAAAAAAAAAGAAAACAAACCAGTGACAATGATCAAATGGAATTCCTTTATACCTGCTTCCTAATTGTCATAATATTTTTTCCGTTAAAATCTTCTCAGTGCTTCAAAATTATAGTCAATATCTAAGCCAAGCTCCTTCCCCAGGTAATGCCATCCTCCTTCTTGGATCTCACACTATTTCTTACGAGGTGGACATGCAGTTTTGTCTCTGCTAACCTGAATCTTAGCCACATCTTTGACTCAACTGTTGGTGATGGCTCTGCCCTCAGCTCTGAGCTCCTTCAGCTCACACTGGCTGTACCAGTGTTGGCACAGCATATTGTATTGTATTGTATTGTATTGTATTGTATTGTATTGTATTGATAAATTCTGTTAGCATATTCACAAGGGCGTCCTGTCTTTTGATGGAATTCACAACAGTGTCTACTCTCTATATTAATAGAAAACCTAATAAAAGTCTAATTGGTTGTTCCAGATCACAGTTTCTCAAGGGGGAGGGGGGTCTGCTGCCATAAGAATCATGTGGAATACATGTTGAGAGAGTACAGATTGTAGGCTCTAGTCTATTAAACCAGGAATTCCTAAGAATGGAGCACAGGGATTTGCATCTTCAACACACATTGAAATCTTATTACCACTGCTATACATGAAATTCATCTTGATAGCAACTATAGACTTGGATTAACTGCTTTTTGGATTAACAGAGCCCCGAGCTAAACCCTAAAACTAAGGTGAAACAAACCAAGAAGAATTTACCTTGTTCTCCACCTATGGTCCACTTCTCAAATGTATTCTGCAGGTTGTAAAGTTTTAAAACAACTACATCACACCGTATTCTCTAAGATTTACTCTATGGATATTATGGGATATTTTCCTTATCAGCTGGTTCTTCCCCAGCCCAAACTTATGAATTGATTTTTCAACCCTAATAAATTTTATCTTTTTATTTTCAGCCCAGATATCTGGCCTTTAAGACCATTTTGAAGATATCTTTGGCTATTTCTCCTAGACTTATTCATTTGTAGATTGTCAAAGTTTATGTAAGCTTTAGCAAAACTTAAGCATGGAATTTCAGATGAAAGAAGACATCAAAATAGCTATTAAAGAGCAAATAACATCATTTATAACTAGTGTCACACTTTCTCACAGCCAAAAATCTTACTAGCTTTAGTTATGAAAGTTGAACCTACTCCCCCACAACCTCCTCCTAACAAGTGGGCATGTGGGCCCCGCCCCCCCACATCCCCAAAATGCCTTTTGACATTGTCAAAATAGTTACCACAAAACACCTTATATAATAGAAGCAGACATCAATACCGCAAGAGACGTACCTATAAAACAAAAGAGAATATGACAAGCTGTTTCCTAAAATTAGTACTGGGTCCTTCTCAAAACAATTTGTGCTCATCTTTATCCTGCCACACACATGCAAATCCTTTTTTATTAAATTGCACTGGCTGATAAAATTTTCACCAGCCCTTTCTAAACTAAGTAATGAACACACACACTCACACCATGAAGTCTATGAAAATTACTAGCTTTGGGTGATTCGCAGGCATCCTCAAACTACGGCCCTCGGGCCACATGCGGGTGTTTTTGCCCGTTTGTTTTTTTACTTCAAAATAAGAATATGTGCAGTGTGCATAGGAATTTGTTCATAGTTTTTTTAAACTATAGTCTGGCCCTCCAACGGTCTGAGGGACAGTGAACTGGCCCCCTATTTAAAAAGTTGGAGGACCCCTGTATCTAAAGTATGCTCTTAACCCTTATTGTTGCAATTCCATTGTCAAATTCCATTTCTGAGATTCATTTTAAGAGGATAATTTTACTATATGTTCATGGAAGGAACATATGTTAGCTCACAATGGCTAGCAGGAAAATTTTTTAAATTGAGATGCAATTTACATATAGTAAAACTCACCCTTTTTAGGTGTATAGATCAATAAGCTTTGACAAATGTATCCAGTCATGCAACCACCACCAAAACTGTGCTGAACTATGTTGTCCATTAAGAGTTGCCACATGTGGGCCGGGCGCGGTGGCTCACGCCTGTAATCCTAGCACTCTGGGAGGCCGAGGCGGGTGGATAGCTCAAGGTCAGGAGTTCGAAACCAGCCTGACCAAGAGCGAGACCCCGTCTCTAAAAAAAAAAAAAAAAAAAAGAGTTGCCACATGTGGCTACTAGAACTTGAAATGTAGCTAGTCCAAAATCAAATGTACTACAAGTATAAGATATAGCACAGACTTCGAAGACTTGCTAAAAAACTGTAAAGGACTTTATTATTTTATATTGATTTTATAGTGAAATATACTTTTTTATATATAACGTTAAATAAAATATAGTAAAATTAATTTTATGTATGTCTTTTTCCCTTTAATTGTACCTATAAGAAAATTAAAATGTAAAAGTTAATGGTTCGCATTTGTGGCTCAAATTATATTTTTATTGGACAGTGATGACACAGATTATGTCTATCCCCCAAAGAGCTCCCTCTTGCCCCTTTGCAGCCTACACCATTTCCCTACCTCCAGCTCCTGGCAACCACTACTCTGATTTCTATCCCTAAAGTTTTGTTTTTAATAGGTTTTTAAAAATACTTCCCACTTTTGTTGCATAGCTTCTAATTTTCCATAACCATCTTGCATTGATTTTTATAATTATTTTTTAAAAGTTGTTTTGAACTTTATGAGATTTTTTAAAGACTGCTGATACTCTTCACTAACCCATGTTATTTTCATTAACCCATTCCCAAGCTGGTGAGCCCTGCAAATGCATTTCGGGTAAAGAACTGCCTTCCAAGAGATGTGCACAAGTGGTTCATAATTGAATGGCGACCATTGTGCACACACAACGCATCCATTCACAGATGCTGTCGGAGATCTGAGCCAGAGGTGGGGAGCCTCCCGTAACTTAATTTTATTTAGCCTCAGGGAGGTGCAGAGAAAGCTTTATCTGTGCTAAGGATAGGCTGGACAGAAATGTAAAGCACTGAATAGGCACGCACATTTACAGGTGGGAGGTGGAGTGGGGCAGGAGGTTGGGCTGGCAGGCAGGCCCACTAGTGGGAATTCTGTGTGGCCGGTGATAATGGCCAGAGAGATGCAGAGACCTCCAGCCCTCATCTAGCCCCAGCCCCCATCCAAGGCTTCCTTGTTTCTGTTCTGCTTGTCCTCAAGTCCCTTCTAATTAAACTGAAGTTAATTATAACAGGCATTCACATTTCCTGTTCCTATTCACACTCATTCTTTACTCACTCTTAAGAGACTGTATATCTACACCATCTTTCTGATTTTCCAGAATATAGGAAAAACATGCCAGGCCACCTCCTAACCCTATTTTCTCCTACTGGATTAATCTGGGAGCTGGATGCCAATTTGTCTGTCTCTGAAGACCCTTGGGGGGGTCAGTCCTTCTCAGAGACTTGACCTTGAGCATTTCCACCCCTTACTTCCACCTCTACCCACCCTTCTTTAACAGTCCCCTGAAAAACCAAAACAAAGGCCTCGGCGTCCTGACTTGTACTAGTCCTTCAAGGATGCATAGAGTAAAATGCCAACTCTACTCTTTGGTCTATGGTTTCTTGTTTCCTCTGAGCTAACTAAAAGCACTAGGGTGTCTTCCTCTCCCTGCTCCTTCTCCTGGAATATTTTTTGTGGGAAACTCTTTCCACTAAGGGGATTGTCCCCCTAATCTAGAATGGTGTCAAAGGGAGAACAATGATTAGCCTCAAAGAATTTCTATCTATGGCTTCTAAACGTCCAGACTAGATGACACTCATTTTCACCAGACTTCCGCCTAGCCCCAAAGGGATTCCTGAAAGGGATGGCCTTGCAAAAATTAACAGGAAGATATCTAATCCTGCAATTTCCTATAATAAGTTAAAAGACCAATCCTATGAATTCTCTAATAGGCACCCCGCAGGAGTTCTGTTTTGCATAACTTCTGAAAAGAGCTGAACAGACGGAAAAGAGACATAAATCTTTCTCTTTCAAAATTGCTTTGAGAATCTGCTTTTTTACAGTCTTAAAAAGTTCCTGAGTGAACAGCAGGATGCAAGCTTCAGGCCTTGGCCATATCTCTAGGGCAGAGTCACATCTCCTGCCATAATCCCATCTCCAAGGAAGGGCCGGGAAGCCAACTCTTGGACTTTGACATCCTGCACAGTTTCTGTTTCTGTTATCAGCTGCCGCCAAGAAGAAAGTATGGTGCGGATGCAGCAGTACCTCCTGTTCATGTGGCTACCTTCTTCGCCTCCTACATAAAAAGCCTGAATACCTGGTTCTCTCTGCCAGCATTCTCCGCCTCCTTCACTTCTGTGTCGGCCCTTTTTCTGCCTAGGGAAAAGTAAATAAATGTCTTCTCTCTATCCTAATCATTGTCTGGAGAAACCTTTCTCAAAACCCTCTCCACCCTTACAATTCTTTCTGGGCAGTTCCAACCCAACTGGACAGTGCACTAAAATGGAAATGCCTTCAGTGAGGTTCACATGCAAATGATACACTGGAAAATGAAGCTAATGCTGACGGTTCCCTAATTATGGGCACCAGAATCTGGGTGACTCTCATGGCTCTCATGCAAGTGATACAATGGGGAAGGATGCTAACTCTGAAGATTCCCCAATTATGGTGGCCAGAACCTGGGAGAGGTTCGCTGATGGGGCGCCATGCTGGTGGGTGCAGACACTACGCTTTGAACGACTGGGGTCCACCGGCTCTCACTGAGGCTCCAGTCCAGTGGGAAAGACAGTCAGATAATCACATAAATACAGACTTCACTGTTACATGTGTACATGATTTTGATACGTGATTAGGGCTGGAAGGCAGCCTATGCCTGAAATTTTAGAATAAGATAAAAACATTTTCCCCAGAGGGGTACTGCCAATGAAAAACAGAGGAAGGAGTTTGTTTCTTCAATTATGGAATGAAAATAAACCATTTACTAAGCACCCCATGTATATACAACCTCCAGTCATTACAAAAACTCTGCAAGGAAGATATTATCATCTCTGTTTTACAGATGAAGCAAAGCCAAGTTAAAAAGGGATCTGCTGCTGCTAGAAGTGGCAGGATGTGGAGTCCTGGAACTTGATAGGCACTCGACTGGTAGGCACACAGTTGTTAAATTAATAAAAATTTGAAAAATATAGAAAATATTCTAACAGAGAGCTAGGAGAGGATTGGAGGTTGCCTGTATTTGGTGTTGCATGAGGCAGTGTCAGACTTGGCCTGAAGAATTTATGAGCCTTGACATTAGAAAATAAGAAAGGCTATAAGCTTCTGTGTTTGGCAACTATACAAATAATCTGCATTTTGTTATCACTTAAGAAACAAAAAGTAACTGGCTCCACCATGCAATAGCCTAGTCACAGGACACTGGGGAATTCAATCAAGCCTACAATGAGATTAACACCTGCAATGTCTACTGGAAAGAGTTCTAAAGACTGAAAGAGGGCCATTTATACACAGGTGGTTACAGTGACTGCAATTTTTCAAAAATACTTCAACATCAGTAGTTGTGATACATGATACAAGGGTGATAATTATTTTTAACCTATACCCTGGGGTAGTTAGTATTTCAATGACTAATCTAGTGCTCATGTAAATTGAAAATCAAGTCAACTATGTTTATCTCTGATGAACACCAGAAGGCTGTTACTTAGCATAGTGACTGCTGCACATGATTTTCATTGATAAAATGGGGTTCACACTGGTCTATAAGTACTGTACAGACATTCTTGCATAAACTAAAAATAAGAATCTATCCAAGCCAGGCGTAGTGGCTCATGCCTATAATTCCAGCACTTTAGGAGGCTGAGGTGGGAGGATCACTTGAGGCCAGGAGTTTGAGACCAGCCTGGGTGACATAGCAAGACCCTGTCTGTACCAAGCAAATAAACAAAAAGAATCTACCTAGCCCAGTTGTCTAAACCTTTCAAAATGGTGCCCTCGGCCATAAGGTCTGGAGAGCTAATGTATAGCATAGTGACTAAAATTAATAATATTCTCTTATATTCTTGAAATGTGCTAAGAGAGTAGGTATATCTTAAGTATACCCAGAAAGACACACACACACAAATGGTAACTGTGAGGTGATGGATATGTTAATTAACTTGACTGTGGTAATCATTTCATAATGTACACATATATCACCACATTGTACACCTTAAATATATACAACTTTTATGTGTCAATTAGACTTCAATAAAGCTGGGGAGAGGAATGGTGTCCTCAGCTGAAGATGCCCATCAGTCCTGTTTCTGGATGCTTTGGAGGAAATTTTGTCACCTAATCCTGACAAGAAAGTTAGCTAAATCCTGATGCTACAGTGTTGTTCCATCTGCCTCTTATGAAACTTCCTTTTGTTCCAAATGCATGGAAGGACAGAGCATAGGGACTTTCTAGAGCAGCTCTGCCCAACAGGACTTTCTGAGATGACGGAAATGTTTTGTCTGCCCTGTCTAATGAGGTATCATCCAGCAGTACAGGTGGTAGCTGATCACCTGAAACATGGCTAATGTGACTGAAGAACACATTTTTTTATTTAATTCAATGTTAATTTTAGTCACCACCTGTGGCTAGGGACCACCCTGTTGGACAGCACAGTTCTGGAGCTTACAGAACAAGGCTGCATGATCCATCTGTGGCGGCTCGCCAGCAAATGCTTGCATGTGTGGCAGAATTTGGTCTGAGTTGCTTCCATGGCAACATTAGGTAGTGAAGTTGTGGTAAAAGAGACCTGCAGCCCTCAGGTACCAGCACTGTTCACTAACCATATCGACCCATGATGCACAAACACATCAGCTGAGGCCAGTTCTCAGTAGCCGCAGCCTGGCTGCAGAGAGTCTCTGCACTAGGGAGGCAGGTCTGGGTTCACTGAATTGCACAACTTAATATCAGAATGAAAATACATAACTCAGACAGTTGTCATGAAATTAAATGACCAAATATAGCAAAGCATCTAGCAGTGTGTGTAGTGTTTGTTTGGTAGAGGCTTGATAACGTTTAACTTTGCATACACCAAAATGCTCTATTTTCTCTACCTCCCCCCCACCTTAAGTACAAGAGATTTGAGAAGGTTGTGTCTTAGAATGAACATATCAACAGAGCATGGGAAACTATACCTGTCCTCTTCTCACCCTGAAAAAAGCACTATAAATATTTCCGCTAAGAATCTGGTTTGGAAGAAGGATGTCCCTGTCACAATAATTCTTGTAAAACAAAATAAGCAATCGGAATAAGGAACTTCCTCTTTTTCTAAAGAGGACAACTGTAGTCCATTTACATTGGTTCTTTTTTCCCCTTATTATTTTTACTGGTAAAATACACAGAAAATTTACCATCTTGGGGACGTGGACAGGGAAAGAGGAGATGTCAGTCAGCAGGTTCAAAGTCTTAGACAGGAGGAAGAAGTTCTGGATTCTATTGCATAGCAGGGTGACAACAGTTAGTAATAATGTACTGTATATTTCAATAAGTAAAAAAGGATTTTAAATGTTCTCTATTTCAGGTGATGGACATGCTAATTAGCCTGATTTGATAATTGCACAATATATACATGTATCCAAACATCCCACTGTACCCTATAAATATATATAATTGTCAATTAAAAATAACTTTAGAAAATGAAAAATAAAAAAAATTTACCATTTTAATTTTTTAAAGTGTACAGTTCAGAGGTATCAAGTAAATTCAAAATTTACATTAGTTTTTGTCCTCAAAAGTAAAACAATATGTTAACATGTAAAACAGCATTAAAACATGCAGAAGATAAACATCAAATGCAGAATAGTGTTCATGGGAGTAGTAAGGAAAGAAAGGGATCAGAAAAGGAATAAAAGTGGGCTTAAGTTTCATCTACATTTTCTTTTTAAAAATATAATCAATCAATTGTGGCAAAATGTTAAGATTTGACCAAAGTGAGTTTTATGTATATAGGTGTTTGTCATATCATTTTCCTATACTTTTATATATTCTTCTTTTAACCTTTTATTTTGACCTAATTTTAGACTTACAGAGAACAGGGTATCCATATACCCCTCAGACCACTCCCCCAATGTTAACATCTTACACAACCATAGTACAATGATAAGACTTTGGTACGATACTACTGACTAAAATAAAGACAGTACAGGGGCCCGGTCTCAGACGCTCATGCCTTTAATCCTAGCACTCTGGGAGGCCATCACAGGAGTATCACTTGAGGCCAGAAGTTCAAGACTAGCCTGAGCAAGAGTGAGACCCTGTCTCTACAAAAACCAGAAAAATTAGCCGGGCATGGTGGCGCATGCCTGTAGTCCCAGCTACTCGGGAGGCTGAGGCAGGAGGACTGCTTGAGCCCAGGAGTTTGAGGTTGCAGTCAGCTATGATGAAGCCACTGCACTCTAGTCCCAGTGACAGGTGTGACTCTGTCTCAAAACAAACAAACAAACAAAAAAAAACCCACAGACAATACTGGAACTCCCCCAGTTTTTCCACTAATGTCCTTTTTTTATTCTACAGTCTGATCTAGAATTGCACATAAGATTTAGTGGTCATTTCTCCTTAGTCTCCTGTGATAATACCTCAGTCTTTCTTTGCCTTTCTTAACCTGACACTTGTCAGTTATTTCGTCAAATGTCCCACAGTTGAAGTTTGTCTGATATTTTCTCATGACTGGACTGAGATTATGCATTGTTAACAAGAATACACCAGAAACAATGTTATGCCCTCAGTGCATCGTATCACAGGTTCAAGATAGCTCTTTTTTGCATCCTTAAAACATTTCACAATTTCAAAAAATAAAAAATAAATAAGTAGCTGTAGGAGTCTGGGTCTTTCCGAGAAACAGGACCAACAAGAGATTGTATATATAAAGAGGAATTGGCGCATGCTGTTATGGAGGCTGAGATGTCCTAAGATCGGCCATCTGCAAGTTGGAGACCTGGGACAGCCAATGGTACAGTTCTACTCTGAGTCTGAAGGCCTGAGAAGCTTCAGAGCTGACGGTGTAAGTTCCAGTCTGAGCCTGGAAGCTTCTCGGCTGGAAGACAGTCAGGCAGGGCAAAATCTCCCTTACTTGTTCTTTTGTTCCATTCAGGCTTCCAACAGACTGGCTGAGGCCCACCCACGTTGGGGAGGGCAACCTGTTTACTGGGCCTACCGATTCAAACATTATCTCATCCTCAAACACCCTTACAGACACAGCCAGAATAACGTTTAACCAGGTATCTGGGTACCTCATGGCCTAGCCAAATTGACACACAAAATTAACCACCCATAGTAGCTTAAATTCTAAATTAGAAACTTCCTACTCTACATATTTAGGTTCTAAATCCTATCAAGTCAAATGGATTTTAGGAAGTATTCCAATTTCTTAAAGTTATTACTGGCTTCAGGCCTAGAACATAAATCCACAACATACTATCACTTTTAAAACCTCAAGAAGCTTTATTATGCATGATCTTGCTTCAAGAGAAAAGGCAGTTTATACTCTTTAGATAATGGAGCTGTAATCCAAGAGAAGCTGGACCAGCAAGTCAAGTTAAGGCCCTAAGAAAGAAATTAACACAAGCAGTATTGTTAATGAGGACCCCGAAATCCCTTGATCTTTTATTGAGAGGTGAGAGCTAAGTTGTCATTTAGAACTGACTCCACTCCTCAGCATGACATCCTCAGAATGATGTGTATTGTTCCTATTTCTATGATGCTTTGGGTAGGGGGAGTCTAAATGATTATCTTTTTTTCTGAGACAGGAGAGAAGGTCTCAGGGACTTTCACTGCCTGAGTTATATATTTAAAATGAAAAATATATATATGGGGGGGCGAGAGAGAGAGAAATTGTAGAGAAATGGTAAAAATAAATAAAATTTCAAACTTTCTCAGAAGCTACTGCCCTTTGAAGCTCTTTTATCTTCAGGACCGCTCTAAACTTGGTGGTTTAGGCTGGAAAATCATTTTTTCCTTAAATGTTTCTATTCAAAGTGCTCCACGTCCATGGGTAACATACAGCAGTGCAACACACAGTTTCTCCCCTACCTCCACTCCAGCTGTATGGAGAGAAAGCTACTTATTAATTAATATGCATTCTTCTCTAGGCCCCCAGTGTTCTGGAAAGCAGTCACAGAGTTTTTATGAAAAGCCAGAGCACAGGAATCTAGATCTCATTATGCCAAAGAGGAAGTTGAATATTTATTTTAAATCTCATCTTAGCCTGCCCCAAATGTGGACACCATTGTCTAGGGCCAGTGCTGTGTACCACCTGCACATCTTGTATGTCTCTAAGAACATGCTATTTCCCTCAAAGGACTTTCTTTTAAGGAACCAGGATATGGGTTTGATTTTGAACTGGGTCAACAATCCTAGGAATCTTCCAGGGAGGAGGTGGGTGGTCAGCCCCTTGAGAGACAAGGGTGTATAGGGTTAGAGTGTGGGCTCTGAAGCCAGACTGCCTATGTTTGAATCCCAGTTCTTGGGTTTATCATCTATTGATCCCATTCTCATTAAAGTCAACAATCATGCCATCAAGTCAATTGGAAGTTTTCCTTTGTTTTGTTTTAAATCATGTCAAATACTTCAATATATTTTGAACTGCCTGGAAGAATGCCTGATAAATGAATACCACCATCCAAATACAGGCATAGAGGATGAGTCCAGCTTCCTTCCCAGGGGAAGAGGTCTTCTATGATCTGACTCCCCTGGTCCCATGGAGCGTCCTCTCCACCCCCACCCCCAACAGGCTGTTTCTCACCTGGGCATCCTGGCTCAGTGTGCCTTCTCCCTCCACCCCTACCTCTTTTTCCACCTCGCTAATTTCCACTCCTCCCTTACTACTCACCTCAGAAGGAATCTCTCCCAGGTGGCCTATCCTGAGAGCCCCATCCCAAACCCAGCCCCGGCTGCATAAGGTGCCCACCTTTCATTTCCCCTGACATCTGTTTTAAGTTCTCTTGTTTCCATCCTGTCCTTCAATAGGCTGATTATGTCCATCTCGCCAAATAGGCTCTACATTCCCTAAGGACAGGAATCATCTTAGACCCCCACATGGCGAGAGGGAAGTAACTACCACGCATTTGTCTTTCAGCCTTCAAGAGGGATCCTCTTTAGCCCGAGATGGCATGGGTATAATTTTGGAAGCAAGGGGGTAGATCCTGTGGTTTTCTATCCCTTTCCCCTCCCCCACCTTCCACGTTTCTGGCTCTGACTTATTTCCTTGTGTTGCCAAGGTAACCAACAGTCCCAGAACACAGACTTCTGACAGTTGGACTTTTAGCCACTGAGACGCAGGACCTGAAGGATTTCTAACGTCCCCCGTTTTTGTGCTTCAGGAGTTGGCAGCACCTCTTCCGTGTGCGTAGCCATCAGTGCAGGGCGCGGCAGAGTCTACGACGTGTGTGTGTGTGTGTGTGTTTTCTTCCACCCTCTCTTACTTGCCAGAGTGTCATGGAAAAAGCTGTACTAACAAGTGCCATCAGATGGTGGGAGGATGGGCAACTAAATGGTATAATCTTTCTGGAAAGTAATTTGGTATCAGATACCACAAGACTTTAATGTATTTGTGGCCTTCGGTCCATTAATTCCACATACAGGAAAATAACAAGAGGTATGGATTTATGGACAAGGGGGTTCGCTGCAGATTTATTAAAATAATCACCTAATGGTTAGTAATAAGAAGTGGTTAAAAATTACAGAATAGCTACATATATGTTTGTTGTAGGCTGTGCCATAAAATTTAATAATCTCAATTTCAACTGAGATGATATATTCTATGTGTGCATATATGTATAAATATATCATTATCCCTGCACGATGGAATCACAGGCATGTTTATTTTCATCTTCACACTTTTCTGTATTTTTCCAATTTTATACAATGGCAACCTTTGTCTTTATTATACAGATTCTTTCAACTGTAATAAGACAAATGGGGAGAGGTTATCAGGTGGAGATGCTTAGTAGAGAGGATTGTAACACAGGGAAATATGTTTTTATTTTATTTATTTATTTTTTTTTTTGAGA
>VBSM01002616.1:34029518-34062577 GCA_008086735.1 Cheirogaleus medius
AAAAAAATTAAAGTCTGGAATGTCTCCATAATGATAAAAGGATATGAACTTATCTTGGGTTTGAATCAGTGTCCTGACTACATCTACTTGATCTGAGCCAGGATTAAACCTCACTGAGACTAAACAACCCTCTCAGACTTTAAAATATTTTACATACTTTAAGTTCTAAAATACTTAAAAAAGTATTGTTGAATTTGCCAGCTCTTTTTCTAAAAATTTGCATTATGGAAAATTTCAAAGATATACAAATGTTAAGTGGATTAATACAATGGATGCCCTGCATGCACCACCCACCCTGACGCTCACCACCCATGCCAACCTGGTTCCTTCTGTCCTCCCTCCACACACACCTCGATATGATCTTGCAGCAAATCTAAGAAACCCTATCATTTCTTCCATGAATATTTCAGTACATATATCTCTAAAAGAGATATTGCTAACCATACTCCTCTAAATCAGCAGTAATTGCTATTGTTAGGAAGAGGGATTTCTATGCCAATATCATCCCATTTCCAGTCAGTGATCACATTTCCAATCATCTTATAAAAGTTATGTTTTTAAAAACTATTTGTAAGTTCCCCTTCATTCTTTTTCTTTCTCCTTGCAAGTTATTTATTGAGAAACTCGGTTATTGGGCCTGAGAGTATCTCACAGTCTGAATTGCATTTGCAGGTACAATTTAGCATATTTCAGCTCGCCTTTAAAATTCAGGTTGTCATTTTTCCTCATAGATATTCTGTCCTTTATTGATAGATGTAAGAAGATTGAGAGACAGATAATGGATGGAACAAAACCAGTGGGTTTTTGACTCTGCTGACGTTTCTAGCTCTGCTGACAGTGAGAAATACGGAAGATAAACTGAGGGACAACTTGCAAAAGTGCCGTAAAATTATCTTTGGGCAGGAACAGAAATTGAGCTCCTGACTTATAAAGCAGCATTTAGGTCACAGGTATAGGGAGAGGAAACAAAAGTTTGAGACTGATCCTTCCTTTCCCTCCTCAACTCCCTTTTCTAGTACAGAGAGGTTAGCAGGGTGGGCTCTGGAACTTACCATTTGGCTGAATCCCAGCTCTACTATTACCTCGCTATGTGGCCTTAAACTAGCTTGCTTAACGTCTCTGTGCTTCAAGGTCCTTATCTATGAAAGGGAGATACTGCACACCTACTGTGTGCGGCTTAAGTGAGATCGTTCATATAAAGAGGTTGGCACATGGTAAGCCCTCCCTCACCCACCAAAAAAGTTTTCATTATTATCTATTTTTAGCTGTTATTATCTCCAATTAAAAGCCCAAATCTCCTCAAAACTAAAGCTCCACTTTGAGGCATTACCTCTTACTCTCCCACCCCCAACCCCAATGACTATTCTAAATGGAATTTTACCCTAAAGTCTTTTAGTTCACTTGAGTTTTCGCCAATTTCTATCTATAGCGATACTTTTGTACAAAAACTACCCCTGCTATGCGATAATATATCTTCCATGTTTTTCGAACAGCAGGCAGAATCAGCTGTCCTTGAATATAACCAGAAAGCTGATCTTCCCTGTGGAAGAAGCATTCAAGTGAAAGACAAAGATGCTTTTTTTTCTTTGATTAAGTGCCTATCATGTGCCAAGCCTGGCATGTAGCACAAAAAACCTCATGAGTTCTAATGTGCTAGATTTGGGGGCAGGGGGTGTGGAATCCAATGGACTCATGTTTTAATTATTAATAACGTGAAAATTCTCATTTAAAATACGTATTCAGTACCTACCACAGGGCTACATGTTGTAGGGAGTAAAAAATAATAAAGCATAGTCTCTTTCTGGGAAAAAAAACATTTGCAGCTCATTAGGAGAGAGGAGAGGCATATTATTGATCTGCAATGTAATCTAACACAATATAATGACAGATGTCACATAAGGCGGGCAGATGAACTACTACGAAAAGCCAGGTGGGAAAAATAACGTACAGTTAAAGGTAGTTATGGGGGCTTTCTAAGAAGGGAAGATGCGTAAGATGAAAGCCTGAACAATGTGTAGAATTTCAACAAGCTAGAGCAGGGGTCCTCAAACTTTTTAAACAGGGGGCCAGTTCACTGTCCCTCAGACCATTGGAGAATGCGCACTGTGGGCCCGGGATGAGTCGGCTGCTAAGCAGGACAGGCAGTGGAGGCAAAAACACCCAGCAGGCCAGATACATGTCCTAGGTGGGCGGCATGTGGCCCGCGGGCCGTAGTTTGAGGATGCCTGGGCTACAGGAAGGGATGGAGGAAGCAAGAAGAGAACTCCAGACAAAGGCAACAGGCATACAGGGGTGGAGGTGTGGAGGGTGCTCCGTAGTTCTGGGCGGCTAGGTGTAGGAACTGTGCAGGGACAGTGGGACAGCAGGCTACGATTCACTGAGGCTAGACCCTGAAGACACGTCACAAGCAGTGGTAAGGAGGTTGGACTACATCTGAGTAGTTGAGAGTTTCTGAGGTTTTCTAAGCCAGCGAGAGGCGTGAGCAGAGTTGGGGTTTACAAAGAGTGGCATGGATGCCTGAGAGAGCAGAGAGAGGCCAGGAGACCCTAACCAGAAGTCAAAGGCCTTTGAAGGCAGACACGCTATTCCAGCTGTATGTATCTTGGAAAGAAAAAATATCAGCTGGTGACTGAAATTGTGGAAGAGGTAAAAGGGAATTCAGGAATGGTTCCAAAGCTCTGAACCCAAACGTCTGGAAAAAACAATGGTGTTGTTAAGAGAAATCTAAGTCAGTTGGAGGAGCTGGGGCTGGGAGAGAGGTGACGGAACGAATCCTGTTTCAACATGTTGGATTTGATGTACCAGCAGCAGGCCACCAACAGGAAAAGTGCAGTGTGGAGAAAGCCAGTGAGAATAGCCTGGAAAAATAAAATGCTTAGGATGTATCAAGGTGAGCTGAAGTAGAGTTCAGAGAGGAAAATGCAGGTTAGTATAATCACAGGATCCAAAGAATGAGAGAGCTTCAGAGGAGTCGTGAAGACAAAAGACAGATTGTAGGGGCAAAGGAAGGAGGGAAGAAGTAGAGGCAATGAATGTAGACCCTCTGTTTAATAAAGCCAGTATGAAAGAATGGAGAAAACATGGGATATTGGGGACACAGGCAAGGGCACTGAAGAAATAATTATTAGTTATTTGTTTAGGAAAAGGGGACATTCTGAATGTTTTTATGCAGACAAAAGGTGGAGACAAAACAAGTGAACACCTGAGACAGGAAGGAAAATGAATGACCCCGCAGACAAAGAAATGGTGACAAATGAAAGTAGAAAAAGATGTTGAGCTGAAAAAAAGAAAGCGAAGCTCTAGAATCAAGACAACTAGCTGCCGGATCTGATTTGTTAGCCTATACCATGTTTCCAAAAATGTGACTTAAACATGTAGAGATTTCACCTAGAAAACCAGATATTTTATTTTTCTAGAGAAAACAGAAGATGGAGCAATACTAGGCTCTAGCTTCCCCAGGACAACAATCACTGCTGCCCCTCCTCGGACCTGGCCAGGTTGACAACAGTCCCTGACTGCTGCCTCTTTCATTTCAGTACTTTCAGTGGCCCCTGTTGGCATCTGAATTTGTGACCCCTGACCCAAATCTTTTCCATGAAAGAAGGCGATGATGTCAGCCCTAGAAAGTAGGGATTCTGGACTAAAACTTGAAAACTGTGCAAAAAACAGTGTAAGAGCCTTTGAAGGAAACGGGTTAGCAAGTCAACAGATGAAAAATCAAAGGACGACTGTGTATTATTAATCAGTCTGCTGAACAGACGGTAGCAATTCGTCATTTTGCCTGGCAGTGCCCTGCAGCCTGAAGCAGAGGTCACAGGACAGTCATGGCACAAGACAGGAAGGCAAAGGGTTCTGGGGGCGAGTGGGGACCTCAGTGAGGCAACTGGCCAGCACCTGGCCCTGATGGGGACCCAAAGGGGCTGGTGGCCTGGGAGAATGACAAGGGGACAACGTGAGAGCAAAGGGCAGACTAGGGAGGAGGAGGGAGGGAGGTGGGAGAGACCCGAGGGCAAGATAAGAGGGTTTTCCTGGGACTTTTTCTGGCAGGAACTTGAAAATATTATCTGTATGAAAATATTAAACGACAGAAATACATCAAAGGCTAGGGGCAAGATGAATTGGGAGACTTTTGGAGGAAAGTAAAAGTATAATTAGCACATTCAGGAAAAAGTTAGTCGTATAAAAATTTACCTTTAGGGTACCTTTGTCTCCCTGCTATTCAACTTCTAGAAATCAACTAGAATATTTTCTTTAACAAAAAGGAAAAAAAAAAAAAAACGAAACAGTGAAAACAAGACCAGACTTGGTAAATCATAATGAGAAAAAAGTTCAGAGAATTATATTTTTGTGAAATGAGCCATGGGAATGTTTAAGAATATTTTTAAACTACACACTTCACTTCCTTTCAAATATCCTTGAATGTGATTTTGGAGATAAAAAAAAAAGTATCCATTTTTTCTTCTTATATGCAGAGGACTGTATACATTATCTCAAATTTTGAAGAAGAAGGGAGATCAAAAGTTCAAAGTTTAGTAAGTTCTCACTGTCACACACTTCAAATGCATGTAAAAGGGGAAAGAACTCAGTGTTTAAAGAACTCAGTGTTTATGGCCAGGCTTGTCCAGTGGCTGAGCCCTTGGGTCTGTGTATTCCTTAAGTCGCTTTATGTTTTAAAAACACAAACATGTGATAACATATTAAAAGCAGAAAATAACTCCATAAAGTCACACCCCAACTGACACCCTGGCAACTCCGGGGAGAGACAGTAACAGGTGGTAGTGCCACCAGGGAGCTGGGATGGGGGAATCTAAGCTTCGCCATCAATGTCTCGGTTGTTTGTTTTTATGATGAGAATGTACTTGTAATATTTTTCCTTTATTTTTAAATTAAACTTCTAAAAAAGAAAGCTAAAGCAACCTTTCTAATAATCAAAGAAATGTAAATTAAAACGAGGTCCTTTTGTTTCAAGTACTACAAAGAGTGGTAATAGTAATCTTTGTCAAGGTGTGGGAAAACAGGAAGTCTAACAATGTCATTTCTTTCTTTGAATAGATAATGCATGCTCATGGCACAAAATTTAAAAGGTACAAAGAACCTGTTCCAAAAATTTCCCTTCCCTATTTCCTAGACATCCAGTTACTCTCCTTGGACTTGACTACCGTTAAGAGTTTCTTGGGTGTCCTTCCAGAGAGTCTATTATTAATAAATTGTGGGTAGGAATGTAAATTATTTTAATACACTATTATTTCATTTATGTCAACCTACTATTTTTTTTTTTCTTTCTTCTAACTTTAGCCTTGCACTGAGCCACATAGCCATGTAGCCACATGCTGATGTACTAGTTACACATTTATTTTTCATGTGTAAGAAGAAGAAATGAAAGTATTAGGGAAAAAAACCAACCAAACAAAAAAACCAAATCCTGGGTGGGACAGCAAGTGATTTCATCACACTACTGAGAGTGGTATGTAATCTAAAGCTTATGAATTGCTTATTTCTGGAATTTGACATTTAATATTTTCGGACCCCCGGTTGGTCCTGGAGAAGGGGGACCACGATAATACATCTGTCATGAGGAAGTGCTGAGATGAAAACTTTGCAGACAATGGAGAATTAGACATTAAATGCATTAGTGTCCCTCTATCAAGGGGAATCAGGCATTCACTGATTCTACAGAAGTTTCCCAGTCTTTCCAGAAAGCAGAATGCTCTGTGAGGCAATGTTGATTCTGAACCACTATGGCTGAAGATCAGATGTCTTTTACAGCCGCCATGCCCAAACACACTTACTTCCAATATCCGTCTTATTTCTCAAACTTACAGCATTCATTTTCTACTGCTGCCGTGACAAATTACCTACTGCAAGTTGAGCAGCTTAAAACGCCCATTTGTTATCTCATAGTTTCTGTGGGTCAGAAGTCCAGGCACAGCGTGGCGTGGTTCAGCTGGTTTCACAAAGCAGAAAACATGTTGTCAGTAGGGTTGTGTTCCCTCCTGGAGGCTGCTCTGGGGACAAACCCACTTCCAAGTTCATTCCAGGTGTTGGGAGAATTAATTCCATGTGTCTGTAGTATTGAAGTCCCTGTTTCCTTGGGGGCTGTGGGTGGGGACTGTTCTCAACTCCTAGGGACCGCCTGCATTCCTCAGCTTATGGCCCCTTCAAAGTCATCAGTGGTGGGTCAAGTCCCTCTCACTCTACAGGAGTCTCTTCCTTCCTCTTCTGCCTTATCTCAAGCCTTCTGCTTTTCAAAGCCTATGTAATTACTTATATAGGGCCCACCTGGGTAACCCAGGAAACTAGCCCTAGCTGAAGGTCAGCTGATTAGTAACCTTAATTCCATCTGCAAAGTTCCTTCACAGCAGTACTTAGTGTTCGACTGAACAACCAGAAGAGAGGAAGCCTGGGGGGACATCTTTAGAATTAAGCCCACAAAATCCATTTATACGATGAGGTGAAATAAATATGAACCTCAGTATTCCACTCTATCTGGCAGTTATTTTTCAGGGTATAATCATGAACTAGCACTGCTTTTACATGAGTTATTTCAATTAAACTTGCCAATGATTCTGCTAAATAAATATTATTATAACCATTTTTATAATCAACAAAATTTTAGCTCAGAAGTAACTTGCCCAAGAACACAAGAGCCCAAAGTGGGAGAATCAGAATTAAACCCAGTTTTAGCAGTCTAAAAAAAAAAAGCCCATTTCCTTTAATATATCTCAAAACATATCATAATCACGACTTTGAAAACGAGTGACTTGGTAGTAATGAGAATAAGGAGCACTGACGTTTAAAGCGGAGGGGGGTACACAACAGGATTAGCAAATAACTGGTTCTGTAAATTAAAGATGAAGAGAAAAAAATAAAATCAAAGCCAACTAACATTTAAAGAACAAACTGAAGTTAACAAATCATGTAGGTCCAATGAAATCTCAGCAATTTTTACCGAGGAAGTAGAGAAGACCATTTACCTTATCAAAACTCTTAATAATTTTAAAAATGACAAAATAGCCAGTCATTGTAATACCAGTCCTGATACAGTGCTAAGCAGGCTGCAAAATACCACGTATGATATTGTGCACGTATGTGTACACAGGCACTTGTACGGGTGTGCACTTTCACATACAATTTCATTTATTTCTTTTATTTAACAAATATTTCTGGAGCATCTCCTATGTGCCAGACACTCATCTAGTTGCTGGAGATACGGCAATAAACAAAACAAAGTCCCTGCCTAGGAACAGCAAATAAAAAAACAAACAAGTAAAAATATGAGAGACAGTGATAGCGTGGAGAGAACAAAGCAGACTAAG
Source organism: Cheirogaleus medius (assembly GCA_008086735.1). Taxonomy (NCBI): domain Eukaryota; kingdom Metazoa; phylum Chordata; class Mammalia; order Primates; family Cheirogaleidae; genus Cheirogaleus; species Cheirogaleus medius. The sequence continues at coordinate 34,036,835 of VBSM01002616.1, forward strand.
GAAGAAGGGAGCTCAGAGGAGGTTGGTTATTTTATGTACGCTAGTCAGGGACAGCAGTGAAGGAAATGGGTGAGACATGCCACTCTCTGGCGGAAAGCATTCCAAGCAGAGGGACCAGCAAGTGCAAATGTCATGGGGCAGAGGTGTACTTGGAGAACCAGAGGAACAGAAAGGAGGTGCTATCGCTATAGCAAAGTAACGAACAAGGTTGGGAGAAGCAGGAGGAGAGGTCAGAGAAGTTGGGTGTGAGAGATGATGTAGGACATTTGTGTCATTTTAAAGACTCTATGAACTCTCTTTGACAGAGAAGGGAAGCCATGAGACGGTTCTAAAGACAAGGAACATGGCATACTTTACCCATAAATTAAAAATGGACATTTAAAACACCTTTAGAGACCCGGAACCCCAAAGTTGTTATAAAGATTATCTTAAGCTAAAGAAATTTGGGATTCAACAGATACAAATTTCTTGGAGTTTCCCTTATCAGAATAAAGGCAGAAACTTCTGGAAGATGAAGCCGCCATAATTTCCCTCTTTAGATGGCTTATACTCCCAAAAAGGAGACCAAGAGTAAACCTCCCATAAACCCCATCTCCAGGGAGTTTTACGACCATGCAAAAGACAGAAAGACCAAAAAACCACTCACAACTGCATAAACAAACATTATCACAAACTTTCTTATCTCTAGAAACCCCTTCCTCTGCCCTAAAGAAACCCAGTTGTTCTGTCCAGAGGCCTTCTCTCGCCCTTCCCTATTCCCCTACTAGGTATAAATGCCTCTAACTTTAACCATTTTGGGAGCTACTGGCATGCAAAGAAAATTTTTTCTGCTATTACTCTGTCCTTTGTCAGTTTAATTCGCAGGCCGCAGGAACTTAAGGGGTTAAAGTTTTTCCTCCCCAACACAGCAAACCTAGTAATAATCATCTCTTCATGGTGAAGTGATGTATTATTTTTTTTTCCAGTTTTACTTATTATTTTTTTTAAAAGGTTTAGTACATAGGACATCAAGTTAGTTTTCAAGGACAGAGAAGTGAAAAGTGTCCCCAGTTAGCACCACAAGGCCAAACCTCTGGACCAGGAGGGCTGGATTTAGACACTGACTTTGTACCCTTCCAAACTGCCCAATACCTCCAACTTCAATGTACCCATATTAAAAAAAGAGGTAATAATATTTAATACCCAATTTGTCGGGTTGTTTTGATGTAAGTATAGCACACACATAGTACTGAGCGCATAGGAAGAGTTCAAAACGTGCTACATTAGTTTCACCTCCAAGTACAGACCCAGCCAGGCCTGCTTGGAACGGCCAACATATGCCAGTTAATTTGCAATGTGTGTTGGATACAAATCATATGATCACCTGAGCTTATCCCCATCAGTTTGCCCTCAACAAGTCTCTCTCACAGATGATACCAGTCCCATCTAATTTAATTATCAAAATCCAAACCGATAGAATTCATGTGGTTTTGCTGTAAAGGACACCAAATCCAAACCACCAAAACAAAATAGATTTATATTGCATTTAATTCATTCCTGAGGTTTTGTGAACTCATCTCTCCTCAAGCAAATCCATGATCCTTTATTCCTCTCAAGTTTTTCTGTCAGGATCTAAACCAGCCAATAATTTGAATTTAAAATGCTTGAAATTCAAATGATTTAAATGTATTGACTGCTATTTGAAAATAAAGGGAAACACCTTGGTGTTTTAAAGATGAAAAAGTAATAATCTATTTTACTCAAGGACCAAACTTCTGGGTGTAAATTTTTAAAACATTCAAATGCGTAGTTTTCCATGTGTAATATTCACCTGTCAACACAAATTCTCTCCACAGAAGAACATGACATACACCATATTTTATTATTAAGGAAAGCCTCAGCCGCTGGCATTGGACATTCTAGTTTAAATGACAATTATAATGCTTTGTTTTCTGAGGGGGAAGAATAAACAACTTTGCCATCTCCTAGTCTTTGTGTCCTATCTAGAGAATGTCAACTTAGCCCAATTACACTTATTTTTCATGTAGAGAAATAGCAGGGTTTGTTCCAAACTGGTGCTGTGTATATGCACAGAAATTTCACCATTTAATTTTCGTGTCTGGAAGAAGAGGAGCTTATAATTATGCCATGAGGTATAACTATAATTAGGTTTTCAAATACCATAGGTATCCCTATGATCCAATTGTAAAATAACAGAGAGTTCTGGTGCTGTGTTATTGGGTTGGCTTTTTTTTCCCCCTTGAACCATTACATTCTTCAAACCTCAAGAACCATGAGAAAATCCTACAGTTAAGAAGTTGTTTTTGTAAATAAAGAACTAAGCTAATATAACTGTTATTAGTAGTTAGCACGGATAAGAATTGTATACATACTTGGTGCTTTAAAATCACTGTTATGGCTATGATTTATATCCAGAAAAGTAGGTTAAGGACAACTTTAGTTTAAGTAAATTTAAGTTAATTATGTCTAGTGATGCTAATAAGGCTTTGCAATAACAACTTCCAAACTGGAGCTCTACATTGCACTTCACACAGCATCCTTTATGCTTCTGTTTTGCAGAAAATTAAAATATATACAATCTATAATTTGCTCAAGTCTAAGCCGCATATTTGTGTGAGGGGGTAGGGGACATGGGAGGAGGAGGACATATACCTATTTCCCCCAACGCCCTCCCCAATGAGTAAGACATTTCCTGACCTATATAGAATATTGTGGGTGTGTGTAAAATCTTATATAATACATAGTATCATATAATTACATATAGTTCCACTTTTCTGTACTGTTTCCATTCTGGGAAGGGGGCAGATAAAATGAAAATAAGTACTTTCAATTCTTCATTATGTGATCTAACTACTGGAAGTAGCCCAGGTTCATTTAAAATCATAATTACAGGTTCCAAGCACCAAATAATCTTAGAAAAACCCAGAAGATCTTTAGGGAAAAGAAAAAGGTATAGGAAACAGAATATGTGAGCATACTAATAAAGCATCTGTAAACTATAAAATGCCGAATAATTTCATTCCAAAATACTTTGAGCGCCTACTTCCACTCAAATATACCCAGTGTATTACTAAAATCCTAAGAACCACATACACTTTATACATTCAAAATATCCAAAGTCATATGGAGTATGATAAGGCTCTGTTGAAGAAAAGAACTGATTCTTGCAAATAAAGGAACAGAGCCTTCAAATAAAATAGAGTTCGTTAAATGACAGTGATTCTCTGCTCCCGGAATTATTAGGAATCAAAATTGGAGAATCTATCTAGATCTCTCTAATGGAGAAAGAATTTTCCTGAGTACTTGGAAATATAAGAAGGCAGTTTACATTCCAGTAATTGTAACTTTGTCCCCAAATAAATCTGCATCATTCATTTCTCACATAAAACCTATAGAGGGGCATTTAGCACTTAAAATAGACAAAATGTAACATGCAACACTGCTGGAAACTTTTCATGATCTGACCTAAAGGTAAAAACAACATGAGTATGGAAGCTGATATTCAAAAGACAGAGTTCTTCTAAGCTGTAAATGTACCCATGTAAACATCTATATTATATATCACTCCACAGACCACTGGTGTTCCTAGGAAACATCACATTTAAAATTTTCAGATTATTCCCTTTTCATAAAAGTTCTAGTTTAATACAAACAATGTCAGCAAATGGAGAGAAGATTTTGTCCTTCGTTAATTTAAAAATGAATCAAGCTATGAAGAGATTTCTAAAGCAGACTCTCTCTTCTTTTTCCTAAAATACTTATGGAAACCAGTCATGAAGGATTTCACATAAGAAAACTCAACACAATTTCAGATTTTGAAATTAAACAAAATCTAAGCCACTTACTTAAACATATCAGTAAACCCTATTTCAAGATTTTGGGGTATTTTTGCGGGGAGCAGGGGTAGTTAAGAGAGTCTACGTTGAGCTTTTAAGATTCTAATTCTTCTTTCTCCTCCTTCCTCCAAGCAAATGTAAAATAATCACTCCTCTTATAAGCACGGGCCTACATATATTAATTTATTAGCCCCCAACAATTCCAAGAAATAACTCGTTTGAAATTTGAAGCAGAGTGGTTAGATGACATGTTAATAATTCTGTGAGTCATTCTTCCAACTTGCTGTCTCCTGGTCAATGCCTGGATGTTAGGGCTGTGTTTGCCTAAAAGTAGCTTGCAAGAGGAAGGCTCTCATAAAACAACACAAACCCAGACTGCCAACAGCAAATCACAATGGAAATTTCCTGTTCCCTCAGAAAATGACAACAATCCTAATGTGGACAAAGAAACAATAAACATAAGACTTCATTTTGAATTCCTAATTCCTATAAACCTAACCTCATATCAAATCTCTCCAAAAAGTCTGTATAACTAATAATGCAAGCTAAGCCCATAACAGCTAGTCTTCTGTCAATTTTCTGGGTATTACACCATGATAGCTCCTGTCTGGTGACACTCCAAAACTGGTTTTTTCACTCTCTGATAACAAATGTTATCATTGGCAAAGAACAGAAACACTGTTAAAGATTCAGGTCATTCAATATTTATTTCTTTCAATATTTATATGTTTCATTAACATGCAGTAATGAATGTTAATGTGCTTTGTTACTCCCAGGTGGCTATGGGAAATATTATTAGTCATCTAGGAGGCAGAAATCTCACCCTTAGACATGTAGGAAATCAGAAACCTTGTGCTGGAGCTTTGATTTCTCTAACAGATCTTGAAAGTAGCGTATCAACCACAACAAGATGACTCAAAACCAGCACGTTATTAGGCCAAGAAAATACTCCAAAGGCAACAGATATGTTTAGGAAGCAGTTTTATTCACTGGACTAATTGCTAATTCCAAAATATTCTTCTGTATTCACTACTCATCATTCAACTTAAACTTTACAATTTAAGTTCTAAACACTGCATCTAAGTTTAACATTGGCAAATAAGTATTTGCTTTTTTATCAATGCACAGTCTCTTTCAACTCTAAGGCTATCATTTAAGCTATCACTTTATGTAAAATGATACCTAACCTGCTTAAAAGAATAAACCTATTTGCCAAAAGGAATGGGAAAAATTAATATAAAATGAGGGCTTTTTCCCTCAAAATAATATTTCTTAAAAGGATTTGAGTCAATGAAAATACACTCTGGCTAACAGATAAAACAATTTCATTCTGGATCATCTGTGTCTGCAGTTTGTATCAAAGCCAAGTAATTGTTAATCCTTAGAGAAATGGGAAAGCATTGGGTCAAAGTATCTTTTGCCTTAAATCCTGATTTATAATTTCCTCCAAAAAAAAAAAAAAAAGCAAAGCACAATTTCTGCCAAAAAGAGGAAAACAAGGCTTAGCTTTCACATCAGGAAAAAAACTGTAGCAACCTTTTTTGCATATAATAAATAATCACTGTTATTTAGCCCACTCATGTAGAACAGCGAAGCAAATAAAGGAATAAGGAATCTATAGTTCTGGCAAGATCTGCAGAAAATAAGGAAAAAGAAAAGTCACATTTAGGGAATTTTCCAGAGTTTTTTCAGTTCTCATCAGAAACAAGCAGTTATTGTACTTTCTATAACCTGGGCCACAGAAAAGAGTCTTTCTTCCATCATACTACCTCTCCGAATAAATTAACTTTTGAAAAGAACCAGGGGTGTTGGCTGTTTTACAAAATCATAGAACCTTATTGTCGAAGAGGACCTGAGAAAACATCTAGGCTCAGAGCCTGAATACTTTCTGAGGCATCTTGATAAATCCTGCCACCTCCTCTCATCAGCTCAGCTCATTCGGTTACGGAACAGCCAGCCTTCTCTGAATGAGCCTCCCCGCCCAAACCCAAGCCTCCTACGCCCCATTTGAGGACTGTCCTTGGGGATCAAAAAATATAAGCCTATTCCTTCTTCTGCTTGGCAACCAGACAAATGTTTTATAATAGCAGCCCTGTCTCTCTTAACTTCCTAGGACATCACAACCCCAGCTCTTCAAACCACTCCCACTAGGACATAATTTCCAGACCTTCTGGTCAGCACTGTCTCCACATCCCAACACTGGGAACTTTCCAATCTGGCAACATTCCCCTTAAAACGGACTGTATGGAGTCGAGCACAAGACTCCAGATGCAGAATCTACGACACAGAGCACAAAGGGACCATTATCTCCAGACACTGGACAGTAACTTGCATTAAATCTGCTCAACACGGTTAGACAAACTTTCCATCAGTAGCGATGTCACAAATTTGGCTTGCACTGAACTACAAACGACACGAAGCTTTTTATCAAACCAAGTCATCTCCGTTTCAGTCGATTTTCTAAAATCTAAGTTCACAACATGACGTGTAGCTCTGTTAATTAAAGTATCTTCAGCTTCGGTTTACCATGTCATCTTGTACATAAGATTCTCCGAATTTGGACTGTCATCAATTGTCTCTCCCAACTTGGTTTCAACCACAACTCCCAGTCACTGATAAAATTGTTGTGGTGAGCACTTCTAAATTCCAAATCATTTCTCCACAGTGGACATCTTTTTACCAAAGAAAATCGAATTTTCAGAAAGCACTTGTTTTAAATGGAGTGAATAGCTTCACTAGGCTGAGAAACCTGACAAATGGCAACAAGGAAGGAAGGAAGAATTGGTTCAAAACAGTTTTGTTGGGATGAGTGTAACTGCCCTACCAGCACGATGTTACCACTACAAGTGTTCTCGATTATACCAGGCTGTGCATTATCTCTAGGACTTAGGAATCTTGACAGGACTGCCAGCGAATGCCTATAAGTTGCAAGTTCTAAGCCATTAACCGTAATAGACATCTAAGTGTTAACCAGATGGGTGTTGTCAAGCAGCCCTTGGTATCAAATTAAATTTTGTTGAAACTCTGGCATTTCTATAAGATGCCTTTTCCTGCCCTGCTCAGTACTGTGAGACAGCAGGTTTCCCCAAGGCACTTAGCAAGAGTTGCTTCTAAACTGCCTCTTTAATCAGTTTTTTGAATAACACATATGATTCAGAAAGCATTCTAGTCATCCCATTTGGAAGAGCTACAGGAGAGAGAAAAAAATAGCAATACCCGAGGAACCATTTGATCATTGGCCGCAGCCGGCTCCATCTCCATCTGCCTGTTCTGATACAGGATCGCCTGAAATTGTTCTAAGAGGTATGGAGAATTACTAAGAGGATCCAATCAGGGCAATATGAATGGTACCCCCTGCAGCTGTGAGTGCTGAGTCCTGGAGCATCAGTGAGCTTTCTTAGCTACCTTTTCCTTATCATTGGATATAAACTTTGTAGACAAGAATTGCTTTCTACTTTAATTAATTCATAGGTTACAAATTCATAAGGACCCCTGGAGGGTTAGCCACATAACTTCCAGGCTGCTGAAGGAGAACTTAGCAAGCACCAGGGTCTTTTCCAACACACGTCAGATGGCGTATGAGTCCCATCCACAGAGGAAGCTTCACTGGGCTCTCTTGGCTTCTACAAGGCAATTCGTGCAATCAGTTCACACAGGGTACACAGGTTATCCAACAGGGCAAGCCGATGGCCTTGGGCCTGGGGACAACCTATATTGGTATGCCCAAAAGGGCTGCAGAAGAACCAACACAGCAGGGGCACAACGGAACATTCATCCAGACCACCAGTGAGAGCCAACCCCAGCCCAGCTGGACTGGGTGGTGACAGAGGCAGCATCGCTGAGGGCCCGTGGGAGAGATTAGACTTGGAATGAGCTTGAGTTCATCTTTATTTCCAGTCACCCCTTATCCCCCAACCTGGGCAGTGACCAGGGTCATCCAGCAAAGAGTTAAGTTCAGAGTCACAAAACGAGTTAAGTGGCAAAAATTCTTTGCTTGGCCAAACTTTAGCCAGGCTCCCGAACCCTCTCCTAGGCCCATCTGTGCACATTCTTATAAAGTCCAGCATCCGCAAGAACTCTGACAAGCCAGTTTAGCAAGAACCCCCCACCCTCGATAGCTGATCCGGTTCCTCCTCTTTCCATCTCCCAAGTGATGTCTGATCACCCTGGCCTGTCTTCAGCAAGAATCCTATAAGTCATTTTAGCCAGAATCCTCCTTACCACCCCTCATGTTTCCTCTTAGCAATTTTCCATCCACTGACACCCCTACCCCCACCCCACCCTGCTCCCTGGCTCTAAATTCCTATTTGCCCATCCTGTATTTGGAGTTGAGCCCAATCTCTCTCCCGCACTGCCATGGTCCTTACATGTATGGTCCTGAATAAAGTCTTCCTTACCACGGCTTAACAAGTATCATTGAATACTTTTTTCTTTAACAGAAGTTCACAGTTATCAAATGAGTGAAGTACAGAGTTATCAAACAGCCTTGAACCAGAAGAAAGGAGAGAGAGAGCCTTTTTCCCCTGAGAAACATGGATTTGGAATCACGACTGGAATTCCACCTCTGGTACAGTGGGATGAGGATGAGTGCGTTTTTCCTCTCCCCTCCTCAGCCCTCTGTCCCTTAGTCCCACTTTCACTGTTCTATTGCAGCTGGGCCTCTCTCAAAGTAACCCAAACAACTGTTCTTCAATCCAGGCATCCCTCTAACAAACCTCTGCATGGTGTCAGCGTTCCCAACTGCAGTTCAGGACAACTCAGCAGGACGGTGGCTCTGGGGGGACTGCCAAAGATCACTCCAGCAAAAAGTCACCCTGACCCCCGAACCTATTGCAGCTTGATTCTCTTCATTAATAAAGTCTCTCTCTCCAAAGATGTAGAGGAAAAATGTCCACAATACCTTCTCATAGAATGCAATATGCAGACAATCAGAACTTAAAATATAGCTCACACCTGTAATCCTAGCACTCTGGGAGGCCAAGGTGGGAGGATAGCTTGACCTCAGGAGTTCAAGACAAGCCTGAGCAAGAGCAAGACCCATCTCTACTAAAAACAGAAAAAATTAGCCAGGTGTGAATTGTGGTACACTTGCCTGTAGTCCCAGCTACTTGGGAGGATGAGCCAAGAGGATCACTTGAGGTTGTATTGAGCTATGATGACTCCACTGCACTCTAGCCCAGTCAACAGAAAGAGATTCTGTCTCAAAAATATATAGATAGATAGATAGATAGATAGAGATACACACACACACCTATCCATTTAAGTTCACTGACAACAGAACTCAGAGACCAACGAAATCAACATTCAGTCTTAGGCAGGCACCCTGGTGAATAAGTCAGAACAAATGCTGTGTTAGAATTGATTAGAAATGTTTGGGTCAAAAGAATTTTAGAGCCCAGGAAGTCTGAGACTATCTAATCCATCCCACCAACATGAGGAAATTGGGATCAGAGGTTCCCGAGGGGCACACACATACCTGGAACGCAATTTGCTACTCAGCAACTATGATTCCACGTTCTGAAGACTCTTTCAGTGTCTTCTAATACCTCTGTCTACTCATGAACCAAAGTCTGCCAAAATCTTTTTATTTTTAATGACAGAAAATCTACCCACTTGTAAACATTCTGCTGTGTTTCAAGACGGCAGCTTGATGCACCATCTTCTCCTCCTTTAGCAATACATCAACTCAAGATAAAAATCACGAATTCCATTAAAGGAATTAGAGAAATGTGAAAAGCCAAGGGACTGGCTTTGGCTGGCCAGCATGTGAGGACAGGGATCTGCCAGGGCCTGAGAAGGCATGACATAGCATAGCAGTTACAGAAAGATGACCTGGCCATTCATCCACAGGTGACTTACATTATACAATGGCATCAAATAATACATTTTTCTATGTTTCGGATTTCCATGACCTCTTATGCAGCCATCCTCCTGGTTCTCAAACAACCAATGTATAATGTTCCTTTAAAACCACCTCAGCTGCTCTTGGGGAATAGAAAGCATGCAAATTATAAATAAAAACAGCTCCTCCTAGCTAATGCCAGGGTTAGAGACGTGGTACTAGTGGAGGTCTGCAACATAAGGCAACCACGCTTATCTTTAGCAGCATAGTGGCTAGGGATAGAGAGGGGCACGTTGCAATCTCAGTGTGAGTGTCACGGCCTTTGGGAATCCTTCCTGACCCCCACAGGCCGGGTTTGAGGCTCCCAAAGAACACTGAGCACCCGTCTATCAGATCACACTCTTCTGGAACCCAAACCAGGTCTTCATGATATAGATAAACTTGAACCCTTAACTACCATGTTACAAAATTTACTTTTAGTACTGGCCATGTGACCTGTGTGTGTCAGTTTTCTCATTTGAAAAATGGGAATAAGAGTACCTATCTCAGTTTCGTTGTTTGTAAAAAAGATAACAGTAGGACCCACCTCAGAGTAGTTGTAAGGATTCAAAATGTTCTTATAAATATGAAAGCACTGCCACATTACTAAGTAGCCAATAAATACCAACTATTATTATTATTATTGCCACCCTTTCAAGTCTTACGCATGTTAGCTGTTCTCCTGTTTGTGCTTGTTATATGTTCACCAGTTAGACAGTAAGCCCTTGTGTGTAACTGGGGGAAAAAAACCCACAAGCTTTGACATCAGACAGGAATGGGATAGAATCCAGGCTCTGCTACACATTTCACTGATTAAAAAGGTATATTTTTTCACATTTCAGCATCTCCAACACTGGAATGTGTCTTACAGTTAGTGGTGGCTTAGAGTCAGTGCAACAGGGTAACTCTGTTTGATCTTGCGCAAGTTATTGCATCTCAGTAAAACTGGCAATATTACCTACCTCTCTCAGAGTTATTGTAAAGCATAAATAACATAAGCATACAAACCCCTAACACCACCGAATCTTGTACTCTTATGAGTCCAGTGCTTTGTGTATGGGAGAAGCTTAGGAGCTGAATAAATATTTATATATATTTAACAGAGCAACCCACTATCCATACAAACTTAAAAATAGTACCTGAATCCACTCTAGGTTAACAAGTGTGCGTGTGCAGACGTCCCAGCTAGAGCAGCTTATAGAAAAGATCTGGGACATTAAGCACAGGAACTCTCCGTGGGGACAAAGTATGGGCACCCAGAGCCCTTTGCAAGGACCTGCAGCTGCTTCAAACACCCCACCCAGAGCCTGGGATTATTGCCCAGCTCCCACCTGGGGCCATTTGCTAGCGTTCAGCTCTCCCTGCTGAGGCTGAGCTCAGGTCCAAAGTTTGTACGGTGCATCCTGGGAGTACGTAGAAAGGTGCTTTTTACAAAATCAGTTACAACTCTTGGCACGTACTATTAACAGTTTTGAGCACTTATTTCATTATGCCCCACTAAACCCCTTACAATAACCTACTTTTCTGAGGTCCCGCACACCCTAACTGCCTGGTTCCAAAGCCTGTGTCCTGAACCATGTCCTGACTCTCAGGGAGGTTATGCAACATCAGCTTAGGAAGGAGGCGAAGCTCTCCCACGATTCAAGGTCTCGCCTTCAAAACAGCCAAAGAGCATCCTCCCTGGGGAGTCTGTCAGACCCTCCTATTACAGGTGAATGGGGTAGGGGGTAGAAGGATGGGGCCCTGAAAGAGTGAGTTGAGTGTTTCAGGGGTTTCCAAGCCCATCGGAACTGTCTCTTTCCTTGGACTCGGGCCAGTCTTATCCGGCAACGTTTTTTATTTGACCTTTTCTCATTTCTCTTGTTCTTGATTTATTTCCTACATCTCCGGGCAACACCCCGCAGATCACTTCTGGTCCTTCCTTTTCTTGATAGACTTTCTTCATTCTTTTTTTTCTTTTTTCTTTTTAATGCTGGTTCTTCAAAAGTTTCTCTCCTAACAACAGTTATTTCTCTCTGCACAGTACACAGTTCCTGGCCAAGAAACTCTTCTTTATTCATCCTTTGCAGACATGAGTCACACTGAAAAGTCATAGTTGCAGATTCCTCATCTGAACTATACAAAAGGTAATTTTCCTAACTCCGGCATGCCAATGATAAAGGCACATGTGCAGGCATGTTCCAAAGATGGAGAAGCAGGAGGAAGACGTGCATAAAGTTAAAACTTTTTGCTCCTTGCAGTCTCAGATCACCCAAGACTCTAAGGATCACACTGAGAAAGATCATCCAAGTCCAGAGTTCCAGAAGAAACAGTGCACATAGGAGAGTCTCACCATTAGCCTTTCCCCTATGGCAGAATCACTCTGCTACATTAATTTCCTTCTCATCTGAGGAAACTTTGAAATCTTTTTATTTTATGCCATCTCCTGTTTCTAGCCGGTACAATAAACTAGCTGGCAGATCATCTACTGCACATTCAATGACCAAATCACACATCCCTTCAAGAGGTTCAGAGATGGGTGTTTTTATACAGAACCCATCACCATGGCAGCTTGAGTCTGTTCACTTTCTGAATAAGGAATAGTGACCTATTTATTTTTCCACTGCACTCATAATGGAAACAGGTTAGTAACATCTTCCAGGACTTGACATTACAGAGCTCCCAGGTGGCAATGCAGATCTAGGCAAAGGAAACCAGGAACCAGGGGGACTTGCTGAGAAGCAAAGTCCAGTGGTCAGAACACACACACCCCATCACCTTTCTTTGCCCCAGGCCAGAGCCTAAATCATTGGGCTTCCCACCTGCAGTCCCTGCAACACACTGAAACTGTCGAGATGATGGATAAGCAGAACCCACTGCCTCCCTCACTTACTAGAAGACAGAAAATGTAGAAGGAGAACCATGTTAACTTTTGCAGATATGAAAATCTGCAGTTGAGAAAGAGTTTATGTATAACTTTTGGCTTCATTTACTCATCCCGCTTACACCACAAACCATGCCAGACAGTTTCAGACATTTGCTCAGTGCAAATGGCTTTTGGAAATGCCAGAAAATTGATTCATTTTTTTGTAAAGCATATTGACTTATCCTTTGGCAATTTAACTCCTAAATCATTACCCTCAACCATGACTACAATATCATATCAGGTGATCTGGAAACCTCAACAGAAGCTATAATCTCCTATATTTGCCCTCCACCCTCACGGTCCCCTGAAAGGTGCTAGGTTGGACAGTTTGTGTGCCTTACTCTGTTGTAGTGATCCATCAGTTCTATAAATTCAGCATAAGTTGAACAACCGCATTATGTACTATATGTTCAGATAAATATTCTGAATATGCAGTAATTCATGCTTGGGGAAAATTACTCAATTATTGGTCAGCCATTTCACAAATACAGAAGCTAAGCCCTGCTACACCCTAATCAAGTATGAATATTATCTAAGGATCTCATAAACTTCCAAGAAGTTGGAGATGTTTGTTTAATAGTTAACAAAGGGGTTATGAAATCTCCCTTCAGTTTTGCCAAGGGATCCAAACTTTCTAACTTTGCAGATAAGATAAAGGGACTTACCATATGCTGGGCTTTTGGTGCAACCTACTGTTTTGTTTCTTTTTCAAGGGGTCAGATTCTTTGGGGCAGTGTAGTGCATGCTATATTGCCGCACCCAGACTCTCTTTTCAGGGCCAGTGCACCCAACCCCAGCTGCTGATGGCTCACAGGAAGGTCCTCAGCCAGCTATAGGACACGGCCTTACCTAAAGTGATGTCCCCCGAAGAGGTGGCCAGCTGCCAACAACTGGCGAGGCATACGAAGGTCCAGTCCCTTGTCTCAACTGGGGACAACTCTGAAGGGCCCTCCTGCGCACCCCACAGAAGCAGCGGGGGCCTCAGCTGCACATGCACGTGCTGGTCAGCGTCTCCTCTGCCCCAGCTTGACTTCTTCCTTCCTTACAGGTGTATCTCCTGAGAACTTGTTCCCCAAATCCTTCAGCACCCAACTCTTGGTCTCGGAGTCTGCTTCTAGGGAACCTAATTTAAGACAGGCAGCAATTACCTAAGTAGAGCAGTATGTTCTAAACTACACTGATGAAGTCACAGGCTCCTGCAGAGGTCCTAGGAAGGCTGGTAACTGTCTTGAAAAATACTTGTCATACGGCCATTCTGTTTAAAAAACTACGAATCGTTGATAACCAGCTCAAACCACTTTCTGAACACCCACCCAACCCGGTCAGCAGGGACAGGAGTTAAATCACACACAGGAGCACTACAAGTCCGTAGGTAAGGGCAGTGAGACTAGCAAGGGTAGCGATTGGCATGTCACAACATCATGTGGCATTATAAACTGCCACCAGAGCATAGGAGGCCAGAGCCGGGGTTCCCAACCTTAACTATCAGGGTGTGGCCATCGCGCAACACATACTTGCTTTCTAACCTCGAATCCTAGCAAATCCTCATTCTAAAACTACCCGGAGAGAACAGTTCCACACATAAGTATGAAATTGAGTACTGAACATTTTATCCACAACATTCCAAACTTGTATTAATAATAACAGGGAACAATTCCTGGAGCTGATAGATTATTCGTGACTTCGTGTTTTTACTGCATCCTCGAGAAAGCAGATGGCAGACAGGCCAGGGCAGGAATCAGGAGCTACTGCTACTCTCTTGCCTTGGAGGTAACACCATCTTCCAGAAGACCCCAAGGAATTGCCTAGTATCCATACAGCTTCCAGTCTAGCTTATGGCACAGGACAGCGTTACAGCGGTGACAGGATTGGAATTCAGAGGAAAAGCAGGCGCTTGCGCAGTGTCTATATCTTATTACTAGAAGTTTGGGTTCAGAATGTCAAAAAAAAATGTAGATACTATACTTCATATGAAAACTCAACTCAAAAATCACACTGCTGCATAATGTTTTACTGCATTTCACACATTATCTCTTTTGACCCTTAAAGCCCTTCTTATAAGAGCTGGGCTGGTATTATTATACCAGTCGTATAACTGGTTTCAGCGACTTGCCCAGCATCATGCAGCTAATCAACATAGGGATCAGATTGCCACTTTATTGGCTCAGGGTTCTTTCCTGTAAAAATCTGCTGATTTGCAATTCGTCTATATATTTCTCCAGGCTTCTGTACAAAGCTCCTAAAACTTGGTTTTCTCCTTCTTTCTTTCTTTTTTTTTTTTTTTTGTACAATGTAGCACTTTTTAAAGTTTATTTTTAATTGTTATCAGTATATAATAGTTCTATATATTTATAGGGTACATGTGATGTTTTGATACAGACACACTGTGTGAATTAATCAAATCAGGGTAATTGGGGTATCCATCCCCTCAGGCATTGATCATTTCTTTGCAGTAGGAACATTCCAGTTCTACTCTTCAACTTTAAAGTATAACCTAACTTACTGTTGACTGTAGTCACTTTGTTGTGCTATCAGATATTGTTCATTCTAACTATCCGACTTCCACCTTCATACTACAGACTGGTATTTCCCAGGCTATTTCCTAAGGTCCTGACAAATCCCTGTCAAAGGTTTCTCTCTCTCTCTCTCAATGTCCCTAAACAATCCAGACCCTCTGCTGATGCAGACCACAACTTCTGAAGTGCAGATGAGAGGCTAAGGGGATCAAATATGATTCCCCACGGTCAACATCTCTGACTAGTCTGGTTGCTTTCAGGCACATGCACCGAGGGAAGGGTGGAGAAGAAAAAGCTTTAAACAGCTCACCAATTTCTTAGACACAGCAATGGTTCCTAGGAAAGCCTTCTATTTCTGGTCAACAGGTTTTGCTTACTGTTATTTGAGGCACTTGGAGCATTTCACTCTCGCCAAGTTGGCATTTTGTTTCTGCAATGCAAAAATGCTTGGACTGAAGAGATCAGATGGGGATTTTCATGCTTTCAGCAACACAAGCAAGCATCTCTCAGCCTCAGGTAGCTGCATTACAGCTTGTGGGAGTGCTAATGAGAGCTAATTACTCTATTTACTCCATAAGCCAACCAGCCAGCAACAAGTAGTGCCTGGTAAAACTGGCTGGGTTCTCACATGTACTATCCGGGCTTTGTTTCAAAGGGCTGCTGCCAAAATGATTTGAAGGGATCAGCACAGGGCTGCCCAACTGGACTGCTATCTCAGGATCACAAAGTGTATTCTTTAGACCTTTGTATCCTGCCAATTAATAGTCAGTCAGTATCAATTTTATTTGTCCATCCTCTCCTCACCATCTTTAAGGCCACCGCCTCTGCCCCCAAATGTCCACTTTGGCTGCAAATTAAGAAATCAAGCAATGGGCTTGGGATTTTAGGAAAATAATTTCCTACTAACCATGAAAACTGAGGGTGGCATTTTATTAATACAATGCCCTGCACTCACTTTGCAATATTCACAAGATTTGCACATCAGTTCACTCACTTTGATCCCTGAACTCTAGATATCAAGGGAACCTAGAAATCATGTAAATTCCATGTAATCAGTGATACTTAACTGTATCCATGTTTTAGGTGAAGCATATACACATGGCATCAATTATACTAAAACTCCAATTTATATAGTTTTATATAAATTATATTAAAAAGTTGTTCCCATTCTTACCTCTCTATTTCTATCAAAAGGGGGAAAATGGAAAAAATATAGGGCAAGGGATCTAAAGTTCCCAGAACAGGAGCAAGAATGTTAGTTATTAACCCAATAAAGCCCCATCCGCATTAATATAACCTTTCCTATATTCCAATACTAAGTTGATTTATTGTTGAAAATGCAATCATGGCTTCAGGAAGGAAAAAACAGGAAGGTCCAAGACAGAGTTTAAAGAAGGTTCCCAAAGGGTGTCTACCTTTAATTCCATAGAAAAAAGACTACATTGCATTACAATATAATTCAAAGTTAGAGCATTTATAGTAATTACTGCTTGTAATTACTTGGCTCAACTTATTAAAATGGAAAAGCTTGAATAAACATACAGTACAAGTTAAATGGCAAGACAACTTCATGTTGCAATTCTTTAGGCAAAAATAATTTAATAATATTATGGAGCTCTTTTTATGTGGTTAAGAAGGTCTGGCATAAGGACCAATCCTAACCTAACTTTTAAATGACATGAAAAATGAAAATTTGCTTAGCAACTTTTCTCCTCTGAATTATTTAGCAATTTTGTCTTTTTTCATACTTTTCTATAGTCTTTTTTTTTAAGGCTGCTCTGTACCTAAATGTTTATGAAGCATGGACAAGTAACAACTCCACAAATTATGCCAAAAATCTCAACTATGTGTAAAAAAATGACTGGGTTGTTGCTCTTCAAGAGAGCTGTCTGTGTTTTTTACATGAACGCATAGACAAAACATGTTTTACTTTGCCTATGAGTACAGTCCCAAGCTGGGGATTCATCAATTCTAAGCAGAAAGGATTTCAGTAAAGCAGATGACTTACCCACAAAAGAAAAGAAAATCTACTGAACAGAAAAATAAGGTCAGAGGAAGAAATGTTTCTGGCATTTAAATATAAGTAATATTTACTAAACTTTCCCAAGTCCAAGCAGATTTACCAGCAATTCTGAAACTTTTAAACAAAAAAAGAACGCAGCATTTTCAGCTTTGAGACTAGGACACAATCATTACTGAGCTCCTACAATGAATGAGCCAGGAACTGTGTTCGGTATCTTGAGTAGATGACCTCAATTTAATCTTTCTAATACAGTCGTCCCTCAGTATCCATCGATAGGGACTTGGTTTTGGGATACTCCACCACCACCACCAACATCCACACATGCTCAAGTCCCCTATGTAAAATGGCATAGAATTTGCATATAACCTACACACACCCTCACATCCTCTCTTACACTTTTAATCATCTTGGATTACTTATAATACCTAATATTAATACGATGTAAAGGCTACATAGTTATTACATTGTATTTTTAATTTGTATTATTTTATTGTTATATTGTTACTTTCTATTTTTTTTTAAATATTTTCAATCTGTTGTTGGTTGAATCCACAGATGCGGAATGCACAGATATGGAGGGTTTACTGTATTCCTACAAGGCAGACATTGTTACTTCCATTTTACAGATGAGAAAACCAGGACTCAGGCTGGGTAAGTAACAAAGTCAGAATGCCAAGATACCACTATGTTGGGATTCTATCCAAGATATATCTGACTCCAAAACCTAAAGCAGTTGGTGCTACCCTCTGCCTACTATTATAGTACCACCAAGAAATTACAACCAGCAATTTCACTTATGGAACTGTTTTATGAGTAGAGTGGATCAGCCCTGGAGTCAGAAGCTCTAGATTTTAATGATGCTTCTATTGAGTAGGGGTTTCCTCCAAATTAAGAGAGATGAAAATAGTATTTAATCTCATAACGTTGAGGTGAGAAGCATCTATAAAAGCCCCAGTGAAAGGGCTTTGCAAAACAACTGAGTGCTAGGTAAGCACTAGTTGTTACCCCCCTCTTCAAGCTACGCTTGGTGCAGCTGGTGAGCTGCAGGGCTCTGGGCTCCTCTGAGTCCACGCACAGGGCAGGGAGAAGGAGCCTGGAGGAAGCTGAGCAGAGCCTCAGACAGCAAAACCAAAGGGATGATAAGTAATGGGACTTGGCCACAGTCTCTGCTCTCTTTACCTTCTCGTGGACTAAACAAATACCTAACACAACTCTGTGCTGGGCAGAGCCACCTTTTGCTCGGCAAGCTGCAGGTCCTAGTTACTCGCCACTTCAGGAATCTATGGAAGCCCCCTGCCTTCAGGAAGCTCACTTCTACCCTAAGGGAAAGGAAATTAAAAACCAAAGCAAACAAACAATGATTGGCCCAGCAAGAGCCTCGTCTTTTTTCATCAACCTTCCCTATTTTCTGTTTCCCTCCCTCCCTCCCTCCCTCCCTCCCTCCCTCTCTCTCTCTCTCTCTCTCCCTCTCTCTCTCTCCCCCCTCTCCCTTCCTCCCTCTCTCTCTCTTTCCTTTCTTTCTTTCCTTCCTCTCTCTCTCTCTCTCTCTCTCTCACACACACACACACACACATACATACATACACACACACACATAGATGTGAAAGTTTTTTCCATGATATGTAGTGGGAGCCCTTAAAAGCACTTGAGGCCCATGTATCCTCATTAGGAAACTGTGGTAGCCCACTTTGGAATCTAATTTTAAACTCTGATTATTCAGAATAGTGACTTCCAGAGCAGAAAGGGTTAATTTTAGTATAGACAGAGGAAAGTTGAAAACCCCAGGTGGAAAAGAAAATCAATAGATTAGACTACATAAAAATTTTAAACCTCTATATCGCCAAAAACAAAATTAAAAGACAAACCAAATAAATTAGAAAAAAAACTAGGCGAAAATATTTGCAACAACTATCATAGAGGGTTAATAAGTGAAATACATGAACTAGAGTTTATGGCAAATGAGAAAAATACTAATTCTCAATAAATAAAATGGGCAGAGTACATGAACAGTTTGATAAATAAGAAATACAGCCAATAGTCATATAAACATGTTTGATCTCACTAATAGCAAATGTATAAAAGAGAAAAGAAAAAATAACTTTTCTTCTAAAAAGTTATCAAATATTATTAAAATGAGAACATTACTCTGCTAATGGGAACAAAAATTAGTAGAAGCTTTTGGGTAACTGATAACGACACTGATCAAAATATCCACACACATACAAACTCTTTGGTTTTACTTCTGGTCATCCACTGTAAGGATGGGAACGACCTCCAATACAGGAAATAGCTGACTGCACAGATGCTCATTAAAATTGAAAATAGGCTACATGCTTCACAATGGGATTAAATAAATCATGAAATAGTCCCCACAGATGGAATATTTTTACAGTCCTTAGAAATATCTACAGATATTTTTGCAGCATGAGGAAATGCAAATAAAACAATGTTAAGTTAAAAAAAATAGTAAGACATTGGCCAGGCACAGTGGCTCACACCTATAATCCTAGCACTTTGGGAGGCCAAGGCAGGAGAAGGGTTGAGCCCAGAGGTTTGAGGTTGCAGTGAGGTATGATGAAGCCACTGGACTCTAGCCCAGGAGACAAGGTGAGACCTTGTCTCAAAAAAAAAAAATAATAGTGGGCCATAAACTTATATACTCAGAATATTTCAACTATGGAAAAAATATATTAATAAAAAATGTGGAAGGAAACACACCAAAGGTATGTGGTTATACCTTCATGTGGGAGGTATAACTGTGTATATAACTTTTTAACTGTGTATATTTTTACTATACTTCTTAAATCTTCTATAAGGCACTCTTATAATTACAAAAAAAATTAAATAACAATTTCAAGTGTAAATCCACACTAAACAATAGATGGAAATCCAACAGCTCTCCACCCCACTCCCACAGACAGGCAGGTAAGGCCGTAAATGAGGGGAAAACTGCTTTGTTTTAAATCTAGGCTAGAAACAACATGAGGCTTCTTGATGTGAAAACAAAAACTCCCCCTGTCCCACGCATCGAAACATATTTTGGGAATTCACTAACCAAAACATTTTCCATCAGAGGATTTAAACCCGCACACCAAAATTATCTCCACAGAACAAACTAGTTAGGCAAGCAGGAAGTTTACTAGGAACACCCTAAAAACTAATAATTGTTTTTACAGCTCTGATAAATCCATGCCAGCTCAGTGCAGTACACAGTGTAACATAAACAATCTCCAGTGAGTGTGTCACCACTTCTGAACAGGAGAGCATAAGATCCTTACATAAGGCTTTCCACCAGGGAGAACCACAGATGCTGCAGAAATGAAGCCTTTTGAGGTTTGCCTTTCAAGGGCTGATTTTCTAGTCTTTGAGGTGGTTTTCTCAGAGTAACAGCTAACTATGCCAAATTCTTTGCATTCATTATATTGTTTCATCTTCACAACCCTCCCTGCAAGACAGGGTTTCTCAACCTCAGCACTACTAACATTTTGGGCCAGATCATTTTGGGGGGGGGGAAGAGTAGGGGTACTGTCCTGTGCCTCGCAGGATAGTTAGCCACATCCCTGGACTCTACTCACCAAATGCTAGTGGCACTCACAACTCCAGGTTGTGACAAAAAATATCTCCCGACATTGCCAAATGACTCCTGCAGGTCAAAATCACCTTAGTCAAAACCACTGTTACAAAAGCATATATCATTATTGCCCACCTTTTACCAAGGATATAAGGGAGACATAGTTACAGGCCCATCTAACCCCAGAGGCCAAGATCCACAACTCCATGCTACATTCATGCCAGGCAGGAAGCCTAGCTCAGAGTATAACTGATACCATCTTTTCTACTTGGGTCATCTCTGCATCCCCACAGAGTCTGGTGTAGGCCTCAATGCATGTTGGTTGAAGGAGCCATTACTCTCATCACATAAATACTTACTGAGTTCCTACTAGGTAGTAGGTCCTATCAACAGAGGTGTAGTCAATAAGACAAACCCAGAGAGCCATTTGGGGAGTCAATTTGGGAGAAAATTCTGTTTTCTCATCTGTAAAATGAAGATAATGCTAGTACCCACCCTTACAATTAACTGAGATGGTGCAAATAAAGTTCCTATCACAAAGTACAATTTCAGCAAAACAACTAGATGCCAAATACGTGGCAATAAATAGGCACAGGCAATGGAAGAATCACAGCACCTCAAAATCACTGGGCTGGAAGGTACCACTGAAGACAACCTTGACTCACCACCCACTTGGTACTTGAGCATTTAAAATCCAAAAATTTGATTACCTGATTCCTGCAAAGTTCCTGGGCTGAGCTCTGACTGAGACTCTCGGCAAAGTTTTCCTGGTGAACTGCTTTCACGTGGGCCGAGAGGAAAGAGGCAGGGGTAAACAAAGAGAAGAGCACTAGGGAAAACAGAAAGGTTTAGTGGACTTAAAGCAATCCAGCGGTTGGAGCCTGGGTCCTCTGCACAGGGAGGGCAGGGAAAGACAAGCTTGGAGAATGAGGTCAAGATCAGATGAGGTCACCAGGTGACACAGTGGTGACAATAGCCAGGTGAGACCTAAGAAATATTTCTCCTAAAAAAGCAACCAAAGGCTGCTACATAGCATATACCTAAACTTACATCATGAACAGAGAACCTAATTTCTCAGACTAAAAGATCAGCCATTGGATTGCTTCCCAGCATTCCCTGATAACAGGCAGATACTTGCTTTCACAATTTACACAAGTGAAAGTGAAGACTATGCCAGAACAAGGAGTCCATCTGCCTCAAAAGTAAACCCATGTTTACTTTTTCTCCCCATGTCCAATCCATCCTGCTCTCTTGGACACCAGCAAAGCACAAGGAAAGAAGAGCCCGGAGCAGCCACATCTTCTCTTTTTTAAATCTTTATTTCATTAGGTGAATTTCAATAAGTGAGACCTCTCAAACCAATTGTGGACTAAAATTTCCAAAATACTGTGTAGGCCAAATCAAACCTGTCTCCACGCAGTCTCCATCCCAGGAGCACCAGTATGAGAATGTGCTGTAAGCCATAGCTCACGGGAGGTCAAAGAAAGCTTTGGAGTAGGCACGGTGGCCTGGTACCAAATCTGTTTGGAAAATTCTACCTGGCAGTAAGATGCAGAATAAAGAGAAGGGACTAACTGCAGGGTCTGTATCAGAGATGATGGGCATGTGAACGAAGGCAATAGGAGAGGAAACACAGAGGGGTTCAAAATAATACTTGAAAGTCAAAAATGACCACGCTGAAAGCCAGGAGACAGTCCCTAGGATACCACCCACTACCCTGACACATTGCAAACTTTGATAATGAAGCTGAGACTTGAAGACCAGAGAGGGAAACTCAGACTTTAAAGTGAGATCTTTGATTCCTGAGAAGCAGGGCCATCTTCACAGACCTGTGACCTGGGCAGTCACACAGGACCCCATGCTCACAAAGGACCCACACTTGGTTTAATGCTCTGTCACCATCTTGAGAATCTGAATAATTTTAACTTTGAACTTGTGAAATGAGGTCTGATTGGACGATGGAGCCCTCGTGTGAGCAGAGAAGAGCCGCATAATACACACGGCCAAAATTCCTGGCCGCCCATTCGCACTGTGTTTGCAAAGCCCTGTGAGCACAGGATGCCACTGAACTCCCCACACATGGGAGTTCAGCAAGACTCAAAGCAAGTGCAAGGTAAAGGTAAGTGTGTCACAAATACAACTGAGTAAGCAGGTGGGTGGGTGCTCACAGCTCCAAGAAGCTATGCCTTCCATTTGAACCAGAACTTGCTTTGCACCTAAAAACGTCTAAGAAACACTAATGACCAAGGAACCCTATCATATCCTCTCTTACTCATGTCACTTCCCTGTATTAGCTAACCACTTATGCTAAAAATGACACCACAGAAGGAAAAAGACAACTCATAGTTTCTTCTTCTTTCAGCACTTCCTTACCCATCTGTAAGTCAAAGGTACAGCGTTGATACAATGTGTACATGTCAAGAAGTGAAAAGTAGTTAAGTTAGTTTTGTGCAGTGTTAGTTTGTTTTAGTACAAACAATATACATATATGCAGGTACAAACCACAAAATACAAATGGTGGGATTTCAGCAATTCTGCATACAAGTTCTATGCTCTTATATTTGCATTTAAAACCAGCACTGCACAAAACAAAGATGAACAGTAAAATTCATGCCGATGATTGCCATTTTAATTTTTAAAATTTAATTTCTACATTTAATTCATGCTATGATTTTAATTTTTCTTCTCTTAGAATGACATTAATTGGCAAATAAACACGAGTCAAGAGAGAAAGACTGTAGAAGAAAGGAAGAAGCATTATCTTTTAGTATCTTTAACAGTACTTTTTTTGCTGCTTTTTGTATAAGTAGTCACAGATTTTCGTTTTGCACTGGGCTCCTCAATTATGTAGCCAGCCCTGCTGAGAACCACTGAATTCAAAAATATTATGCCTATCTAAGTATCTACACAGACTTGGACAAGCCTTTACTGACGTCTTTCAAAGCAACCCCCAAAAGACCCACCAGTGGACTGACGAGGTGGTGATTTTTAGTACCACACTCTTACTGCATTTCTTCCATCTTTTCTCCCATCCCCTGATACCATTACCACAACAAATCTGCTGAAATGCCACAACCCAGTGTCTTTTCAACCAAAGATCTTTCTAGAAATAATTAAACTGAAAACTAAAGATGACCGTTCAGGTGCAGCATTTAATCCCAGGCCTCTCTGCTGGACAACTCCTTTCCACAGAGTATTTCCCGGTCCCTTGGTGGTTCTGTTTCAACCAAACCCTGGCTGTGGCTCCAGAACCAGGCTGTTCTCACCACTCAGAGTGCTCAGGGTTCCCCAGGAAGTTGGTCTGTGAACCATTAAGTCTGGTTGCCTAAAAATTCCTCCTTCAAATACAGTCAAGTTTTCCTTTGTCTAATTTCATTCTCCTGTGGTTTTTTTTTTCTTGTACCACTACTTTCCACTTCAGTAAATTAACTTCCTGCCTGGAGACACATCCTGGCAAATGTGTCAGTTTGTATTGTTTAGATGAGAGACTTCTGTCATTCTTCAAATTTCTCCTGCATAATAATCCCCAGAGCAAGCCTGAGTTAACTGTCTATGCATTTCCTTTCGCTGCTTCCTGCTCTACAGAAAAATGCAGACCGCCTGCAGTGAACTCACCCAACTCTCACCCCTTCAGATCACATCTTCTTTCCATTTCCCCCATCCTTTCCTCCATCCCATCTGAGGATGGGGTTCTAATGGAATTCAAGGCTAACCCACCAACTTCCCCTGATTTTGATTCTATCCCTGTCCTCCTCCTCCTACACCTTGCATTCACTCCTTCCTGACCTTCGCTTCTCTAACAAAATCCTCTCCACCTGCACCCTCCTCAAACCCAAGCTATCTACCATCATCTCTCTGTCTCATGTCAATTTCTTGAAAGGATGAACTCACTAGGCCACCTGCCACTCACCCCCTCTCATGTAGTCCTCGATTTTTTGCACTTAAGGTTCCATCTCTGCCGTGCTACTAAAACCACTCTCTCCAAGTTCACGAACTGACCTGGCAGCTGGCCCAGGGGCTGCCTCTCACACCCACCCTCGGGATGAGTCACTGCACCGATGGTAGGGACATTCCACTCATGTCAGATGTGCTTCTTCCCTTGGCCACATTTGTCCTCCACTTCTCTGATGATTCCTTCTCTCTTTTAATAACTTTTCTTCTGCCTGACCATTTCTAAATGTTGAGAGCTCCCTAAAGGCTGTGTGCTTGCTTCTCTTTTTATTCTACATGCTCTTGTTTGGAGACTTCATCTATCCTCACTCTATGTAACTGCCCTATGGGGATGATCCAGAAATCTAGGATTTTGCCTAAACTCCAAACCTAAATTTCTAAATTCTTGCCAAACATATTTATGTGGATAATACTAACAGTTCTTAATGGCTTTTAATGTGCCAAGTACAGAATCACACCAGAGGCAGGACTTTGAAGTGGATGAAGATACTGGCCCTGCAGCTGTACCTGCCTGAGTTTAAATCCTGAGTCCAACACACACAATCTTTGTGACTCTGGGGAAGTTGCTTAGCCTCTCTGTGCCTTAGAGTCATCACCTGTAATATGAGAATAATCTAAGTTAAAGTATATAAGGTACTTAGAATAGCACTTGATACATAACCAGTGCTATTACCTATTATTGTTGTTTTATTCTCCTAGAAACCTAACGAGACAGGTGCTATTATTTTATCCGTTGACACAATGAGAAAACTAAGTAGGTTGTCATGATCATCGTGAAATCTCAAACCGCAGATGTTCAAATCTTAACTCATATTTCCCATTAAAATTCAACTAGCACATAGCCAGGTAAGGTGGTGCACGCCTGTAGTCTCAGCTACTAAAGAGGCTGAGGCAGGAAGATTGCATGAGCCCAAGAGTTTGAGACTGCAGTGCACTGTGTTTGTGACTGTTAATAGCCACTGTACTCCAGCCTGGAAACACAGCAAGACCCTGTCCCTAAAAAGTATTTTTTTTTTTAATTCAACTTAAGCATGTGGGCCATTCTTGATTTATGGTGTTC
>VBSM01002616.1:34062677-34084999 GCA_008086735.1 Cheirogaleus medius
AAAAAAAGCCCCTGCATCCTCCTACCATCCTAATCCCAATCCTCATAAGTCAAACATTCAGCAGTTCTCCATGCACTGCCAAATGTAAACCATACTTACGTGCTTGGTTCTTTTTTTTCTTAAAATATATATATTAGACATCTGTACAAGTCAGTAGATTCTTTTCAATCTTTTTAACAGATAACTAGTACTCTAAATCTGCTCTTTATTATGGTTATATGTAAGGCATGCCATCCCTTTTCTGCCCCCACCTCCTGAATATGAATACTCTTAAGGGTAAAGATGACGTTGTTTGTCCTTACATCTCCGAGAAGACCTTCTTCCAAGGCTCAGAATTGCTTAACCAAATGTTCAATGAAATAACAACAACAATATCTGTCACCGATCCAGTGCATGTTGTGTGCCAGGAAAACAGCTGTTAGTGCTTCACGTTAGCATATTTAAGCCTCATCACTACCCAATTATTCCCATTTCACTGAAGACTTAACCAAAATCACACAGCTAATAACAACAAGGGATTCTAATCGACATTCGTCTGATTCTGAAGCCCAAACCCTCTGTCCTTATGCTACAGCTGATAAAGTTTTCATAAGGATGTCCTTTGCTTTCTCAGCCAAAGGTGGAGAACAGAAGAGTTCCAAGCATCTTGGTTTGGACAGGCGGGATGAGGACAAGAGACAGGAGTTGAGATGGTTGAGTAGATGGAAGGAAGTGATTGCAGCTGTAAAGCTAATCTACGACGCAACCATCTCATCTGTGTTCACTGAGAACCTCCCAGGAGAAACAGTTAAATTCTTGCCTCCCCCTTTAAGGCTCCCTACTACACTCTCCTTCAACCACCATTTGTTGAAAACCTACTATGTATGTGCCAAAATATGCCATTATTAATGCTGTTAATAATTTCTAATCCTTACAAAAATTCTGTAACACAAATATCAGTACTACCATTTTACAGATGGGAAAACTGAGACCCAGAGAGGTTGAATTACTTGCCAATATTAGGCTGTAATCAATAACAAAGTTAGGACTCAAGCTAAGGATCTATGTGGCTCCAAAGTCCGACCCTTCTTTCCTCATACAGAATAAGGCCTTTTGATTCTTGTAAAAAAAGATGAACTATGATTTTTTTAAATTTATATTCAGTTAAGATCACATTTGGCTGCAAGTAACAGATCCAACTTCTGTGGTTTAACCAAATTTTATTTTTATTTCATGTTTCTCACAAAAAGCTAAAGAAATGGGAGGACAAGCAGTTCCAAAATGCTGTCAGCTTCCCTGCCTCCTCCTTTCTACGCAGTCACCCTTAACCTTCAAGCTTCTTGTCTTTGGTCACAGGATGGCTGGTCCACTTTCCCCAGGAAGAAAGAAGCAGTACACAGAACAGACGGCCTACCAGGCAAACTCATGGAGGCTGTCCAGCTACTCACTGGCCAGGACTACCTCAGACACCCCCAGCTGCAAGGGATTTGGGGAAATCAAACACTTTTAACTGGCCATGGTGGTAAATTAAACCAAATGGGTTCAGCTGTAGAGAAGTTGCAGGTGGGACGGATGTTGGGTGATGTGGAGAAGTCATCCTTGAGCATCCAAGTACTCTGAGTAGAGAAAAACAATACGAGAAACCTAATTCTGTGCTTAGTCGTTTTCTCGGCCGTGCAAAGTCACATATTGATGGAGGTGGAGGATGGAAGAACCCGAAAGTTTGACAAAAGCATCCAGGCAGCTGATCCAGAGGAAAAACACTGAGACCCAGGTGACTTCACACAAATGGTCCCGGCGAATTCACAAGTTCAACCAGCGTGTTTCCTCTGAGTTGTCACTGTTTCCCGTCCTCCCTCTCACTTCCCAAGGTTAATTTAGAGGAGAATCTACAGGATCATTTGACGCTTCCATCATTCATAAGAAAAAATAGAGTGTGTTCAAATTCCAATTCAAACAAAATAAAATTCTCTACTATGTGTTGGTATAAGAATCAGTGTCTTTACAAAAAGATAATGGTTGTAGGGACATTATTTATGCAACTGCAGCCACACTAAGTTATTAGATGAAGAAAGTAGGCCATAGAGTTTCATCCTTGTTTTTAACTGTCTTCCAAATAAAATAAATACAATAAACTGTCCTCAAAAAACTCAGCTCTGTGGCGGTGAGATAAAATCTGTGCGAAGTACTATAGATGGAGAGAAGAGTGGCAAAGTGCCAGCAAGAGGGCCTCAGTGAGCTGGATCCTAGGCACAGAAGTTGAAGATAACAGGCACATTTAGTGATATGGTACCGTATTAGCTTCTATGTATCACGTTCATACTGTGAAACAGTTTGTACTCTTCCCAACAGGCCTAGCTAGTTCTTTTCAAGAACCCCCTTGCTTGCCTAAAAAATTTGGCCACTTCTTGAGAGTTCAACTTTTATTGTTTAAAAAAAAAAAAGATAGCTACTTCTTTAGAAATAGAATCACCGCTGAAAACAGCCTCTTTTTAGTCTTTCTTTCACACCAGGTCAAATTAGGTTTGCCCTGTTAACAAAGACAGACAGACAGACACACACGTACTCCCAGAATGAGCACACCTGCTCTCCAGAACTTGCATTCTGTTTTTATGTCAAATGCTTGATTTCCCTAAAGGAGGTAAAAATACCCAGACCTACTCTGGAGTCCAGAAGGTGTCCATAAAATCTAGAGCCAGCCCCAAACATTATAGTATTTGATCTTCCCCCTACATGATCCATATCTTAGACATGACCCTTCACTAGAATGACTGAGACGCAATGCAATTTGAGTTTGTACAAATCCTTCAGTCATGGGCATTTTTAGTTGTGCCACTGGTACAGAAACCACGAAATGATCTTTCTGTTCTGAATTCATCACACTTGCCAACAAAAACAAGGATGTTGCATGTGGTCCAGTCAAAATGTGAGTCACATCAAGTTCCAGGGAGACACAGAACCAAAGTTCACTCACACACTGTGACAACAAGCCCACCTGAACCAGAGTCCAAATCCACATTTCAGAAACAGAAATTCTTCAACGGGTCTAGACCAGTACACATTTAACTCAGACCCTCTTCTCCTCCCCCAAACTGACTAACAAGTGTGCAAACTTAAAACTCCTGGAAGGTCTTTTTTTTTTTTTTTTTGTTAAATCTAAAATCCAGTTGTTCGGTGTTTTAGTTCTTTCAAAGTAGAAAAAAAAAGTAAAGATGCTCTCACCACTTGGCTTTTTGAAACATCATCTAACACCAAACTATTAAGCATCAGTTATTATATTTAAAATGAAGAGTGTAAAAGAAATAAAAGATTCTTTGTATTTTATAGGGTGGGTTAATTCACTTTAGTTTTTTAAGGCTACAAACTCCATTTAATACAGCATCAATTTTTGTGGCAGTGATATATGGGCCAAAAGCTCAAGAAGATTCTGACATGCACAGCAACAAATTTAAGAAACAAATGACAAAACACACTACAGATGCAGGAAACTACATAAGCCCTGAGCAGTTTTTGGACAGTGTTAGTTTTTAGTCAATTTGATGGCTGATTTCATTGTGAAATTATCAACCTTTAGCTGAACGGAAATGCTAACCAGGGGACAGACACTTTGTTCCCTTTAGTCCCAAACAACATCCTGTATCAAAATGTGATGGTAACCTTAATAGCTTTGAATCTCATATTTAAACCCATCTGTTCGACAAAAACAAAAACAATAATTATGGCTCCCTCAAAGATTTCACAATTAGCTGCTCAACTGTGATTTGTTTTTTCTTAATTTCAGAACTAATATGACTTTCTAGGGAAATCTCTGGAAATGAAACTCATTATGCAGGCCGGGTGCGGTGGCTCACGCCTGTAATCCTAGCACTCTGGGAGGCCGAGGTGGGCGGATCGTTTGAGCTCAGGAGTTCGAAACCAGCCTGAGCAAGAGCGAGACCCCATCTCTACTAAAAAAATAGAAAGAAATTAATTGGCCAACTAAAATATAGAAAAAATTAGCCGGGCATGGTGGCGCATGCCTGTAGTCCCAGCTACTCAGGAGGCTGAGGCAGAAGGATCGCCTGAGCCCAGGAGTTTGAGGTTGCTGTGAGCTAGGCTGACGCCACGGCACTCTAGTCCCGGCAACAGAGTGAGACTCTGTCTCAAAAAAAAAAAAAAAAAAAGAAACTCATTATGCAATACTTCCTGCCTATATTTTTTACCTTGAAGTGACATTTCTTTAATAAAGAATCAAGACACAGACCCAAACATGAATGGATATGCATTCATTAATTCACTCCTTCATTCACTGTTTTGAAAAGGTAATTCGAACCAGGCCAGAAACATGTAATAACATCTTCGAAAAGACAGAATGCTGAATGAGCTCTTCTTTCAGTTAAAAGTTTGACAATCGTGCTGTTTGGGCTATAGGTAACTTTTAAACATGGGAGATAAAAAGCTCAAAAAGTTAATTTTAATGTAAAAAATTATCTATATAATCTAAATTAATTTACAAAAATACAAATATTTCATGAATATGAAAAATAGGTTTTAAGAAAGGTCAGCTAATGGAGAGAAAAATGACCTTGATCTGATTTATCTCCTACTGGTACAGCGAGTGACAAAAATACTACATAAACAGTTAACTAACTCTTCCTAGATTAATTTGTTCCCAAAAAATGTCTATGATACCTTTAAAACTAGGCACTATTGATCTGGAACTACACAGTGTGTCCTGGATTTCAAGTCAACATTTATCCAGTAAGGCCAGATGACTCTAATTTTTAAAGTAGCCATTGGAAATATAACAGTTGTTGGTCAAAAAGAATTTAACCAAAACCTGATCCCACTTCTCTCAATAACTCAAACATCTTAAATGTTGTTCTTTAAAAGAATCATGTTTTACTATACCACATCTGCCTCATAAACATGGAGCAAGAGAAATATTTGTTCAGATTAAATATGCAAAATTACTGCTACTACTTAAACTCTGAATTAAATTTAAAGCTTTGATACATTCAAGTCCCTAAGCCAGTACTAGTTTCTTGGAAAGAAAGTCCAAATCTGACTCTGGGACATCAGGATAACATCGCAAAGATACTTAACTGTTTGGTTTTTGCAACTCCATCTTTTAGTATTACAAGTTGCAGTATGAACACTATCAGCTTAGGCTACAGCAAGCCTAGGAATTAGCCCGCAGAAATTCCATATCTCTTTCTTACTGAAAAGTACACTGGAAAATACAGTTTTACTTACTTCTCATAGAACATAAACAAAAAAGACTTGTTCACCATTATTGCAGAGCCATTTGCAATTTCTGTGTCTTAGTCCAAAACACAAACCAAAATTAAAATGTTCTGGTCTTTCCAGTAAAGCACACTCTCCCTTTTCAAAAAAGTCTGCTCTTTATCCACCCTGTGTTAGTTAATTGTTTTCAGGAGCTAAGAACAATACAGACCCAGGTGTTAAATGAGCAACTGCAAAACAAAAACTTCTTTCTAGCTCTGAAACCTAATTCTCATCTGGCTAGAAAGATAGATAACCCCATCTATAAAGTCCTCTACCACATTTCCTGACTTGGGTTTGTTACATGTAATATTGTGGCTTCTTTCTTTCCCCATCTCCTGGAAATGCCCTTTCATTCAGGTCTGGGATGTGTTTTTTTGACTAACAATAAAGTCCAGTGGCATTTCCTCCAGACCTGGCAACAGAAGGATCCTCACTGCTGAGAAGGAACTGCAAGGTGAAAGAAAGGGGAAACTTGACTCAAGAGTCTCAGCTCATACATTTTTTTTTTTCTGTTCCTCTACCCACTACCCAAAAAGCCTTAAAGCACTGATAAGCAAGAGTTCTGAATCAGTGTATGGAGTTAATCACTCCCGGCAAAGTCAATCACACCCAGTTAGTGACCTGGGCGCACACAAAATCCCCAAGCAGGAAAAAGAAAGAGTTTGAAACAGGAAATAAACACAAATCAGAATTATATTCTTCCACTTCTCATCCTCCCAACAGGCAATTGCTTTCCCTAAACACCAAACGTGGACGTTTAAGTTCCCTTTCTGTTGCTCTCTGCAGTTCTTATTGAAAGCAAGGATCTGTTTTGGTCCCACATGTTGAAAAACTCACGTCCCTGTAATTAAGAGTTTGTATGCCACGCCTTCCACCACATTTCCCTGTTAAAACTCCCTTCTCTAAAAATGATCCCTGAAGACGCAACTACCAGCAGCCCTTCAAGCAGCCACAGGAAACAGATCTGAAGATTCCCGCAGCCTTCCTAACCCAACCCCTCCAGATCACTGAAGGGATCCTCCTCGGTTACAATGCAAAAGTGAATAGGAGTTGGCGTTTTAGAAGAGTGCCCCCAAGAGACCAGTTTTCCCAGAAGCTCATAATTAATACACCCCTATTGAATTGCTCACATCCTGACTGGACTATATAAAAGGACATTTGACGTTGAGATGAGAATAACGTTGATATTGTTTTACTTAATATATAACAGGCCACAGGGGGGCTTTTAAAACATAGAACTTTTTTTTTCTTTCAAAGAGCATAATTTTTAAGTCGATGATTCATAAAATTTTTGTGGCACTTTAAAATCACCCTCCCAACACACACGCACACACACACACACACACACACCCTCTGAAGTATTATTGGGAGGCTAGGGCGTGGGGTTCTAAGGACACAGAGGAGACCTTACATGTGCAATAATCGTGGAGGGAGTTTTCACATAGAAGGTAGTTTGGAGCCCCAGGAGTTAAGCCCTACCCCACCTACACACAAACCACACACACCCCCCCCCCAAAAAGTGCGCGTTCCCACTGGGAAACGGGAGAGAGTTGGGAAAGGAAATCCACCCGGGGAAGAGGAGGAGCAGCTGCAACCCCCGGCTGCAACCACACAACGGTGCCACTACCCTCCCGTCTCCGAGCGGAGCAAAACGCCCTTACCTGGGGGGTGGAGAGCCACCGGCGCTAGTTCCAAAAGTTCTGGTCCTCCCTCCCTCGCAGTTCCAAGCCCCAGCACTCCGGCCCCGCCGCAGGCTCTCCGCGCTCGGGTCCTCTCCGGTGCCTTCCCCACCCTGCCCGCCCTACACCATGTCAGGAATCCGGGCAGGCACCGCGCTGGGAGCTGACATCACTCCCAGTTCCAGGTACCTCCCCCTCCCACCGCCGCCTTCTCTCCTCCCTCCCTGCAGGAATTAGCCAAAGAGAGTTAGCAGGGGGCGGGGCCGGCGGCGCCTGTGCGCCCGCGGATTGGGCGCCGCGGAAGTCACTCAGAGGAGTCAACTCATTTTATACATTCCTCGCTGAGCCAGCCCAGGGCTGGAAGTGGGTGTTGATGGAAAAAAATGCTGCCTTTCCTGCTATCTCTGAAGAGAGGAGATAATGCGATGGGACAGAACCTAGCGGATCGGGTTTTTAAAACTTTTCCTGGTGCATTGGCTATAGATTACGGATCGGAAATGAAACTCACTCCCCCGACCCCCCTTTTTAATGAGAAACAATTGCCTCTGTGTCACCGGCAAGTCCGAGCCGGCGGCGCGTGGTGAAGAAAATGGCTAGCTTTAAAGCCATGCAAATAAAGGAAGACGTCAGCTCACCCCTCTGCCCTTTCATCCTGGGACTGCCGGGTGTCCTCTTAGACAGGGAATTGAGAACTTCAAAAGCACTTGGGAAAGCTTTGGAAGAGAACCCTAGAAACGGAGAGACCCAGCTCTGAATTGTTTAACTGGTGGCGTTATCAACCATGTGGCTGCTTTTGCTTTTAGCGACGAAAATCACACCACACAAGTTTCCCAGGCAAATAAAATGGAATCTCTGGAGCAAGAAAAATTACTATTTACCTTTTTAAAGACCTTAAGGCTGCTGTTTCAAAGCAAGACTGAAAGAGGGTGGGGGAGACCTCACAACTGAGTTCAGCAAACCACATGAGAATAATTACTGTTGAATAGAACCAATTGCAGCGGTTGAGCTATCAATTAAAAATTAACTAGCATTTACCCTTGGCAGATATTTTGCTGTATAATCCCTTTGGCTGACAGAAGAGAAAGAGTCTCAGAAGATGGTTCTTTCAATTTCCCTGATATCTGGTCCAAGGCAGAACTGAATGGTGAAAGCAGGTTTATTTATATGAGATATCGGTAGCATATTATCCAGCATCTTCTAGAAATACAATGAATTGATCATTAACTTTCTGTTGGTTTTTATTGTTTGCTTTTTGATTTATGACATGTCAGACATTTCACTGTTCTGCCAAAAACTGTAGCGGGATGCATAGAGTTCAGCATTGTGTCTCATTTAATCATCACAACCATCCCGTAAATTGAGTGTTATTAGCCCAGTTTTAACATAAGGAATCAAAGGCTCAGCAAAGTTATGTAAGTAAATTGCTCCAGATCACCCAGAATTGGGATTGAAACCAAGTTCTATTTGACTCCAAAGCCATTTTTTTCTTTCTATATCCAAAGTATTGAGTGTCCACGATCTACACTCTTTCAAACACCATAATGCTCAAAAAAAAAAAAAACCCACAGGCTGGGGCCACTGCTCTCACAGACCTGCTTTATATAATCACTGTCGTGGTTACCTGTCACACCTACACTATTCCACACTTCTAACTTGTATTTCTGACTCCACTTTCCCCCAGCTCTGTTCCTTTCTCTGCACCACTCCCAGATGAATTTTCTAAAACATTTGACTTTGTCATCAACATCTTCCCCTCTAAATCAGGTCCCCTTTTCCCTGGAATTCTTAGCTAGCTGTTTAAAACTCTTCCTGATCTAGCTATTTACCTTTCCCACCTTATCTCTCACTTCACTCCTGGGAACCCCTCTGCTGTAGTCAAACAGGTCTACTCACAGATCTCTTGGCTCTCACCTTTTGGCCCAACCGGAATCCCCATTCCTCTGTGTGTTAAGTCCCACCCTTCTCTCAAAGCCTAATTAAACTAAAGTCCTCATCCTCTGCCAAGACTTAGCTGTGTGCTACAGCAGACAGAAAAATGACTTGGGGTTCTTGGCCCAACTGCGGGCAGTTTACTAAAATATCCATCTATATAACCCTAACTCCCTCCTTCCCTAAAACGAGGCTGACAATATCTACGTCAAAGGTTGTTGTAAGGACTATTGAGACTGTACAGATGTGGAAACATGTGGTTATTTGTATCCAGTTAAATACTTTTCCTGACTTCCCAAACTCTGAAGAGCAAGTTTTATGCTTAATACCTCTTTGTATTTTTCACACTCAACTCAAGGAAAGGGCTCAATAAAAACACAGGGTGCCAGAAAATGGATCATCATGTCACTTCTATTCCCCTTCTATTCCTGAAATGCACTCGACCCCCAAATAATCTCTCAGGCAAAAACTTCAACTGTCTCTTCTTGTTCTCTTTTTATGTGTTGGCCAGAGCCCTTCTCTTCCCTTACCCACCAGTCATTTAACCACCTCTACCTCTCTCAGATAACTTCTGGATCAACAACTTAACCTCTCTTAGCCACTCATCCTTCCCTCTCTCTCAGTCAGGGACACGCTGTGTCTGTTGCCTGCCTTGCTCCCCATATGCCTTCAAACAGTGGCTGTGTGGCTACCAGCCATTCCTCCCGTCACAGGCGAGCTGCATCCAGGCACACATTCTTCCAAAAACTACAGCCAGCCACAGGAGATGGGGGAGGGACTGACCCACCCCCACAGGGATGGCAGGATAGAATAACAGGAAGTTGCCTCCCATCCCTCTGCAGCTGGAGTGATAACAGCTGCCACCATAGTCCAGAAAACAAAAGACTCAAGACAAAAACTGAAAACAGGCCAGGTCCGAAGCAGTAGTGTTCAAACCAAGGGTCACACAGAGTGGGTGAGATTTCAGGCTCCTTCATTCCTCCCTTTAACCAGAGTTACAGCTCTTATCTGTTCGACGTTTAGGCTCCACCACAATATTTTTTAAAGAGAATCAAACACTTAAATAAACATATTGAAACCACTGGCTTTGGGTATCTTGGGGAAACTCCAAAGGATCATGATATGGCAGCAGAAGCAAGACAGGATGCCTGAAGAGCAGGTACCCAGAACTTACCCGCTGTCCTGGATCCAAGCTGGCTTAATGGAAATGCACATTTACAACACCTGTGGTTTCAACACTAATTAATGCTGTAGGTCTAGATATCTATTTTCTGCCTAGTTATTCCTATCATCAGCCTTACCTTTGAGTATGAGTTTTGAGCCTTACGTATGAGTTTTGCCAGATACTATTACTATTGGAGAATAGAAGGGAAGAGACACTGTGAAGGATGAGAAAACCTGCAGAGAATAACAAAAGTAGAAGTTGAGATTGACCCGAAAGGTCATCTGATGCAAGCACCTATCAGGATGCAAGAAAGCCTCCTACAGCATTCCTGGCAGGTAGCTCCCAGCCCCTGCTTTGTCGTACCTGGCAACCAGGAGCACACAAACTAAGAAAGCAGCCCACCACTAAAGATCTCTCTCCTATCAAGCTGGATCTTGCTTCACTGACTTTTTCCCTCAAAGACCTCTGTCTTGTGTCTCATTTTATCCTCACAAACATCCTCTAAGGTGAGTGTTATTAGCACCATTTTAACATAAGGAGTCAAAGGCTCAGCAAGGTTGTGTAAGTAAATTGCCCTGGAACACCCGGAACTGGGATTGAAACCAATGTCTATTTGACTACAAAGCTATTTTTTCTATATCTAAAGCATTGATTGTCCACAATTTACACTTTTTTACCTCTGCCCTCTGGAGTAACAGAGAACACACTTTTTGCTCCCCCATCCCCAAACCTGTGCAGGCACCAAGACATTCCCTCCTTAGTTTTTGTTTAGATGCAGATACCAGGAAAGGTTCACCAGACTCATCAAGTTCATGTCCTTCACCTGTGTGGTCTTTACGGGCTTCCAGGTGCAGGTCTCTACAGCACAGCCGACCACTCCTGACTCCTTTCAAAACACATGAATGAGGCCGGGCACGGTGGCTCACGCCTGTAATCCTAGCACTCTGGGAGGCCGAGGCGGGAGGATCGCTCAAGGTCAGGAGCTCGAAACCAGCCTGAGCAAGAGTGAGACCCTGTCTCTATTAAAAATAGAAAGAAATTAATTGGCCAACCAAAAATATATAGAAAAAAATTAGCCAGGCATGGTGGCACATGCCTGTAGTCTCAGCTACCCGGGAGGCTGAGGCAGAAGGACCGCTTAAGCCCCAGAGTTTGAGGTTGCTGTGAGCCAGGCTGATGCCACGGCACTCTAGCCAGGGCAACAGAGTGAGACTCTGTCTCAAAACACACACACACACACACACACATGAATGACTCCCCTTTTACTAAGGAACAAAACCCAAACCTTCTTAACTGGCATCCAACTTTCCTTTCTGGACTTATTTTCCACTCTTCTTCATGTGCCCACACTCTGCAAACTGAATTGCTTTGCACCCATCTTCCCTAATAATGTGTCCTTGGTTATTAATGATTTTTTCCTATTTCTGCTAAAATCCACCTCACAGGTTGTTGCAAGGATTTGACGAAATGTCATATGCAAGATGACAGAATACCTTGCCTGACACATCATAGGCCGTAAGTAAACATATTTCTCTTTTTCTTATGACATAAAATAATTGTACTATTATTTTTATGGGTATCTTATGGTCCTCCCTGGCTATAAGTTCCTCACAGTCCTTGGGAACAGGATGCTAATTTGTTTCATCTTTACATCCTTTATGGAATCTAGAACTATGTTTTGTCCTTTAGACATTCATTAAAAATTCACTGAATGAATGCAGAAATGAAGGAATGCCATCTTTTGCTTTAAACTCCTAACCTGCTATGAGCTAGGTCTTCAGAAGTTCAGGAATAACTTGACCAGACTGATCACAAAGGATCTGTGTGTCTCCAATCGTTCTCATCCCAGTCACATTGCCAAACACAGAATGGGTTAAACACATGTTATGAATCATGAACCCAAATCCAAATGAAACAAGCTTAGCTTTAGAATTCTTTCTAAAGGAAATTGCTGCTTATTCTGTCTGATTCTAAGCGTGGCATTGGTGATAATCCAGACACTATTTTAATATCCTTTAGCTGAATACTAAGCCACTACTCAGCTATCACCACTGACATCTTTTATGAATCCAACCCCCTTTGCATTCCCTTCCTGCCTGTAGAGACAGTGTAGAAATAGGCACAATATCTTGCTCCAAGAGGAGAGTCTTATTTTAATCACTGTTTCCTTGCAACCCAGTTGTCCTGGTTATTCTCCAGTTACTCACCAGATACATCTAAAAACATCTAGGTACATTCAACTTACTCATTCTGTTAATCTACTCATAAGTTGAAAAAAATTCTAATTAAAAATAAGAATAATCACTTTTCATGGTCTTTGATTAATGTTCAGTGAATGGCTAAATTAAACACATTAAATTCCCTTAAACAATTAACCCCGTTACAAACTTAGTTAATTGAATTTCCTAAAAAGTACGTCTGGTTCCCATATTCTGGGAGAGGCCACCAAGATGGAGAGCTGGCCCTGTCAATACATAAGAGCAATTCCTGTTTTCCATTCCATGCAGAGGATCTGCATAATGTTCATCTCAAGCAGGCCAAGCCTTTCCCCAAGCTGTCAGACCTTTCCCAGGGGTGACAGGTCACTGCCGTCCTTCCTACCACAATGCGCTGTGCACAGACCTCTTTAGAGAATAACTGATAACCAGTAACTCCCCCCTTGATTTCACCTGCCACAATATTTAGTAAGGCTCAGTTTTCAAATAACACATCCTGGCTGACTACCAGTCAAAATTACCCAATTTGACATACCCTGGACTAAATGATTCCCGTATATGATTCCCAGGCTTCAGACTGATCCATTCATTTCTACTCCGTTCACCTTTTCACCTGGACAATCATTAATTTACTGTTTCTTTATTCAGTCTCTCCTAATACTTAACTAGAATTCTTCGCTTAACTAGAATTTACATTTTAAAATGGTATGTTAAGTTCAATCCGGAAACTTCTGTCAAAGAGGACTAAAAAGAATATGTTTTAGCTAAAAAACAGATGTAAGATGACGATAGGACAAGGTGCTTAAAGAAACGCTTTCATCGAAGGAATTTTCCTGGCAAGTTGAAACAAGTTGCCGATAAGTAAATCTTCAAGGTAGAGCATCTGTCTCCTGAGTCCTATAAAAATTAGGTTCTCTGCTGCTTCCCCTTGTTCCTCCAGATTCCATCTTCAGAAAAGCCTTCCCACTGATGGGCGATGACTGTGCAGCTTCTCAATTGCCAGATAATTCGTCCTGTGGTTTGTTAAACTGGCCAAGGTATTAAGAAAGCAAAGAGAAAGTATTACAACTATCACTTTAGTGTATCTGTCTGTTCAATGCTTTAAACCTCCTCATTCTTATTTCACCTTAGATAATTTCCATTTGGCCCTCTATTGCTTGAGTTCTAAATTAGACATAATGTAATAGCCATAGGAGTGCCTTTTACATTACAAGATGCCATTTCTGAAAAAAGGTCCTCCTCACCCATTCTTGAATAAAAGGAAGTGTAAGAAATAGCACCTCTTCCTCGATAAAATTAAATAAAGTGTGTGTTCCGAGTTATAAGATCATTTGACATTTTTAAGCTTCAGTTTCTTCATCTATGAATGGGATGGCATTCATGCAAAAAAAAAAGTGTACCAGAGGGATCCATGAAACCCTGGATACTGCTACCCCACAGCCGCCTCCTGAGAGTTCGAAATGGTTCTCTACACACAGGATTCCTTGGTTGACATCCTAAGAGTCTTGGTAGCTCACATAGTACTGATTAGAGCATGAATTCCCATGTGAATTGAAGATAGTCCAGTCTAAACTTGTCAACAGCACAGGGCAAACAAGCACAGGGACTATTTAGCAGAGGTCCACACCGAATAGCAACTCACTGGCCCATCACATCTTCTCCCAAGACATAGAATGTGAGACACACAGCAAACCAGACAAGAGAGTAGATAGAGCAAGAGCAAAGAGGCACATAGAATAGAGGTGATAAACAGAAGCATGAGAAAGGAGAAGCATAAGGGATAGAAAATGAGGTCAGAAGAAAGTAGTAGCTAAAGTAAACATAAAGCAGAAAGGGGGAGGTGCTAAGAGACACACATGGAAAAGACAGAAGTCAGAAGCCACGAGGCAGGAGACACCATGGGGGTATAGCGGACAGTAGGCACAGAAAGAATCGAAAATATAACAACAATAATAAA
Organism: Cheirogaleus medius; assembly: GCA_008086735.1. Lineage (NCBI taxonomy): Eukaryota > Metazoa > Chordata > Mammalia > Primates > Cheirogaleidae > Cheirogaleus > Cheirogaleus medius. The sequence goes on from VBSM01002616.1 coordinate 34,076,871, forward strand.
AATAATAATGATGATAGCAAACACATACCAATTTCTGTGTGCCAGGTTGAGCATGCCTAATCTGAAACTCCCAAATCCGAAATGCTCCAAAATCCAAAACTGTTTGAGCACTGACATGACACTTAAAGCAAATAAATGGGTCATGGGAACATTTCAGATTTCAGATTTTCAGATTAGGGATGCTGAACTGATAAGTAAAATACAAATATTCCACGATCTGAAGGAACTTGAGATCCTAAACACTTCTGGTCCCAAGCCTTTTGGATAAGGGATACCCAACCTGTATTCCAAATGCTTTAAATGTATTAACTTCAACCTTGTTTCCATTTCACAGATGAGGAAACTGAGCCACAGAGAGCTTAAGTAACTCGCCAAGGTCACATAGCTAGGAAGCAGCATGAGCCAACCCCGTTTGGCATTACAGTGTGTGCCGAGAGAGAGGCTGAGTTCCAAGAATGGTAGACTAGGAGAGTTACTGTTGCATCCTGAGCCATGTTCCATTTCTCATGAGGCTTGATGGTTTGGTGGTTTCCTGCATTTCCTTCATTCTTCGGGTGCTCACACTAAATCTCTACCACCTGAGGAAATCTGAACACCTGACTGCCTTAATGCCTTCCCACCTGAAAGAGCTTAACTGGTGCCGTGACTTTAAATGAGATAATGAATGCGAGAGCATTTTACCTTCTCTGAAGGAAATGGACTAGACAAAAGGAAGTGTTTTTATTCTGAAATGAAGTGACAGTTCTTAAGGCATTATCTGGATGATCAAGATTGAGTCTGTCTCTAAATGATGCTTCTTTGGGTCAGCCTCATCTGTCCTGGTAGTATATTTTTGCCACACACTGCGGGAATTTTAGAATGCTTTAGTTTACAGCATGTAATTATCACTGCATATTAATTAAATATCATTATATTAATTACATGGCCCTGTTCTACCTCATTCCTTCCCTGAGTAACTAGAATGCAGAGGCTATGATTATAGGGCCAATGAACAAAGGCCAAAAGAAAAGGAGCTTGAATATTGTTTTATCTTTCAACAATCTCTTATAACAGCAGCCAGATCACTTAGGGTTTTGATGGAATTTAGATTTATTTTAATTATGATCAGAACAAAATCGGGGCATATCATAGCTCGTGTCACTAAAAAAAAAAAAAAAATTCCCTCAGTCGAGCCCATTTTACTTTTATTGAGTACATTTGTGAGAGTAGCCACTGGTCCAAGGAAAGTACTACTTCCTTGTAGGACTCATTTGTAAAGTTCTGAGCATTCCTTTAAAAAGGGCAATCAATGGATATTGTGAATCAGTGATCCCATCAACATTTTAAGAAGGAAAAGAGTTGGGCCCTAGATTGAGGCCTCCTTGGGAGAGGTTGAATTGCAAAGAAATTGCAAAGAAGAACCGCTAACATTTGTTCTGTTCGCCACGCTGTGAAGTTCTGCCGAAATACCAGCAGAGAGATTTAGTTAGAACTTTATGTCTTGCACTAAAAGTTATTGCCTTATGATATTATTCTTTGAAAAAGTCTTAGTATTGGGCATTTTATTCGAATCCGTTCAACCCACTGGCTTCTAAGTTATTTTAGAAGATTATGAATATGTCAAATAAAATAATTGCCCCCTTCCAAAATGCCACTCAAAATCCTCCGACTTTCTTGACTTCCTAATGAGGATTAATCCTATAAGCATCGTCTTTGTCTTGTCCTATTTTAGACATCAGGGTTGTGTTCAGTTGCCTTCTAAAGCTTTATTTATTTATAGCATAAAAGAGTCATATGTGTGGAAATAATAACACTTTTGTCAGAAAGTCAGGCAGCAACACGGGTCCAAATGCCACTGTCAATGGAGCATACTTCCTGGGTAGCAGGCAAGAGAGAAGGAGGAGAAAGAAATCGCCTGCCCTGCAGCAGAGACCCTCAGACTCTAAGTAAATTATCAAACGATCTGCATTGTTCATCCCAGCAGAATCTCTCAGCCCCAAAATGCCCATGTTCCCTCCCTCTCCATACACACTCTCTCTCCTCCCACCCAGGAGGCTCACGGCTCATTGACCATAAACAGAGAAAAAGCAAACAAACTAATCTTTCTTGTGATCCTGGGACTCAACCGGGGCAAGACAATTAATGTCAAACTTTGAACACCTTTCCTGGTCACCCTTTCATGTTCTCTGAGAGCTTCGTCCTAGAATCTGATATAATCCTACCAACAACCCTAACAGTAAGTGCAATTATCATGACCACTTTCCAGATGACGAAACTGAGGCCTAGAAGCAGAACTGGCTCCGTGGGCGGGTGATGTGTGTGGCTAGCTGCACGGGACCCGGAGCTGAGACGGTCCCCACACTTGGTTTCATGCTCTGCTGTCACCGTCTTGAAATTCTTAATGATTTTTTTTAACAAGGGGTCCCACATGTTCATTTATATGGGGCCCTGTAATTTATGTCATTTATCCTGCCTGGAAGGGTTAAGTGACTTTCCCAAGGTCCCTTTGTTCGTTTGCTTGGGTTGCCATAACAAAGTCCTACCGACTGGGCGGCTTAAACAGTGTAAATGTATTTCCTCACAGTTCCGAAGGCGGCGAGTCCAAGCCGGCAGGTCGGTGTCTTCTGCGGCTTCTCTTCTTGTCTCGTAGATGGCTCCCTTCTTTCTCACTGTCTCTTCACATGGTCTTTAGGATGAAGGCCTAATAACCTCATTTTAAAGTAAATACCTCTTTAAAGACCCCATCTGCAAATCCAGTCATGTACTGAGGGGCTGGGACTTCCGCATGTGAATTTGGGAGGGACACAGTTCAGCCCCTAACAGTCCCACAGCCAGTAAGTGGAAGAACCACTAAGATTTGTTCCATTCACTATGCTCTATTTGTCCTCATAAAATACCCGTGTAACGTGTAAAAGAAGTTCTCACTGTGTCACTAGTTGCAGAAGCAGAGGCACAGAAAGGTCAGCACTTGCTATCATGAACAAAATGGCAATACAGGAAATATGTTAGTATAATGATAGTACCGGGTCCAAATCTCAGCTTGCCTGGCACTGAGTCTACTGCCGGGCCAGTACTGCCTTTCACAACCTACACACACAGACACCGCTGCCAGAAAAGACCGTGTCTCTCCACAATTATAGGTTCTTGGGCTGTCTGCCTTTGGTAGATTTCAAAATAGCACAGTCGATTCTGTTTCGAGCCAGGAAAAAAAAACATCATTACTCTTCTACTCACAAGTCACATACAAAGGCACCTCTGTGGAATGAATCCAACCTACTGTAGTCTAGCCTCTTTATCTCATTCTTGGCTGGCTCCAAGCTGCTGCGAGCAGTGAGAAGTAAGTTTGCTGAGATAACCAGGGATTAAGGTAACTCATTTAAATGATAAAACAGGAAACTCATTTCCAGTTTGAACATGGATAGTGTTTTAATGTGACCAGATCTGGAGTCTGGACTGAAGACTTGGAGTGTTTGTTATCCAGTCATGCCAAGTGACAAGGAGAGGAGGGATGGGATTTCTTCTTTCGAAGAGTTCTTTGGTGACAGCTGAGCAGAGAAAGCATTTGTTGTGCTTTGGCTCATGAGTACAGCAGAGTGGAAAGGGTGGCAGATCAGGGACAGAGTATACTGGTCCTAGTCCTGGCTCTGACACTAACCCTTTACTTTTTAGACCTTAGTTTCTTTTCTGCAACATGATGCTTTCAAGTCTTATTCTACCTCTCAAATTCAGTATCATTGATGGGGTGGTGTAAGTATTCTTTGCACTAACAAGAGAGCATGATGCAATTTTTCATTTAAATTCAGGTCTCAGTTATTGTAATGTGATGTTTTATAATCGATTATTTTAAAATAATTTTCCTTTATGATTAAAAAAATCATACATCAGTGGGGAAACAAGACAACACCTTGACCGGGTGATCAAAATTAACATCACCAGTGAGGAGCAGCTGAATTTTGTACACCTCCACAGATGGTACCCTGAAAAGGATATGACACCACTTAGGTAATATTCTGGCCAAAAATGAGAGAAATTCTACAAAATAATTGGCCTACTCTTAAAAAAATGTCAGGGGTATGAAAGACAAAGAATGGTTGAGGAAATCATCTAGATAAAAGGAGATTATAAAGACTTCACAAGACTTGCAATACATGATCCTAGACAAGATCCTATACGGGAAAGAATTTCTATAAGGGACAACATTGGTATAATTGACAAAATTGGAATATGAGTAATAGGTTAAAGTAATATATCAATGTTAAATTTCCTAAATTTTGTAACCATGCTGTTGATCTGTAAGAGAATATCTTTGTTCTTAGGATGTATACATTCAAATATTATGGAGAAAAGAGAATGAGATATGCAGACTTTCAAATGATTCAGAAAAAAAATATAGAGAAAGAGAAATTAATAAAGCAAATGTGGCAAAATGTTGAACAGTGGTGAATCCAGATAAAGGGAGTATATGGGAATTCCTCCTTATATTCTTGCAAATTTTCTGTTAAGTTTGAGATTATTTTAAAATAAAAGGGTTTTTAAAAAGTAAAAACATGTTCACTGCATACAATTTTCTGAAGAAGAAAAATCACTTGCAATCCCACCACCCAGAGGTAACTTCTTGTGTATACCTGATGACTCTAGAACAGGGGTGCTCAAACTTTTTAAACAGGGGGCCAGTTCACAGTCCCTCAGACCATTGGAGAGTGCGCGCTGTGGGCCCGGGACGAGTCGGCTGCTAAGCAGGACAGGCAGCAGCGGCAAAAACACCCAGGCCGGATAAATGTCCTGGGCGGGCCACATGTGGCCCAAGGGCCATAGTTTGAGGATGCCTGCCTAGCAGAAAAGAATGCTTTGGTGACAACCGGGCAGTGTGAGTATTTGCTGGGCTTCAGCTCACAAGTCCAGGATGTGGGAAGGGTGGCAGATCAGGACCAGTAACTGGTTTATTGGGGCTATCATCGAGTCTGATCAGCGATTCCCAGGATGAAGTCTGCTGGGAGCTTCTGGGAAAGATTTTCTCCTTTTCTTTTATTTGGTTGCATGTTGGGTCACATAAAGATGTTTGGAGCTGTGGTCGCCACGTTGGGACCATGAGGGGAAAGCCAAGGAGAATGGACGGTATGATGAATCAGAGCAATGACATGATTGAGCTGCTCAGTTTACCAACCTCGGAACCACCCTGGCTGTGGATATTTTGCCACATGAGGTAATAAATGTCCTTATTCTTTAAGCCAATATAATTTAGGTATTCTGTTACAGACAAAAGCATCCCAACTGTTAAACCTCGACTCTTAAACAAGATAATGCAACTGCATACTTTGCTTGTTTCTCAAGGCACGTAGCAAAAGCCCTTCCAAAGGAAAAAAGTCATGAGACCAAGTCTGATTTATGAGCATGTGGCAATCTCGCCAGCCAAAGCTAAAGGGAACACAAGTTTCCACTTTGGGACAGACAGTGTGAGCTCCTGCCCAGAAAGTGAGAAAGGAGGCCAACGTCACTCTCTGGTGTGGAGAGGCACCGAGTGCTGGAAAAAGTAAGTGGGTTTGAGACTCGCTTTGCCTTCCAAAAGAGGATTCAGGCCTGGGGTAGAGAAAATGGAGAAAGCAGAAAAGGTTGTAGCCCCTGGAGTGTCTCACGTACAGGCTGTACCTGTGCTTCCCACCGGGGCTGGGTGGAGAGTGGGGCCACTGGCCATTGCTAGCCTATGTCAATGACCTTAGATTCATTAAATATGGCTTCTGGGAGCAGCAGCCAATGGCAGAGATGATGCCAGAGAAGGCCAGTGCTGCGGGTGGTTTCTGAAGGCCATAGCACTGGTGGAAGCTGCACCTGATATTTAATAAATGTTAGTTCATTGACTCATCAATAAATATTTTTGGACACTTGCTATCTTCTAAGTAAGTGCTATGTGTTAAATATACAGGGCTTAATATGACATTGTTCCCGCTCTCATAGAGCTTACCGTCCACTTCAGGGAGACTCTGTGTCACCTAAAAAGGACACAGATATTGCAGCCAGATAGGTCTGGATTCAAATCCTGACTCCACCGTTTACGGTGGGACCCTGAACAAGCTACTGTCCTCTCTGTGTCTCAATTACCTCGTGTATAGAAATGTGGATAATGATCGTACTTGGCTTATAAAATAATTGTGAGGATTAAATAATAAAATGTATATGAAGTGCTTAGCACAGTGCTGACACATAGTAATCATTTAGAAAAACAGCATGACTATTATCAGTTGTATATTATTATTATTACGTATATTGTTATATACATCTTATATGTATACCTACCCCTTTTAAATCTCGACTTCCTTATCCTGGATACAGCTTATTTCTCTTTCTCTTTAGCCTTTTAGCATTCAGAGCGAAACAATCACTCTCAGGAAATTTTTTCTTATTAATTGTGATGCTATTAATATTATTCCTACTTTCAAGTAGACATATTTTCTGATGTTACATATGATGTGATGTCTGTATATTCCCAATTTAATCTATGCTCTTGGGGAGCTTACATTTTAATGGAAAGAGACAGATAAACAATGAACCTAGTAAATAAGTAAATTATATATTACATTAGAAGTCATGACAAAAAATAGAACAGGGAAGCAGGATGGGGAGGGACAGGGGATGGGGATGGGAGCAAAGCAATTTTAAACATGATGGTGATATAGGCCTCAGTAAGAAGATGAATTTTAAAATGTACAATTCAGTGGTTTTTAGTATCTTCACAAGGTTGTGTGACCACTAATACCATCAAATTTCAGGATATTTTCATTGATCCAAAACAAAACTCAATAACCCATTTGTAGTCACTGCCCCCCCAGCTCTGGCAGGCATTAATCTACCTTGTCTCTATGGGTTTGCCTATTCTAGACAACGCATATAAATGGAATCACACAATATGTAGCCTTTTTATTTATTTATTTACTTTTGAGACAGAGTCTTGCTCTGTCACCCTGGTTAGAGTGCAGTGGCGGTGATCATAGCTCACTGCAACCTCCAATTCCTGGGTTCAAGCAATCCTCTTGCCTCAGCCTCCCGAGGAGCTGGGACTGCAGGGGCACACCACCTGACACCTGACTAATTTCTTTCTATTTTTGGTAGAGATGGGCTCTCACTCTTGTTCAGGCTGGTCTCAAGCTCCTGAGCTCAAGTGATCCTCTCGCCTCAGCTTCCCAGAGTGCTAAGATTACAGGCGTGAGCCACTGCGTCCAGCTGAATATATAGCCTTTTGTGTCTGGCTTCTCCCATTTCATATGTTTCAAAGCTCCTCCATGTGGTAGCATGTATCAGTACTTTGTTCCTTTTTGTGGTTGAATAATACTCCAATTGCACAGACATACCACATTTTGTTTATTCATCAGTTGATGGACGTTTGGGTTATTTCTACTTTTTGACTATTATGAATAATGCTGCTAGGAACATTCACGTATAGGTTTTTATGTGGACATTTGTTTTTTCATTCTTTTGGGTAAATACCTAGGAATGGAACTGCTGAGTCATACGGTGATGCTATGTTTAACTTCTTGAGGAACTGTTTTCCAGAGTCGCGATATCATTTTATATTCCCACTAGCAATGTGACAGTGTTCCAATTTCACCACATCCTCACCAACACTTGTTATTATCTTTCTTTTTTATTATAGCCAAGAAGATAACATTTGAGCCAGATTTGAAGGCACGGTGGGAGTGAGCCATGTAGATAGCCAAGAGAAGGGACTTCCAGGCAGAGGGACCCGCCAGGGCAAAGCCCTTGAGATGAGAGTGTTGTGCCTGACGTGTTGCAAGGGCGGCAAGACAGACGGTGGAACCGGAGACGTGTGACTGAGAGGGCAAGTAGATAGAATAGGATGAAGTCAGAGAGCTTGGGTTGGAGAAGACAGAGGCCAAAGATGGGTAGTTGAAAGCCATTGTAAGGACTTTGGCTTTGACTTTAAAAGAAATGGAAAGCCAGGGAAAGGTTTCGGAGCAGAAGGGTGACATGATTTGACCTGCATTATAGCAGCATCACCCTTACTGCTGAATTACATGTGGGCAAGGGTGGAATCAGGGAGAATGGAGAGACAACTGGTAGATTTTTGCAATAATGGCGGCATGCAGGGGTGGTTGGTGTCGGGGAGGCGGTTAGGAGCGGTTGAATTCGGCATATGT
>VBSM01002616.1:34089294-34101757 GCA_008086735.1 Cheirogaleus medius
AGTAGAGACAGGGTCTCACTCTTGCTCAGGCTGTTTTCGAACTCCTGACCTTGAACAATCCTCCTGCCTTGGCCTCCCAGAGAGCTAGGATTAAAGGCGTGAGCCACCATGCCCGGCGAAAGAGAGTTCTTTCAAAGCAAATTTGGGGTGCTGTTACCAAAAGGAGAAATGAATCTTAAGGAGGAAAACCAAGAAATGCCCACTACATCCAAATAGAGCCCCAGTCCAATTGAAGTAAAATTGAATATAGTGGAGAGGAATTCTGTGCTTTCTTTTCTGAGACATCTGAGGTCAAAATGGGGAAAATAACCAAGGGACCTAACACTTGATCATGTCCATGTACTCAGTGATGGGGGGAAGGCTAGTGGTTTGAAGTAAATGTTTTAAGCAATGTATGGAATGATTCCAGAAGTCACTGTGAGTCATAAGGATAAAGATAACCTGTTTTCATTTTTTCTGTAATCAACCAATTTCCACATAGTCACAGTGTTCTTTATAAAACATTGTGTAGTATTTTTTGAAAAATAAGTTAACCACCATAATACAGGAACAGCCAGAATTTTATTGGGGAGAAAGTCAGTAGGGTTAACGGCAACTTCTGTAACTTTAGGAGGGTAACAAGTCTTCCACTTCCAAATTCAAGAAAGGTGCAATGATCTCCCGTAGCTCCCACATCGTGCGGCGTCCAAGCATTCTAGGGAGCACCCTTTCAAAGACAAATGTAGCATCAAAAAATAGTATGTAACATGAAATTCCAGTGAACACGAGGACGTAAAACATGATGAAAATCCTCAGTGCACATTTCCTACAAGGAAAGAAAACATCTGTGTTGAGAAAATTCTCAAGATAACATTGATAGGACCCCAGCTCTTCCACCCAGGTAGCCTGAAAACTTCAACTAAGTAATTGAGTTTATCTTGACTTCAGTTTGCATCTGTGAAGGAAGAAGCCCGGAGTAGAGGTGCAGGTTTAGTCCATGCTAGGGCTGGCATAGGAATTCCAAGATTCTACCTCTATGAAACAATGAAACCCCTGGGGGTTGTGGGGCCCTTTTTCCTTTGAAGTGCCTTTCTCACATTCTAGCAGGTTAGTGCAATCTTCACCTCACTTGTGAAGTATATGATGATGATTTTGGGGCAAATAAAGGCACAGGAAGTTAGATTTTCCCTGGACACAAAATATAATGTCATAAATGGAATTCAGCTAGCTTTTGTCCTGGCACCAGGCTTTTTTTTTTTTAATAAAGTAATATAAGCTTTTTCAAATCCTTGAAGACTCCTCCTTCTGGGCTGTACCTATAGTATATCTTATTTATTTGCTTCTAAGTCCTTGCATTATTATTTTCTAATTATAAATGCAATATAGGATTAGGGTAGAAAATCTGGAAAATTTTGAAAAACACAAAGAAGAAGAAGAAAAAAGAAATGTCACAGATAATCCAATTAACCCAGATAATTACCATTTATAATACATTTCAGAAGAGAAACTCTAGAGCATAGCTAAAGTTAGCTATGGATCTATTTTGTGACCTAACTCAGTGGCTTCAATAAATCTGAACTATGTTTCTTGCCATTATCCCTGGTAGCTAGCTCTTGGCAGTTACACAAATAATTGCTTTTAATTTACACATTTATCAAAGAGCCAATGTTCTTAAGATATTCTTTTAGGAAGGGGCTTAGAGGGCTGCCAACATGAAGTAGAGATGTCCTGCCCTTGAGAAAGAGCTCTAAATCTAGATTTGTTCTTTCTTATGAAAAGAAAAACAACGTACTACCAAAACATATCTAATAAATAAACAATATTTTTCTTAAAGTGAAAAAAAAACAAAAACAGTCATTTTTGGAAATACTAAACTACAACATTTTCAAAGAAATACATTTTAACATTAAGTTTTTTAAGTGACAATTTTTCTAAATCATTGATTATTTGAAAAACAGAGAAATGAATAAACTATAATCCCATCATCCTTATAACCAGCTAAATTGTTAATCTTTCCTTTCTTTCTTCCTTCCATTCCTTCTTTCTATTTTGTTTTAGTTTTTTGTTTAATTTCATTTTTCCTTTTGTTTAGAATATGGCCTTCCAGTTTTTTCTGTTCTGCACTGAATATTCGAGGTATAGTTGGATTCATATTTATTTCTTGACACTACTGAATCGTTTGATTTTTATTTATAAATCAATATCATTTAACTTTTCAAAAATGTTTAAATTTTCTATTATTAAGCAAATAACATGTATATTTATTTTAAAAGGTTCAGACATAATTTTCTTTGGAAAACATCCTAGTTACTAAATTAAAATATGTTTTTTCATCATATCACCTGTACAGAACCAAAAATTAATGTTGTTAATAATTTTATTCATTTTGAACTTATCTTCTGTAAAGTATAGAAATATTCTCCTGACAATATGATCTTATATCTAGAAAACTCCAAAGACTCCACCAAGAGACTCTGAAATTGATAAATAAATTCAGCAAAGTCTGAGGTTACAAAATCAATGTACACAAATCAGTAGCATTCCTATACACCAATAACAGTCAAGCTGAGAGTAAAATCAAAGGTTCAATACCATTCACAATAGCTACAAAGAAAATAAAATACCTAGGAATATACTTAACCAAGATTTACAGATTCAATGTAATCCCCCTCAAAATACCAATGTCATATTTCACAGATATAGGAAAAATAATTCTACACTTTGTTTGGAACCAGAAAAAAGCCTGAATAGGCAAAGCAATCTTAAGCAAAAAGAACAAATCTGGGAGCATCACTTTATCAGACTTTAAGCTATACTACAAGGATATAGTAACCCAAACAGCATGGTATTGGCACAAAAATAAAGAAATAGGCCAATGGAACAAAACAGAGAACCCAGATATAAAGCCATCCACATACAGCCAACCGATCTTTGACAAAGCAGACAACAATGTACACTGGGAAAAAGAAGCCCTATTCAATAAATGGTGCTGGAAAAATTGGATAGCCACATGCAGAAGATTGAAACAGGATCCATATCTCTCACCACTCACAAAAATTAATTCAAGATGGATAAAAAACTTAAATGTAAGACATGAAACTATAATAATTCTAGAAAAAAATGTTTGAAAAACTCTTTTAGATATTGGCCTAGGCAAAGAATTTATGAAGAAGACCCCGATGGTAATCATAGCAACAACAAAAATAAATAAATGGGCCCTGATTAAATTAAAGAGCTTCTACACAGCTAAGGAAATAATCAACAGAGCAAATAGACAACCTACAGAATGGGAGAAAATATTCACAAGCTATACATCTGATAAAGGTCTAATAACCAGAATCTACAAAGAACTAAAGCAAATCAGCAAGGAAAAAAACAACCGCATTAAAAAGTGGGCAATAGACATGAACAGAAGCTTTTCAAAAGAGGATAGACAAATGGCCAATAAACATATGTAAAAATGCTCAACATCACTAATCATCAGGAAAATGCAATTAACACCACAATGAGATATCACCTTACCCCAGTTAGAATGGATATTATTAAAAAGTCCAGACAGAATTGATGCTGGCATGGATGCAGAGAGAAAGGAATGCTTATTCACTGTTGATGGGACTGTAAATTAGTACAACCTCTATGGAAAACAGTATGGCGATTCCTCAAGGAACTAAAAGTAGACTTAGCATTTGATCCAGCAATCCCACTACTGGGTATTTACCCAAAGGAAAAGAATCATTTTATGAAAAAGACACCTGCACTCTAATTTTTATTCCAACACAATTCATAATTGCAAAGATATGGAATCAACACAAGTGCCCATCAATTCTTGAGCAAATTAACAAAATGTGGTATATGCATACCATGGAATACTACTCAGCCATGGAGAAGGATGAATTAAGGCCTTTTGCAACAATTTGGATGGAACGAGAGACCATTATCCTAAGTGAAGTATATAAAGAATGTAAAAACAAACACCACATGTACTCGCTATTAAACTGGAACTAACTGATGAGCCAACATGTGCACAGAGGGAAGTAAAACTCGGAAGAAATCAAGCAGAGGGGAGGGGGGATGAGGGAATGGGAGAAAACCCACCTAAAGGGTACAGTGAACACTATCTGGGTGATGGGCACACTTATAACCCTGACTTAAGCATAACAAAATCGATACATGTAACCAAAAATGTTTGTACCCCCATAATATTTTCTTTAATTAATTTATTTATTTTTAATTTCAGAATATTATGGGAGTACAAACATTTTGGTTACATATAATACCTATGCCTCACCCGAGCCAGAGCTACAAGCATGCCCTTTGCCCATACAGTGCGCTCCACACTCATAAGTTGTGAGTTTACTCACCCCCAGCACCACCCCCCCCGTAATATTTTGAAATTTTAAAAAAATTTTAAACATAAAAGAATAGAAATAATCTTTTACCTTTTGAATACTATTTATTTAATTTTCAAACCTTGCCATGCATAAAGCCTTTAATCTTTTCCAAAATTTTCACATTATTTGTAGTAGGTACAAAAGGACTGGAGAACAATGCCAAGAAGAGGCCACCTTCTGAAGCTAAAAACAGAAAAACTGATACATTGTGAATGAATAAATCACTATTTACTAGACCTCCTCAAAATGTTAGTGTACAAATATGTTTTAATGGAATTAATATGTTTCCAGTTCTCTACCTAGAGACTGGGCAAAATTTTAGGCAATCTTAATTAGGATGTAATGATGTGAAAAAATGATGGCCAGTTCAACTGGATTGTAATCCTCCCAAATAACACAAAGTGACAATTGAAAGGTATTTGCTTATTTATTTGTTTTTGAGATATAATTCACATACCATACAACTTACCCTTTAAAGTTGATAATTCAGAGGCTTTTAGTTTATTTACAAGTTTGTACATCACCACTATCTAATTCCAGGAAATTTTTATCACCCCATACCCATGAGCAATCACTCTCTCCCTATTCCCCAATACCTCCAGGCCTGGCAAGCACTAACCTACTTTCTATCTATATGGATTTTTCTATTTTGAATATTTCATATAAATGGAATCATACAATACATATCGTTTTGTGTCTGGCTTATTTCACTTAGCATAATGTTTTCTAAGATCATTCATGTTGTAGTAAGTATTAGTACTTCATTCATTTTTGCAGCTGAATAATATACTTCATTGTGTGGCTAACTGCATTTTGTCTATCATCAGTAAATGGATGTTTGAATTGTTTCTATTTTTTGGCTGTTATGAATAATGCTGCTCTAAACATCCATGCACAGGTTTTTGTGTGGACAATTGTCTTCAATGCTTTTGGGTATATACTGCGGAGTAGAATTGATGGGTCATGTGATAACTCTATGTTTCACATTTTCAGAAACTGCAAAACTGTTTTCCAAATTGGCTGTACCATTTTACAATTCCATCAACAATATTTGAGGGTTCCAATTTCTCCACATCCTCTTCAATGCTCATTATTGTCTGTCTTTTTTATTATAGTCATTTTAGTGGGTATAAAGGGGTATCTCATTGTGGTTTTGATTTGCATTTCCTTAATGACCAGTGATGTTAACCATTTGTGTAAATTCTTTGGAGAAATGTCTATCTAAGTCTTTTGCCTGTTTGTTTTTCTTTTTGAGCCAGAGTCTCATTCTGTTGCTCTAGCTAGAGTACTGTGGCGTCAGCCTAGCTCATAGCAACCTCAAACTCCTGGGTTTAAACGATCCTCCTGCCTCAGCCTCCCAAGTAGCTGGGACTACAGGCATGCGCCACCATGCCTGGCTAATTTTTTCTATACATTTTTAGTTGGCCAATTAATTTCTTTCTATTTTTAGTAGAGATGGGGTCTCACTCTTGCTCAGGCTGCTTTCGAACTCCTGACCTTGAGCGATCCTCCCGCCTCGGCCTCCCAAAGTGCTAGGCCTTTTGCCTGTTTTTAAACTGAGTTGTTTGGTTGTTTTTTGTTGTTGTTGTTGAGTTGTAAGAGTTCTTTATATATTTTGGACAATAAATCCTTAATTTTTTGAGAGCTGAAAAAGTTGATTCTGACAATTTTTTCCCTGGTTTCTCGTTGATTTTATGTAGGAGAAAGTTTTCCGAGGTCTTTATTCCACCATTTTCACTGATGTCACTCCTCATTTGTTTATTAATTTAACATCTGTTGAGCTTTATGAGCGTATTTTACATGTCATGTCCCAAAATGAAGAAGACAAGATTCCTGCCTTCATGTAATCCAAGGAGTATTAGGAGAAGACAAGTTTGAATTAATTTAATTGCAATACTATACCATGAGCTTTATAATGGGATTATTTGCAAGGTGGAGTGTGCACACACCCTTACAACTCAACAACAGAAAGACAAACAACCCAATTAAGAAAACAGGCAAAGGACTTGATAAAAGAGGGAGCTGAAGATTCTACCTGGGTTGGTGGTTGGAGATAAAGAATCAGAAAAGTTTTCATAGAGGAGGATATTACTCAGGGTATGTGATGGCATCTCCCAAAAGGAATCCAAAGAGCCAGAGTTTGCTGGTTTATATTAATATGTCTCCAATACAGTACGAGAGAGAGGCATCCCATCCAGCAAAGGTTTTCAAATTTGCTTCTCAGTTATGTTCCTTTGGTGGAGGTAGTTGCAACACAGTTTGTAGATACCATCGTTTAAGATTAGATATATATAGACATATAGAGATAAAATTGTCTATCTCTATATATCTTTTTAAATAAATAGATATATTTATCCAAAGTGATAAGAAAGCAACCTATATCTATATATCTAATGCAATACATCTACCTCAAAAACAACAGGAAAAATACTATGACTCCAATAAACATATAGACTTTTAAAGAATGTAAATAATTTCCTAAAAAAACCCCAAATTTTGGTCAACACCTGAACAAAATGCAATCTGCCTATAGTTCATACATTTTCGAGCTTTTGTCCAGCCCACACCGGCCCTTTTCTCTGGCTTACCACGCAGTAACACGGGGAGGAGAGTTCTGCCCTAAAGCAGGAGGTGGAGCCTGAAGAGGCTGTGGCTCCATTTCTTCAGCGTCCATTTCTTCAGGACTGTACTCAGAATCTGTGTTCCCTTCTTGCATTTGGTACATCCTCAGCTTTCTATTCAGCAGATCCATGTCTTTGCAAAAGTCCTGGGAAAAAAATCAATCAATTATCTTAAAAAAAGAAGAAGAAGAAGAAGATTCTAGATTTCTCCCAGTCTTGTCATAGAGGATGCAGAGTGTTTTCCTCTGGAACACCTCAGGGGCGCACATTAGAAATCATGTGTAAGTCACATGAGGACATGAGGAGATCACTGGCAGGTACATAGAAGAGGACTTACACATTCGCAGTATAAGGTAGCACCATGGTAGAAAATTATATAAAACTCACATACTAATCTTTAGCCACTGGATTGTTCATGTAGGAAGATATCCTTGCACTGAATTTATCTAATCAATTTGTTCATCTATGCAAAACCATATTTATTGAGAGACTACTGCCTACCAGGTATTATTCTAGGTTACAGTGGTTAACAAAATAGAGAAGGAATGTGCAATCTATTACACGTGTATTTATAGGAGCAGGGGGGCAAGTAATATACATCTAAACACATACATACATTAGATATTATAGATTAAGATATATGCTAAAGGGAAAACAAGGTGATAAAACAGTAATATGTGGTGGGGACATCTACTCTAGATAGGTGGGATGAGCAGGCACTTCTGAGAGGGTGACAGTTTGAGTCATTCATTCATTCATTGTTTCATTGACCTATTCGCATTTGCCTCAATGTCTAAGATCATGTGGGACGAGTTCAGAGATGATGTCATTTTTTGGGATAGGGAGGTTAGGAGAGTTTTGGGAGAACAGATAATGTTTGAACTGAGCCTTGAAGAATGGGTAATATGTCGACATGGAGGATAAGCTCCAGATGGCAGGATGAGAAGCAGTTGTAGCACAGGGGTGTGAGAGCCTGAGTTGGGTATGAGTACACTGGAATTGTGAGCTGCTCTGTTGGCCCAAAGCAGGATGCCGGGAGGGGAAGAAAAACGCAGTAAGACTACACAGAGACCAGGATGTGGTGTGCTCTTAAATTCTAGGGAAAGAATTGCCCCTGTATTTAGATCACCTGAGTTTTTCATTGTTTGACTGTGTGTGCCTGTGAAATCTTACCTCCATTTTTTCAATGAATTTTTCCTTTAATTCATGAGCTTCATTACAAACACCTGCCTGAAAAGACATCCACAATTCTGGGTAAAATGAAAATTATATTTTTCTGGTTTATGCAATACAATCCTACTCATTTTGGGCACCACTTATAAAGTGGCTTCACTGAAATTTACTTTTACTCAGTAAAATCCTTCCTCTTAGAGCAAATTCGTAGTGTAATCATGAATTGCAAATTGTAAGACGAATAACCAAAAGATTAACAAGATTATTTTCAACATTTTAGGAGTACACATTTACACAATAGCAGCGTATTAGAAATCATCCCTCTCTCTGTTCATTACTCCATCTTTCCTCCCTAAAAGACTTCCACCAGGACACTAGTTGGAGAAACATACTATGTTTCTGAGAAAATAAGATTTCTTTTAAATATTTAAAATTTCATAAGTTATAAATGTAAATCCTCATTATGTCAGATTACATATTCAGGCCCTATGGCTTAGCAAAAGAGCTGTCCATAAAAAGATCTGGTTCATCTTTTCCTCCCAAGTCCCCTATAGGTTGACAGGTAGAGACAACAGATGGTTTTGGTGGGTTTCTGTCAGTAAGAACAAGACATAGGCTGAAAGCAAACCAACACCTTCTAAGACATGAATGCCAATTGCACATATGCCACAAGTAAAGAATGCTTTTAAAGGTTTTAAATTAATCATCCCATAATAGACTTGCAGAATACTTCGAAAAGCAGAGCTATAGAAGAAAGAACAGTGTTCCGGGATTCAAGAAAGATGAGTTTTAGAAATGACATTTCTAGAAATTGATTCTTAAAAAAAGTACTTGCAAGAGCAAGCAAAGGCTTGGCTTTTTGAGACATGGTTTGTACTGGCAAACATTGATTATAAAGTCCCAAATATCCAACTAAATAACTTTAATAAATTTAAACATGGATTATATAGCAAGGGTGGGGGAAAAAGGTAAAATGACATCTACTAGCATAGAAAATTGTTGAAGAAAAAATGCTAAGTGCAAAAGCAAGTTGCAAAACAGTATGTATAATATGATCCCATTAAAATAATAACAACAATGTGTAAAAATATGTGTAGGAAAAATTTGAAAGAATTTGCATATACTAAAATTCATTGTGTTTGTCTTTGAGAGAGTGGGATTATTTTTCATTTTTTAATAGTTCCATAATGTTTTAATTATTAAAATAAGCATGCATTACTTTCATTAGAAGAAAAAAATATAGAAATGTATGTGAGAGCAAGAGTGAAACTGGTTCTTTTCATCTGGAAATATGGGCCAATCACTTTCATCACTTCATCTTT
The DNA here is from genome assembly GCA_008086735.1 of Cheirogaleus medius. Taxonomy (NCBI): domain Eukaryota; kingdom Metazoa; phylum Chordata; class Mammalia; order Primates; family Cheirogaleidae; genus Cheirogaleus; species Cheirogaleus medius. Next base: position 34,098,781 of record VBSM01002616.1, read on the forward strand.
TGGAGTTCACACTTATTTTTCCTTTGAAAATGAGGGTACAGTCAAAATGACAGTAAATTCCTGTCCAGGTCTAAAATTCTGAGTATACCTTTCATCAAATTTAAGATTCTATTCACTGAAATTCTCTAAATCTGAGATATCTTTGAAGAACTGTTTTCCTCCTTAGTGGTAAAGCCATTTAGTCATTACCTGGTTAAATTTGTTATCCATTTCTCCTAATTGCTTTCTAATTTCCATGATCTTCTCCTATTAAAAAAAGGGAATATAAAACAAAAGTTGTAATGAATGATGGGTGGAATTGAAACAAAACAACTGATTTTTAGGAGAAAGCATATTTATCATTAAAAAAAAACCCAGTTTGGGATTTAATAGAAACTGTTCCCCCTCCCCACCCCACATATACAGTGTCTAACATTAAATCCAATCAACAAAATATTATTGCCCACATCCTATGTGGGTGGCAATTGAGCCAGGCATGTGCTCGTTGGATACAAGTAATAGGAGTGTTTACCCTCAAACAGCCTATAGATGAATTGGGAAATGTATACTCCACCCTTGTTTTTTGCCAAGTTTATTCATCACTAACCCCCGAATCACTTAATTATTTAGAGATAATAACGCAATGATAATCACCTTTTGTTTAATGCCCTAGTTTATTTACAGAGTAAACATCTTTATATAAAACTTATCAAAGATAACTGGGATGGGGTCAGTCTCAGAATGAAAGTCTAGATGTTCACATGGAGATTTCAGAAAGCTTTGGGAACTTGGGGGCTCAACATCAGGAAACACCCAAAGGCCACCTCAAAGTCCTTTCTGTAGCTTAAAGTTCTAAATGCATTTGTTTCTGGGCCAAGTGCTGTGGCTCATGCCTGTAATTCTAGCATTCTGGGAAACCAAGGAGGGAGATTTGCCTGAGGTCAGGAGTTTGAGACCAGCCCGAGCAAGAGCAAGATCCTGTATCTACCAAAAATAGAAAAAATTAGCTGGGTGTGCGCCTATAGTCCCAGCTATTTGGGAGGCTGAGGCAGGAGGATCCCTTGAGCCCAGGAGTTGGAGGTTGCAGTGAGCTATGATCATGCTATTGCACTCCAGCCAGGACAACAGAGTGAGACTCTGTCTCAAAAAAACAAAACAAATAAATATATTTATTTCTGTTTTGCTTTTCTAAAACAGTAATTTTACCAATTTTCCCTCCTTCTCCTTTCATCCCTTTCTTAGTCACTCCATTTCTTCATGAGGAATAAATAAGCCAATACATGTGATATTATTTTAAGTTTATTAACTTATTTCTTCTTTAATTCTCCCATATTTTATTTGCCTTTCCTATATTTGTTTCTAACAGTCTTCACTTTTCCCTTCACCGGAGAAAACCTACAGCCATTCCTACTAACTTTGCTTCTGGAACAATTATATTTAAAGTTTTACATTTTTATATATTACTACATCCGTTTTCTGTAGCCTTTTCCATTAGCCTGTAGGCTTACTAAGGACAGAACCTGTGCAATTTCTTTTGAAGCCACATTTATTGAGGTATAATTTACATATAGTTAAACTCACCTTTTTAAAGTGTACTGTTCTATGAATTTTGCCAAATGTGTACTGTTGTGTAATTACCACCACAAGAAGATACACAGTATTTCCATCACCCTGCAGATTTCCTTGTAGCCCTTTGCTAATGTCTTCCTCCCTTTTTCCACTCCATCCTGTTCCTATAGTGTTGCCTTTTTCAGAGTGTTGCATAAGTAGAATCATAAAATACATATGTAGCCTTCTGGGTCTGACTTCTTTCTCTTAGCATAATGCATCTGAGATTCATTCATGTCGCTGGGTCAACCAGAAGTGTGTTCCTTTTTATCGCTGAGTAGTATAGCATTCTGTCATATACATGTACTGCAGTTTATCCACATGGCAACTGGTGAATATTTGGGTTGCTTCTAAGCCCATGCCTGGTTTTTGGTTGCTTTTAATGTGTATAGAAAGCTGCCTATCTCCAGCATAGAGGATTTCAATATGTGTGATGCCCTCCCCTTTCATATTATCCTAAACTCCTCCTTTAAAAAAAAAAATCCCACATTTATTCATGTGCTCCTCTTTCTCCTCAGTCTTTTGATATTCATCCCTCCCTACCCCTACCCATACCCCTTGTTGAAATCCACCACTCTGTAATACTCACAGTGGACTTTGACCTCTTCCCTTTTTTATAGTTTGCAATTTCCAAAGCCCAAGGATAGTGAAAAAATTCTTTTCAACTCACGCAAAATGAGATTGTGACTCAACATGTTGGACTATCTCATGGCTAAAAGTAATTTTTTCCCCAGGCAATAAATCTGTGCTGATCTTCAGATGACTTTTCATATATAAGGGGTCTAAATAAATAATACTTTTCTGCAATAAAGGAGACATTTCTTCTTTACTTCTTCCAAAATTCACTTAATTTAAACTCTTAATTTAAAATCTGGGGTGAGTTAAAGAAGAGGCTGGCAATTTCAACACACAGAATTTTTTTCTTTTTTAAAGGACTTCGCTTCAAAGGCCTGACTTAACCATAGAGCAGAAAAACTATCAGCTAGGACTCTGAAGTCTAATTTGTGTTCCAAGTTGATCTCTACCTTTCAGCGCTGGTATTCTACAACCATTAAAAAGATGGAAAATTAAACCTTTCTCTGCAAAGAGTCTCTAAGAAATGCAAGGAGACAAACCATCAAGAAAACTTTGGAGATTGTGAAAACAACACAAGAACTCTTCATGAAGACTCACAGACAAACACAAGTAGATCTCTTATATATTCTAAGGATCTCCACAAATATTTATTTCCTGGACATTTTCTCTGTACTGGTAGGTGCTGGGATATAAAGATTAAGAAAAAAAGTTCTCCCTTAAGGTACTCAATCTCATCTTAAGATGGCAACAAGATAGAAACCTATCATACCGTGTTTCCCCGAAAATAAGACAGGGTCTTATATTTATTTTTCCT
>VBSM01002616.1:34123863-34139264 GCA_008086735.1 Cheirogaleus medius
AGGACAGCCTGGTTGTGGTACCAGCTCGTCCTACCTGCCCATCACCAGGCCACCCCAGCCCAGCAAGTCCTGAGATGTGATGCTATCAAGAAGGACATTGGACCCCTGTAAAATCCCCAAGCCTTGAATATGCTAGCAAAAGGCCTCACTGAGGGCCCGGAGATTTCAGGGATTACATTTAGAAAGGAGTAAATATGTATTTATTTCTATTCTCACAGGAATCTGAACCTTTTCATGAGCACCTTTCCTTGGAGGCATTTGTAATATTTTAATTTGCTCTCAATTATTGTTGAGAAACCAGTCGTTAGGTAGGCTAATCTGGTTTGAATGTGCCTCTTTTTAAACTGTGCCAAGACCCAGAGATATCTGCACGCTGTTAATGTCTCTGAGTTTTCCTTTTCTCATCAACAAGAGGGGGAGCATGTCTACCTTGCAGGCTCGTTGTGGCTATGAAGTGGATTAATTGTGCATAGAGTACCTGGAATACAGCAGGCACTAAAAAGAGAAGTGATGGATCTGGAGGAATAAAACATGTAAAACCTCAGGTGGCAAAGATTTTGACCACTAACAGACGGAGAACATTATTCATTTGACATCTGGGAAGTCCCTGGCTTCTGGCCCTTTAGTAAAATGATAAAGTCATTGTTTTTAAGGAAATTGAGTTCAAAGAAAAAGAAAGAAAAGGAGTACGCGTGGAGGGAAGGAAAGTGTTGTGTCCTTCAATATGAAGGAAAGATCTTAGAAGCTGAAACTCTCCCATTAGATGCTAAGTAAGAGTGATGTCAGAGTTGGAACTACAGAAATTGTTAGCACGTCGAATGAGAAAGATTAGAAAGATATGCACAGATATTTAGGCATAAAACGTCAGCGTGAAGTCTCCTTATGTGGTGGTAACAGCGACTTCATCTCTGTTATCAAATATTCATCCGTTGCTTATTGAATCTAGGGCACTGTGCTAAGTAAGGCAGGGAGGAAAGGATGCCCAAGACAGTCTTTACCTTGAGCCTGGAGAAAGATAAATAACGACAGCAGTTAGCATATGTTGAGTACAATGAGCAGCAGATATAAGTGCTATAGGATTGTAGAGAAAGGGTTACGGGAAGAATACCTATATAGGAGTAGGGTGGCTTTTCTCATACTTTTTAAGACTTTTGCATAGTAAGTGGGATCAGATTCAAATATTGTTCAGATGAATGAGGAATAGGGAAAAAGTTTTCTAGGGAAAATGGGAACTGTTTTAAATGCCAAGGTAAGAAATTTGAATTTACATAGAAGTTGATGAGAAGACGGTTTTTCTGACAAATTTCATTGTATAAAATTCATTATAATTTAATTATGTTTTAACCAATTAAACAGGAAAGAAGGCAATGGTGGAAGATACATTTATATAAATAAACATTCATATACATAACTATACAGCCGACCTTCTGTATCGGCGACTTTTGAATCTGTGGATTCAGCCAACCATGGGTCAAAAATATTTTTTAAAAATAAAAATAACAATACAACAATAAAAATAATAGAATTTAAAAAACAGGACAGTAGATTGCCCCTTCCACCATATGAGGACACAGAGAGAAGGCATCTGTGAACCTCACCAGACACCAAATCTGCTGACACCTTGATTGTGGACTTTCTAGCCTTCAGAACTATGAGAAATAAATTTCTGTTGGGTACCAAAAAAACCCCAATACAACAACTATTTACATAGCATTTACATTGTATTAGGCATTATAACTAATCTAGAGATGATTTAAAGTATACAGGAGGATGTACATAGATTGTATGCACACACCACTACATCATTTTATAACAGGAACTCGAACGTGGGGGGGTGGTTCCTGGAACCAGTTCCTCGGGGATATCAAGGGACACTTGTATTTTTTCTTTACATGGTGAGATAATTTATAGGACGTTCACCTAAAAGTTAAAAGCGGCTATTTTGGGGTACTAGAAATTTTTGTGATTTTTCATATAGATTTTGGGAGGGAGGAAAGAAAGGAAAAAAGGCAGGAGGGCAGACGACCCTCCTCCATCCCCAGCAATGGGGCATTAGTGAGGATTCTGTGCAAGAGCTGACTTGGGTCATGTCACGCCCTTGCGCAGAAGCCACGTCTTCCTTTCTAAAACCTTGCCTGAAATTGATGGGAAGACACAATTCTAGGCTGTTAGAAAAGGAAGCAGTGGTTTCTGGGCACTGATAAGGGTTTTCCAAGACAAAACCTGTGAGTCTCATTTTCTTTCCATTTGCATAACAGAGCTAAAGCTTTTGTAGAATAGTTGACCCTTGAGCAACATGGGGTTTGAACGTTGAGGGTCCACTTATCTGGGAAATTTTTTTCAGTCAAAGTTACCCCAAGTGTGCCTCCCTCTCCTTCCTTCCCTTCCACCTCCTCCTCCTCCTCCACCTCTGCCACCCCTGAGACAGCAAGACCAACCCTTCCTCTTCCTCCTCCTCCTCCTCAACCCACTTAATGTGAAGACAACAAGAATGAAGACCTTTATAATGATCCACTTCCACTTAATGAATAGGAAATATATTTTCTCTTCCTTATGATTTTTCTTAACATTTTCTTCTCTCTAGCTTACTTTATTGCAAGAATACAGTATATAATACATATAATATACAAAATATGTGTGAATGACCATTTATGTTATCAGTAAGGCTTCCTGGTCAACAGCAGGCTATTAGTAGTTAAGTTTAGGGGAGTCAAAAGTTATACATGGATTTTTGACTATGCAGGGCGGAGGGAGTTGTTGGTGCTCCTAACTCCCGTGTTGTTTGAAGGTCAATTTTATTTATTAGAGCCAATCACTGTCCTAAACACCTTGCATATATTAACTCATTTAATCCTCAAAACAGTCTCACAAGGTTAGTATTATTATCTTCATTTTACAACTGAGGAGTATCTCACAAAAAAGTCACCCAGCTGGGAAGCAGTAGTATATATTAAATATGATTTAACTAGGATTTTAAAATTAGTTAAAATCGCACTCACCATTAAATTGGAACTAATGATCAACACTTCTGTGCACATATGGAAATAACATTCATTAGAAATCAAGCAGGTGGGAGGGGGAAGGAGGGGATGGGTAAATTCACACCTAAGGGGTACAATGCACACTATCTGGGGGATGGGCACACTTACAACTTTTGACTCAAATGGTATAAAAGCAATTTATGTAATCAACACATTTGTACCCCTGTAATATTCTGAAAAAAAAAAGCTACCAATAACATTCTTAAAATATAGGCATTTGATCCATATTGTAATACCCTAATGCTGGAAGTCAGAAATTACTTAGATGGTACAGGGTCACAAAAACTGACCACTGCAAAATTCTACCTTGATGTTATGCTCTCCTTCTGTTGGACAGCACTAATTCCAATTCAATACTCAGAATATAAAAACTACTCACCTGAAAAAATTAATTTAAAGCCAGAAGAGAATTTGTGTAGGCTTATGCTACTTGTTTCCCAATATCTATTCCCCCCTTTTTCTGTCATAATACAACCTTAAGTTTTTTGACCTGTACAGAACAGAAACTACATTTTCTTCCCTCTTTTTCATCTACAGGTGACTAAATTCTGTGCAATGTGATTTAGGTGGAAGTGTTGTGTGCACTTAAAGTGAGGGGCATGTCCTTTGTTCCCCTTCTCCTCCTTGTCGATGGGGATGTGTGTGGGATGGCTTGAGCAGCTATTTGGGGCAATAAGGATGAGTCCCACACGATCAATGAGACTCCCAGTGGGTTAGTGGATCAGACAGCTGAAAGGATCATGGTCCCTGTCCAACTCAGGAATTTTTATAGATAATAATAAAACTCTATCTTTAAGCCACTGTTAATTAGGGGTTATTAATCCACTCACAAAAATTAAACAGATAATATTAAATTCAATTATTAGTAACATTATTTAAACTTTTCAAAAAAGCTTCATTTACCATATTTAGAAATTGACTTAATACATTTATAAGAGTTGCATACATGCTTAGGAAAATTTTACTTATGCTTGTCAGTCAGACCTTCAGGCATTTAAAGTATTTGAGAGGAAAATATATAAAATTTATGAAATTAATTTAAACTCTTTCAGGAAATTTAATTAACGAGTTGGTAAATGGGGTTAATTGTTTGAGGAATTTAATCTGTTTAATTTAGCCATTAAGTGAACATTCATTAATCACACAATGTGTGACAGTAACACTTCATTTATTTTTAATAAAAATTATTCAATTTATAAATAGAATATGCATGTGCTTAAGTTGAATTTAGATAAAAAGTAGGTTTTTAAATTTATAATTGAAATAAATTGCCTATTAATTGAAGCACCAGCAGATGCAAACAGTCTTTTCTGCAGACAAAAATCTTTTCTCAGACATTTCGCAGTACAATTGACAGAGGATGAGAAAAATGGAATCATTGTGGAAGCCACAAGCAGAAAAAAACCCAGTGAGGTAGAATACAGGTTTTCTCACATTCTTCCTCTAGCTAAAATGTCAACCATCCTGCCACCCCTAAGAGGAGAAAACAAGAAGATATTACATTTCATTTTTAACCAGAAGTACTGGTTACAAAGTTTTCAATTATTATGTCATATGCAGATTTTGACTAAGTTATACACTCTTAGGGACTTTCTACAGAAATCAGGAGGACATCTGGAAAGAAACGCTGTACAATGAAGGTGCTACAGATGTAGCTAGTATTGACGTGCTTTTGACTGCAAAGACTTGAGCCCATGTATTGCCCGAAACCCTCAATCATTTAAAGCTATGATTTCAAGACCTTCACTGCTGCTCAGAAGGCTCCTCGGGAGGCTGAGATTTCCAAGGTTCCATCCTCTGGTTGGCAAGTGAGTGGTTCTGGTGCTGTGAAAGCTCACAAAAGACTCTGGGAACTCAGAGAATATCTAGTCGACTGCCATGACCAGCTACAGAATTTGCAGGGCCCAATGCAAAGTGAAAATGTGGGGTCCCTTGTTTCAAAAGTATTAAGAATATCAAGACAGTAACAGCAGAACCATTAAGTCAAGGGTAGGGGCTCGTGGGTCTGCATACATCTCAGGCCTTCGGAGCTGGTTTGTGCTTTGTGTTCCCTGGAGAACCAGGGTTCAAGGACAGGGTTGTTAGGATTGCCACTCTAAGAGGACAGAGAAACTGATTAGGGTGGCCAACTACTGCCTTCTAGACCAGCATTGATTATAGGTTTTATAGATGTTGGAATTTCACTTCAAAGTTTGGGAAAAAAGGATTCTTCTACTAGGAAAAAAGAGAAAAAAAAAAGACAAAAGGAAAACAACTGATTTCAATCTTTTAATTTTATACTTTAAAGAATGTTATTAAAAATCACACATTAGCCATGTGCCTGTAGTCCCAGCTACTTGGGAGGCTGAGATGGGAGGATCACTTGAGCCCAGGAGTAGTCTGAGTCCAGCAAGATAGAGATACCCTGTCTTTAAAAATCATACAATGAGAAAAATTTTTCATTATAATAATTCAAACAATATAAAAATACACAGACTAAAAAATAAAAAACCTTTTACTTGCCTTATAATCCCACTTACCACAGAAGTATCAATATCTTGACTGTATTCTTCCAGACATTTATCCATGTATTTATACATATATACCTTTATTTATTCAACATTTTTATATACATTTCTGTGATCATGTTGCATATTCTTTGCTTTTCTTTCTTAATTTGTCTTAGAACATTCCATGTGAGTCTTATATACCATCCTCATTATTGTTAGTCATTGCATAATATTTCATAATGAATTACCATAAAGTATATAAGCTATTGATTCCTCCTATTCCTGAATATTTAATTTGTTTTCAATTTTAGAGGGTTGCTATTGTTATTGTAAACAATGCTACGATGAATGCTCTTTTATCACTTATGTTTTATTAGGTAAATTTTGGTATAAGATGTGAGATATATATATACACATATATTGTATTATAATTTAATTTTCTCATTAAAACTGTATCATTTGGGTTGGAAGAGTCAAAGATACAATTGGTTTTCTCAGGACACATATTATATGCATGATATCATAAATTTTCTTATACTGTTCTTTGTAGGATTTTGCCTATACTGGGTTTTCATAATTGGCATCTTCTAGTATACAGTTTGGATTATAATTGATAATCATAGTTATTATTTGAGTTCTGAAACTTTGATAAATGCTTTTAGTTAGTGTTATTTTTGTAAATTTAAAAAAAAATTCAGAAGGCTGGGAGTGGTGGCTCAGGCCTGTAATCCTAGCACTCTGGGAGGCTGAAGCTGGAGGATCGCTCAAGGTCAGGAGTTTGATACTAGCCTGAGCAAGAGCGAGACCTCGTCTCTACTAAAAATAGAAAGAAATTAATTGGCCCACTAAAAATATATAGAAAAATTAGCCAGGCATGGTGAGGCATGCCTGTAGTCCCAGCTACTTGGGAGGCTGGGGTAGAAGGATTGCTTGAGCCCAGGAGTTTGAGGTTGCTGTGAGCTAGGCTGATGCCACGGCACTCTAGCCCAGGCAGCAGAGTGAGACTCTGTCTCAAAAAAAAAAGAAGGCTTGCACCAGTATGACCATAGATTGTTAAAATATTGAAAATCTTTTGTTGCGATTGATAAATACATGCTGCTTGAAGCCCTCCCCACCAAGTACCATTACATACCTGCCTCTGGGCTCCTCCCCTTAGAGTTAGTTCCTGCCATTCAAACACCAAACTAAGGTTGATAACTGGAACAGTCTGGGGCCTCCAGAACCCAGCTCTGGTCTGACTGGCTGGTCATTCTGACTGGCTGGCCCCTGTCTTTCTGGCTGTTAAATGCTTTCCATGTATTTTCAACATAATCCTTGGAAATAATGTAAAAGTTCAACAATAGGAATTTTGAATAGTTAAGAGAATTACAAGAATGGAAGACCAATCAGCTATTGAAAATGGTGGTCTGAAGATATGATTAGAATATATTACCAAGTGGGTGGGGGAGAAGTATACAAAACAATATTTCCAATGTAATCCTACTGAAAACATGTTTATTCATATTGATTCATAGAGACAGGCTAAAAGAAACAAAAATGTCAACAACGGTGATATCTGGATGATGGGATCATACCTGATTTTTGTTCTTTGTCACGCTGGTTATCTGCCTTTTTCAACTTTTTTTGCAATGAGCTCGATCACATTGTAATTAGGCAAAAAAAATGTTATTTTTAAAATAAACTAAAACTAAAGTTAATTAACGAGGAAAAAAGCCACCTTTTTTGTCTTGATTCTAGCGACATTTGCCATATTTACTTGAATGCAGCTCCCCCGGGGTAAGCCAAAAAGGCTAACAGAAGCTCCTCGAAAACATCTGTAGGGGGCAGCTGGGGGTGGAAGGGAGGAGAGGATACAAAATCAGCCAACATTCAGTATCCTCTCACTCTTTCTACTTCCTTTTGTTCAGGCTGTTCGTTTTGGTGAGGCCGCAGCATTTTTGAAATTCTGCAGCACGGGGAGCTGCCAGGGTCTGCCTTTGTGTTCTTTCATGTCTGAGCATATGTGACTGTTTTTCAAGGAATATATATAAGGGAATGTTCCATTTTCTAGCTGGGCTTTCATCCAAGGTATAGATTTTCAGAGCTGTGTGTACACAGCCACTGAAATAACACTCATATTCTCCAGCACAGGATGGGGCAGCGGCTTTTATCTCAGCAGGCTCTGGTTAGAATGGTCTTTTCAAAATGATAAACCTTTGAACAACAGGCAGCACACCCAAGCCACGCGAAGGAATCTTGACCACATCTGGAGGGCTGTCACGGAGCATGTTTTCCCATCCAGCCGGTTCCTGGAGGAGGTATCCCTGGGGCCAGTGATCTGGTATGACACGATGGATGCTCAACTCCAAGATCACCTAGTTAAAAACTGTGGGCCAATCTACAGGTGTGTCTCTGCTTGGACATTGAGATGGCAGCTCAAAATGATCAGGAAGACCCCAGGAGGAGGGGTGGGCCCTAATGCTCTGAGATCGTTGGCATCAAACAGAACTCCAGAACCAGACTTCACAGGACGTATTTTACAACCACATGGCCCAGGAAGAAAGCTTCAATTCTCAGAGTGGTCCCTTACATTATGTGATATCAGAAATGAGCCTTCCTTACCGCCATTTCCCCTCGTACCCACCCTACCACTTACCACTCTGTGATCCTTCTGTTAAAGTTTCATTCCTCTATATGGTTAAATAACAGATCCCTATAAAACTGTAAATATCCCTGGAGCAAGTATCCTATCAGCTATGACCTCTTAAATGTGATTGAATTTATTGCATTCAGTTCCCGCTAGTTCACAAACATTCCCTGCAGAGAGGGACAGATATTAGGGGACTTTAAGAGTGGGGAAGGAAAAGTTCCTATCATGGACTCTGCTTCAGGAAGACAGGCCCAGGAGGATTCTAGAAGAAAAGCCAAGAATGAGAGTATGTAAGAGAGGGGTGGCCACAGGACCAAGAATATATATAATCTTCATTATTCCTCATTATTCACAGATTCCATATTTTCGAATTCACCTACTCAGTACAATTTATTTGTAACTTCAAAATAAATACTCTTGGTGTTTTCAAGGTAATTTATAGACATGCTCAGAGTGGCGAAAAATTTGAGTCATCAAACTCACATATCTGTTTAAAGTGGTTTGTAAGGGTAGCGCTGAGGTCTGCTGTTCCTAAACACAAGAGGGCTCTGAGGTGTCTCGTGGAAAAAATACGTGTGTTAGATAAACTTTGTTCATGCACGAATGTGTTATAATGCTGTTGGCCCGGAATTCAATGTTAATCAAGAAATATTAAATACAGAGTCTTCAAATAGAAACACACATGAAACAAGGCTGTGTATTGATCAGCTGCTGCAAATGTGACCAGAGGCTCGCAGGAACCCAAGCCTGGCTTTCCCCTGGGGCAGCAGTTGCTGTATTTGCTAATTCAATGTCCACAGAGACTTTATAGAACGTAACTACCACGAATAATGAGAAACACGTGTCACCTGAAATTTTGGAAGGAGAACAAATGGCAAATGGTAAATAAACTACAGTTGGTAATAAAATAAATGACAAATGTATTTGTTTGTTTCTATTATTTACATGAGAAAAGATAAATGAGAGCCTCAGCTTGGCAATTTGTAAAGTTTATCAAAATCTTAGAATTCCTTGGAATATATCAATGTCTCGTAAAGATTCTAAAATTTCTCTTTCACTTCCCCCAGGGAATTATTGAGGGCAGCAATTCTTTCCCTGAGAGGGTAACCTCATTCCCAGACATACCTGTGCAGCGCTCACCGTGTGAAGCCAGCAATACGAAAAGGCCGAGAAACCACCACCCAACAGGATTGAGCCTGTTTTATAATACCTTAATATTCACCTATAATTTTCATATTTTTTTACACGATAGGCTAATTTTCCTGAAGTGCAGTTTCTAAATAACTATAGGGAAGTCCTTCACCAATGAATGTAGTTTCGAACATCCCCTAGGTGATGAAGGAATTCCCTGTTCCTGATTTAGATGAAGATCTGAAGAGCTGCTCTGTCTGTGAGGACTCTGGATTCTGGTCTTGCTCATGCACCAGACCGAAGCGTGACTTCCCAAGAGCCCCTGGGTTGTGGATGAATGTTAACTTACACCCAGATTCATCACACCATTTGCACTGAAGTAGTCGTCTTAGACTTACTAGTGTTGGGTTCTAACACATCATCTAGGTAAGAAGAAGCCTCAGCTCATTGATAAAGTTCATTTGTGACAAGTACACAAGTGGTTCAGTGAAAACTGGGCATCAGAAGAAACAGGTCGGGTCAAGTGGTGCTTGTCAGGCAGCTCGGCCCAGTCTGCAGGGGTGGAGTGGGAGGGATGGGTGCTGAAGAAACAGGGTGTTTGCTCCATACCTAAGGAAGGAGCAGGAAGGACTAAATTTAGAGGAGAGGACCAACAGCCTTGAGAATAGTGTTTAGGTGACCAGGTATGACCCCCAGGACAGGACAGACAGGCTGAGGCTGCCAGGGGACAGGCACCTCACAGACCTCTCTCCCGAGAGGAAGGGCGCTGAGCCCTGGAGAACACTGCGTTCCTGCACGTGGCCCACAGAATTAATTGCTCACAGCATTTGATAAGATTGGCTTAAGAGGAGACTTGTGATTGAGTAAAGGTCATGAGCTAAAACTGGCCGTGGGATGGACAGACCGAGGGGAGAAAGAGAGGAGGGAGGTGGCAGGCCGGGAGCCAGCTGCTGGGTGTTTGGAAAATCCCACAGAAGTGTCCTGCCTGGAGATTTCAGACCCAGGGAGCCAGGCATTGAAACCCAAGAAATGCGTTCCTCTCCTTCTTTTGGTTCTCCAAGGGTATAAGATTTGCTTTTTAAGAATCTGTCATTCTACTGTAGGGCAAACAGAAATACCCAGCCGGAGAAATAGAATTATAATGTACAAAGGGGAGAGTGAGACATATTCATGTTACCAGTGGATTACTCAACGGATTTGTATCGGATATTTTAACTTTTCCTCCTTTCAAGGGACCAGATGAGAATTAAATCGGTACAAATCCTCGGGGGTTATATTTAACTCAATCCAAGGCACAGTAGATTTTAAACCAGATTTTCTCCATGCAGAAAAAGTTTCCAAAAAGGAAACGGGGAGAAGAGTCTCATCACTCCCTTCTGTCAGCCTCTTACTCCAAACCCTCCATAAGCAATTTTATGTATTATTTGCAATTAATTTTAATAACTTACTTTTTGCACAGGAATTCTTTATAATTGAGAAAGCATGTCAACGTGTTTTTTCAGAAGTATGCAATGGGTGATGGATTACTTTGTCCCTTACACAGATGAAGATAACTAAAGCATGAAATGTTTGTTTATCCACATGTTGTTTATGCAAAGACCAGAGCGAAGTATTTGGTTTGGGTAGAGCAGTTCAAAGAAACCTCTTTATGACCTCCACGGCTTAACTAGTGATTCTAGCACGATCCCCTGCTTCTGATCGTGGAAGTGGGAGCAGTGGAGGTAGCATGATTTACAATAAAACAGCCTTCAGGGTAGCCGCACAATGCTTTAGCAGAATGTACCTTCAGAGCAAGCAAGACAGTCTTCTGACCCTTACAAAGCCCACAGGGTGGCTGAGACCTGGGGTGGCCTTAGACCTCAACTTTTTGAGCCCATATGCAATGTAGTCAAGTCTGCAGCGGACAGAAAGTCTCATTCCCTTTGCCTTCTCTTTCTTTTCCTCTTTCTCTTTCTCTTTCAAAACCCCTCAGTCCTTTTACCCCTTTGATTACGGGGTTGATGATCTCACCCTTCACTGTTTGGCCAACTGGTAGACTAGCTGTGGGAGCTGGAGATGGAGGGGTTTAAAATCACGTGGTTGGAGAATGAAGGTAGAGGCTGTTACAGGGACTTCACAGTAAACTGTCAAAAAGACTGTAAGACCTTTCTCCGTGCAAATTTTAACTCCCAGCTGGTACGTATTAGGCAGATCATTCTATTTAAAGGTCATGTGTTGACTGCCTCACCTTGAATCACATTATAAAAGGTTCCCTCATTTACTTTTATTTGGGACTGGAGAGAGCATTTTTAAAAAAATTTAATCCCAGAGATAGCCTGGCTGGAACCCTTGCACAGGCCCTTAAAGGAGCCCAAGAGTCTGGTGGCCCAAGTTGGAATTGTGTTATTCTGACACAAAGCAGAGAAATCATTGATTTTGGGTCAATTCTCACTTTTTATTTATTTATTTATTTATTTATTTTGCTTTTATGCAGTGAGGGGAGGGGAACAGCAAGAAACATAGTATTAAGTTCAAGTATGGCCACCCTTTCTACATCAAGTAGCAGTGCTCTGCTAGACTCAGGAAAGTCTCGCTGCAGGGAGAACTAAGGGGAAGAGCCACTCGTATTTACAGCGCAGCTGTGACTTGGTCTGTGGTGTGTTCTGGGTTTATATCTGTTACATCATGAATCCTGGCGACAGCCCTGTAGGGTAGTTGATACTATTCTCACCTGAGCCATGAGTAACACGGTCCGAGAGGAGGGTGACTTGTCCAGGGTCTTAGAGCTAGTAAGTGGTAAATCAGGAATTAGACTCCCAATTTCTCTAACTGGAAAGCTGATTCCTTCCTTGTTTCCAAAAACATTCATTTAATCAACAACTACTTTTGAGCCTCTGCTGCGTGCCAGGTACTGTGTGAGGTGGAGAATACGATCATGAGTAAACATACGCTCCCTGCCCCATGGAGCTCACAGGCTAATAGGCGCTGGTAAGATCAAGTGGCACGTGTTAAGTGCGAGGAACAATCACTGTGGGGACACAGATGAGGGGCACCTGGCTGAGTCGTTTGGGCTCAGACAGACGCATCAATCCAGAGAAAGTAAATCTACTGGAGCTTGAAAACAGCACTTCTCAAATTTCACTGTGAATAAGAATCACTCTAGGATCTTGTTAAAATGTAGATTCAGATTCAGCAGGTCTGGAGTGAGGACCGAGATTCTGCATTTCTAAGTAGCTTCCAGAAGAGGCTGCTGCTGGTTCAAGGATCATACTTTTTAGTAGTCAGGGGCTCTAAATGGCAAGAAGTGGGGAGCCAGGCACAGAGGTGTGCCGGTGAGAATTTTCCCAGCAAGGATGCAGAATGGGCAGAGACTCGGGGAGAAAAAGACCCAGTAAGCCCGGACTGTAGCGCACAGGGGTGAGGTAGCCTGGGAAGGGCTGGTGGTGACAGTGAAGAAGCAAGTGGGAAGCCCCTGAGCTTTGTTGAGGGGCTGTGTCTCCCCTTAACTGAGGGCAGTGAGATGCCATGAACTGTTTTAAGCTGATGAGTTCCTTTATCACATCTGTGTTTTCCAAGAAGCACAGGGACTACAGAGTGGAAACGCACTAGGACAGTGTTTTCAGCCCTGCCTGCATGTCAGAATCACCTGGGGAACTTTAAAAAGTACCAGTGGTCACCCCCCCACCCCCACAGGCAGTCAGGGGAGGATCTCTAAGGCAGAGGTTCTGAGAGCATGGGCCCTGGATTGAAGCACCAGCATCATCCGGGAACTTGTTAGAAATGCAAATTCCCAGGCCTCACCCCAGACTTACTGAAGCAGGAACTCTGGGAGTGGGCCCAGCATCTGAGGCTTAACAAGCTCCCCAGGTGACTCAGATGCAGCTAATGTTTGAGAACCACTGGATTAGAGAGAAAAGGGGAGAGAGAGGTTACTTTACTAATCAGGAAGCAGAGAGATGATGATGTGGTCGCAGAGCCCACATCAAGTTTTATTAACCTCAGTGATAGAGAGAGAACAGCATCTTGATAGAGTTCCCGTAGTGTCTCAAAGCGGGGAGTTAGGATGCTGGTTAGTCATGGGGCACTTTCAGCCTGGGAGTTAGTGACATTTTGGCAGAAATTGGTCTAATTTATAAACTAGGTAAGTTTCTGTTTTATGGATTGAATTGTTTTCCACAGGTCTTTCATATATTGAAGACCTAACCCCCCATGTGATGGTATTTGGAGATCAGGCCTTTGGGAGGTAATTAGGTTTAGGTGAGGTCATGAGGGTGGACCCTTATAAGAAGAGACACCAGAGAGCTTTCTTTCTTTCTCCCTCTCTCCTTCCCCCTCTACCCCTCTTTCCCTCCCTCCCCCTACCTCCAACTGCTACCATGTGAGGACGCAGCAAGAAGGCCACCATCTGCAAGCCAGGAAGAGAGCCCTCACCACAAACAGACCATGCTGGAATCTTACTGGACTTCTAGCTTCTAGAACTGTGAGAAGATAAATTTCTGTTGTTTAAGCCACCCAGTCGCTGGTATTTTGTTACGGCAGCCTGAGCTAAGACACTCTGGAACGGTAAGTGGTCTTGGTGGGACACATGGTTCTCTGTGGCGTTACTGTTAAGTTGTCTGTGGTCTTGTCTTGGAACATGTGAGTCTGAATGAGCTGCACCTATAACAAATTGAGCTTAGGTAGCTTGTGTTGCAAGTTAGCAGTTTTGAAATCGCAGCTTTTATTTTTTAGTATCCTAATCTAAGGCAGTGATACTGGTAATTGAAATTTAAAACTTATAAATAGGGTTGCCAGATAAAATACAGAACACTCAATTAAATTTGAATTTGAAATAAACAGCAAACACTTTTTTAGTATAAGTATGTGCCAAATTGCTCATGGAATATACTTATACTAAAAAAAAATTATTCAATGTTTATCTGAAATTCAAATTTAACTCAGTGTCCTGTATTTTTATTTGCTAAACTGCCACCCTAACCATCTACTGATGTAGATAGAGGAATATTCGTTGAATGAATAATGTGGTTGACCGGATGTACAGAGTGAGAGGAGTCAGTGATGTCTTTCAGCTTCCTGGCTTGGAACACTGGACAAGTCTTGGTACCATTTAGGAATATAAGGGACACTGGAGGAGAAGCACACTGAGGGGGAAGGGCAAAGTGAATTGCATTTTGGACATGTTGAGGCTAAGGTCTCTCTGCAACGATAGGTAGATATGACCAGTGGGCTGCCGGATGTGGGGGTTGGAGCTAAGATCAGGATGGGATCATAGATCCAAGAGTCACCAGCCACTGGGTGGCAGTGAGGTCGTGGGAGTGGAGGAAACCACAGAAAACAGAGCAAATGGAAAGGAGGCCTAGGAGGATTGCGGAAGGAATCTCCACATTTGCATGGCCAGAGGGTTAAAGAAAAACCAGGAATGAGATGTGAAAGAGGCTGAGGGAGGAAGTGGTCTGCAGTGACAAATATTCTGGAGAAGTGAATGCTGGTGGCTGCAAGGAGGTCACTGGTGACCTTGATGAAAAGTACCTCCGTGGAGGGGGAGTGACATGAAGCAAACTGGAAGAAAGGAAGTGGAAACAGGAAGCCGGGGAGTGTGGGCGAGTGTTACAGAAACCCAACTGCGAAGGCGAGGGTGGCTGCTGGAAGAAGCCATGGGGCCCAAGGATGATGGTTTTTCAACGGGAATAAATAGCAGAGGTTTAAATGCCCAAGGGAGGGGGCTAGAAACGAGGGAGATGTTGAAGGTACAAGAGCAGGGCACAGACTGAGGTGTCTGAGGTGTCGGGGAGCCCAGGTGAAGGGGTCATTGGACAAGGGAGCCCCCTTCCCTGTCGGCAGGAAGGAGGGTGGGGCACGGCTGTAGGGGCAGGTGAGCTGCAGGTTGGGTGCAAGGAGATGGAGCCAAGGCAGGAGCTTTGTGCATAGATCCTCTCCCCTAAAGAGCTCTCTTCCCTTGTGACCTGTTCATTCCAGTTACACTTACAATATTTAATAATGTAAACTGAAGGAGTTCAGTTTAAAATAAAATCATTTTTATGAAAGCTAAACTTTGGAACAATCTTTTAAAAGGTGAGTTGCAGGCCGGGCGTGGTGGCTCACGCCTGTAATCCTAGCTCTCTGGGAGGCCGA
>VBSM01002616.1:34139798-34154090 GCA_008086735.1 Cheirogaleus medius
TTTGGTCAAAGTAGGTGTGGGCAAAACAAGTGTAAAAGTTTGAATTTAAAAACCCCAAGACCGAAAATATAGTAGGATTTTGCCGTCATTGCTTCACCTAAAGAAATCCATTGACCATCTCAAATGATAAATCATTGCCATGATTTTTGCAGAACTCCAATTTATGGGTCCTCTCCAGAAATGTGGGAAATAAGTATTTGTTTCTGTCCGTGGCATTTTAGTTATAGCAGCCCAAATGGACTAAGGACAGTGGACTGGAAAAGATCGAAGTGGGTGGAAGAGGAGAAACAATAATACTGCTCACTGGCTTGGTGGTGGAAGACTGAATTTATGCAGACCTGCGATTTTGTTGAGCGAGGCTTGGCATCTGAGTATAGGGGTGGTGTCACTGGAGAGGTGAACTGATCCAGGTCTGGGACATTTGGGAGTATGTGAGGCCGAAGATAATGAGGGCAAGGAGTTGAGAACGTTGACAAAGAATAAGTGAAATGATAGCCTGAGAGGACCAGTGCAGGTAGGAAAAGACTGTGTAGTAAAGACTCTGTGTGTGTATGTATGAAGGTGTTAAGGAAACATGGCAGGAGTCAGCAGAGTGGTGGTCTTAATGAAGATAAAGAACAGGAGGAAGGATTTTTTCCCTCAGCCCCCATTAACAAAAAAAAGAGGTAAATCTCTCTCTAGAGCAGTGATTCTCATTTTCAGGGGGTGGGGTGGGGTGTGGACCTTGCACACTCCCTCCCCAGAAGACATCTGTCAATATCTACAGACATTTTGGGTTGTCACAATTGGGGGTTGCTACTGGCATCTAGTGGATAGAGGCCAGGAGTGCTACTGAATATTGAACAGCACACAGGACAGACTCCCACCGCAAAGAATTATCCAGCCCAGAACATCAGTAGTGCCCAGGTAGAGAAACCCTGCTCTAGAAAGTGCGTCATTGTAATCTGAAAACTGCAAAGGATGCTTTACAATGGAAACATTAGCCAGGAGTTTTAAGTGTGCCTGGCTAGGGTACCCCAGTTTCTCAGCACAGTTTACACTGCTACGGAAGTGAGTATGAAGGTCTCCAAGAGGGCAGGCAGATTTCAGAGCCCCTTGGAAAGGTGGTGGTTGTGACTGGAGCCTTCCAGCCACCCACCATGGCCTGGTGCCAGGTGCCACCTCTGTGTAGCAGACAGCCTCCCACAGGCCCTGCCTCTGCTGCATGGCATGGGATCCTCCCTCCATCTCTAGAGCAAAGATGCCCTCTTATCCGACTTGGAGGCTGTTCCCCACCTCCCTCCTTAAAATGTCCCCTTTCTGTTTATACAGGTTGGGATTGTTTTCATAGCTGCCACAGATAATATCAGTCAACTTTGTATCTGCACTCTTATCCTGTTATTTTTTTTCTTGTTATTTATAGAACAATCATCTAAATCTAATGATAAAAGGGAATGGATTTTTTTTTAGTTGGTTTTTCTGAAAATGCTAGCAAATTTTCTTTTTGTGTTCTAAAAATACATAGACAACTTCTGTACTCTTATTTTGCTTCAGAGGGAGGGTCGTTGTCTGATTGCTCATTAGATGTTATATTTGGAAAACTGTCTCTGTATTCTGCTCCTCAAATATGAGGAAATTCTATTATTTTCAAGATCACACAGAATAAGAAGCCTCAATGAGTCTAGGTCAAATGGACCAGGCTAGTACCAGGCACCAGCTAGAGCAAGCAACAGTGCTCAAACTGTGGGAGCATGTGGTGCATCAGAATCACCTTGATGGCCTGTTGAAGTTGCTGGGTCTCCTAACCAGAGTTTCTCATTCAGGGGCATGGGGTGGTGCCCGAGAATTTGTCCTAGAATCTGACAAGCTTCCAGGTGATGCTAATTTACTTATCCCAGGACCACATATTGAGAATCACTGGGGTTTTTACATCTATTTTAAATAAATTCTGTTTGTGTGCTAGGTTATATTTAAGAAATAAGTTCTTTATGTTTCAGCATCACATAGTATGTTACTCTGTAAGAGAAAGGCTAGATTTAGTTCCTTTAATGGGTGTTCCTATGAAAACCCACATCTGAGAGTGGCAAACATTAAGCATTTAAGATGTTCTGCAACCTTGCATGTTCAGAGCAACTGCTGGTATGATTTTTAATGACTTGATTTCCATGACCTCTTAAAAAGAAGCAACTGAATTATAAATGCTCACCAAAACTATATGTATGTAAACACATAAGAATCTAGAGTTAAAAGAAGCAGACTCGAGGCAGTAGGCCTAAGCAGCTATGATTCCTCATTTGTATAAAATACCAGGTAGACATCCTATTAATAACAACATCTCTTTTTTGGCTTAGTTATTCAGTCTTTTTAATCATTTTGGTTTAAAATAATCACTAAAAGTTGGATAGTGCTTTAGAATTCCCTTTCTCATCATACTTTTGGTATTTTCATTCCCAGTTAAGAATATGGTAATATTATACATCTTTTAAAAAAATTTCTCATTTTTTAACCTTTAAAAATTAAACATTTTGAGGAGACAAAATTCCATTTAAAATACCTCCTTCCAAAATAGGTCCCAGAATTTATAAGAACTTAATAGATGGTAAAGGCAACATTTCAAATCAGTGAGAAAAGGAAGAACTAGTCACTGAGGAGTTGTGGAACAAAGGGATAATATTTTGGAAAGAAAAATAGACTTCTGTATCATTATAGACCAAAATAAATTTCAGCTAGATCAAAGACATTAATATGAAACCATAAAACCACATGATACCTAGAAGAAAACTTAGGTGTGTATTTATTTGATCTTGGAGTGGAGAAGTTTTTCTTAGCATGAAAGCAAACTAAGTAAGAAAATATTGACATATTTAACAGCATAAAACTAACTCTGCAGAGAACACTGAATGCAAATTTTCTTTCATTTATTAATTGATTGATTGATTGGGATGGGATCTTGCTCTGTTGCCCAGGCTAGACTGCAGTGGCATAATCATAGCTCACTGCAACCTTAAACACCTGAGCTCAGATGATCTTCCTGCCTCAGTTTCCTGAGCAGCTGGGACTCTGGGTGTGCACCCCACAACTAGCTAATTTTTTTTTAAAAATGCAAACTTTCTTCATGGCAATTGAGCAATTTTTATCTGACAATTACATTTCAAGAAATTCATCCTAAACAAAATCAGGTGCATAGCAAATGTGTGTGGAAGGCTCTTAACTGGCAAATTACCCATAATAGTAAAACTTTCCAAACACCCCAAATGCTCCATACTAAAGAAATATTTAAATAAATTGTTGGCTTCGTGTTCTACACCCATTCTGGGCAAATCATGAAGTGGCAATAAAATTATATAACTATAACTATTATAGAGCTATAACTATAAATGCCATCATTGGCTAAAAGTTCTAAGTGGTTGCACTGGAGAGCAAGAATTAGAGCTAAGGTGGGGACTTTTTTTTTGTAATTTTATGCCTTCAAATACTATCTGACTTTTAACCAATATATATGTTACTTTGCACAGTTTTATTGTATTTTTTTTGTATAAACAGGATTCTAACAAAAAATCATTAGCATATTAAGGCCTAGGAGGGTGTGGGGGCTCATACCTGTAATCCTAACACTTTGGGAGGATCGCTTGAGGTCAGGAGTTTGAGACTAGCTTGAGCAAGAATGAGACCCCATCTCTACAGAAAATAGAAAAATTAACCAGGCATAGTGATTCACACCTGTAGTCCCAGCTACTCAGGAGGCTGAGGCAGGGGGATCCCTTGAGCCCAGGAATTTGAGGTTGTAATGAGCTATGGTGATGCTATGGCACTGTAGCTGGGGCAACAGAGTGAGACTCTGTCTCAAAAAAAAAAAAAAAAATATATATATATGTATATATATATGCCTAGAAAAAAGATAAAGAGAATACCATAGACTGTGGTTTTTCACTAGGTGTTGAAATCATAGGTGATTTTTCCTTTTTTACTTTCTTCTTAGGACTTATATGTATTCCTGAATTTTCAGCAATGAATACAGAGATCTGTTATAATCAGAAAAAAATTAAAATATGCTACTAATGTTATTACAAGAAAATAGAATTGTTCTTTTTACTCCTGTATTAGAAATTTTTGATTATTATATAATTGGTGTATCTGCTGTAGTGCCCCCACATCTCATGTTGAAATTTGATCCTAGTGTTGGAGGTGGGGCCTAACGGGAGGTGTTTGGGTCATGGGGGTAGATCCCTCGTGAATAGATTAAGGCATTCTCTTGGAGTGTGTGTGTAGGAGTGAGTTCTCACTCTTAGTTCCTGCAAGAGCTGGTTATTAAAAAAGAGCCTGGCACCTGCCCAGCTCTCTCTTTCCTCCTCTCTCGCCATGTGATCTCTGCACATACTGGCTCCCCTGTGCCTTCCACCACAAGGGGAGCAGCCTGAGGCCCTCACCAGATGCCCAGTCTCCCAGCCAGCAGAGTAGTGCACCAAATAAACCTCTTTTCCTTATAAATTACCCAGCTTCGGATGTTCCTTTATAGTAACACAAAACCAACTAAGTGTCCATCTTTTTTCCCCCTAAGAATGGGTATTTCAGGCACCATAACTGTGTTTTTCTTGAGCTTTGCTAAATCAAATAGGACATCTATGAGCTCCCAAATAATTTAACAATCAGCTAACTATGTGCTGTTGTTCTAAATGTCTATTCTGGTAGACGGGAAGCCTTTTGGGCAATTGCTCGGTCAACCATTACATAGATTTTCAAGCGTTCTATTCAGTTAAAAATTTACATAATCTAGGCTTCTCAGTGTAGTTTTTTAAAAAATGTAAAATGATTTTGATGTATTTACCCTCAAGGTAGGATGCAACAGAGTTCCTCCTGGACATGAGCAAATGTGGGACATACGGCCTAAAAGTCAGCCAAGAGCTAGGAGTGCCTCAGAAACTGTAAATCCAAGGCCAGAAACACATCTGGACAAGAATTTAAGAAAACTCATTGACTCTCTTTTGACACAATTGCCATAAGCGGTGGACAGAGTTCTCCATAGTGACCAGTGGCTGAGTATTAAACGAAAAAGGTGGCCATGGTTAAAATGCTGTGACACGGCTTGCTACTCCTTGCCTACCCTCCACCCAAAACAACCAATCATCAAACAAAAAGAGGTGAGGCTCACACACCCACAAGCCTAGGAAATCAACCACAATGAATTACAAGTTTTCTTTTGTCCCTTCTGCACACATCCCCATTCCTTCCTCTGGCTGCACGCTCGCTGTCTGGCTGTTGGTTATTTCCGACATCTTTTCCCCTTCAACGATGACTTTCAAGTTCATTTTAATTTATTTGATCAGAACTAAAATGTTACAAAGAGAGGGGAAAACAAGTAGTAGGTGCTGCCTCTATCCTGAGACCCTCTGCTCCCTACTCCACCTTCCTAGTGACACAGGAAAGCGACTCCCAGTGCTGGGAGCCACTTGAAGTCCAAGCAGGTCCTTGGCTTCGAGCGAGAAAGAATTCAGGAGCGAGCTGACGGTATAGAGTGAAAGTGAGATTTATTATCAAAGTGTAGAAAATCTACTCCAGAGACAGAGTAGAAGCTAGTTCTCCCTGTGGAGGAGAAGTGGCCTCCATGGTATCTTGGATCCCTCTGTTTAAGTAACAGCTTAATTATAGGCTAAATATGGGAAGGAATATTCATGTTATTTCTTGGGAAGGAGAAGTGTCTTCCTGGAATGAGGGTGATGCCCTCCTTTGACTACATATGGTCAAACAGGAAGTGTCATGGTGTCAGGTGTATGATGGGAATGGGAGGTTTCCTTAGAAGCGTTTATGGCAATGAATGTATAATAATGATGTAAGGTCCAGAAATGGTGGATTTCTCTGCCATCTTGGTTCTAATGGGTTGTAACGTGTCCTGCCTCCATCTTGTTTTGATTAGGATAGTTTGAAACTTTGTTTTGAGACTTACCAACTCAGTTAAACTAATGCCCTCGCAATTAAGCAATGCCTAAAACAGTGTCTGCCTCATTAAGAAGAGCCCTAATGAGAGGTCTGTGGCCATGCCCGTTTGTTGTTTGTGAATGGCGAGATCGGTGGTCCTCAAAGTGTGGTCCCCAGACCAGAAGCCTCTCAGCAGCACCTGGCAACTTACCGGAAATGCAAATTCTTGAGCTTCAAGTCAGAACAACTGAATCAGAAACTTTGGGGGCTGGGGCCCTGTAGTCTATGTTTTAATAAGTCCTCCAGGAGATTCTGAGGCAACTAAACTTGAGAACTACCAGTCTGGAAGAATAGGGAGAGACTAACATATTTGGGGGATTCTTCACAAGCAAAGTTAAAGCCTGACCTCCCCTACACTCTCTAAGTACTCTGCACATACATGTAAAGTAGCCAGTGTCAGGTTCTACAGTTAGCGCTTTCCTTGTCTTTCCGTTCATGTTTCTACAGCTTTTTCGTTTATCTCTGAGGATCTCTGGTCTCTGAGGATGGATGAGTGCTTAAATCGAAACAAATGGTGTCATTTACTAGGAACCATCTGGGCTTTCTTTAAAAATGCCTTATAGATCTCCTCCTTAGCAAACAGTATTGCTAACTTCTTTGTGCTGTTCATATATACCTTCCCTAACACCCAACCTCTCGGTATTTACACTTCCCCATTGGTTATGAATTTCTACTGTTATTTGGGTTAAAGTTTTGGAAAGCTTAAATTATTTACACTACTTACATATTTGTTTGATATATAGTTTCAGGAATTTCTTAACTTGATGAAGCTTCTATCTGACATTAATTCCCAACATTTGTCATGCTGTAGATCTTATAAATTAATATACAAGGATCACTGTTACAATTGCTAAGCGCCAGATGACATGTTAAGCATTTTATGTAACCCAGTTTAATCTTCACTAAAGCTCTGCAAGGTTAAGTATTCCTTAGTCTACTTTACAAACGAAAAAACTGAGGCTCTGAAAGCTTAAGTCTGCCGTCCAGCTCAGGTTTCTGTTCCATCCTCCAAACTCACGTACCTGACTATCTACTAGACATCTCCTGGACAAACACAATTTGTCCAGAACTGTTGAATCTTCTACCCCAATGCTGTTTCTCTTGGTATAATTCTTACCTTCTCGAACAGCACGGCAGTCCAGACACCCAAGCCAGAACGTTGAGTCGTTATTCACTGCCTTTGCTTCAACATTTCCCTAATCCAATTAGTTCTCAAGTTCTTGCAGCCCTACCTCTGTAATACTAGCTCCTGAGTCTGTGTCCTTCTCTTCATCTTTACCTTGGTCCAGGCTCTCCCAGTCTCCCACCAGGTTTACTGCAGTAAGCTCTGTGGGGGACACTGCTGTGGCCTGCTGCCATCT
Organism: Cheirogaleus medius; assembly: GCA_008086735.1. Lineage (NCBI taxonomy): Eukaryota > Metazoa > Chordata > Mammalia > Primates > Cheirogaleidae > Cheirogaleus > Cheirogaleus medius. Next base: position 34,147,112 of record VBSM01002616.1, read on the forward strand.
GTCAGGGGTGGGGAACCTGCGGCCGCAGGTGAAATGTGGCCCTCTAGGTCCTTACATACAGCCTTTTGACTGAATCCAATTTTTTTTTTTTTTAGACAAGATCTCACTGTTGCCCTGGCTAGAGTGCTGTGGCGTCAGCCTAGCTCACAGCAACCTCAGACTCCTGGGCTCAAGCAATCCTCCTGCCTCAGCCTCCCGAGTAGCTGGGACCACAGGCATGCGCCACCAAGCCCAGCTAGTTTTTCTATTTTTGGTAGAGACGGGGTCTCGCTCTTGCTCAGGCTGGTCTCGAACTCCTGAGGTCAGGCGAAACTCCCACCTCGGCCTCCCAGAGTGCTAGGAGGCACTGCGCCTGGCCCTGAATCCAAATTTTACAGAACAAATCCTTATTAAAAGGGGTGCAGCAGAGAAAGCTTTTCCTGCCTCTTTTGCTGCTTAAAAAATAACAATTTTGAAATCAGAAAGCGGCAGCATTAAACCCGGGGAGAGGACAGTCCAGTGTGGTGTTCATGGGATTCCAACGAGCCTGACTCATCACCTTTCAACCCAGGGTAGGGCATGGGAGCAAAGCCTGGCCAGTCTGTGTATTCCAGCCTGCTGACCACAGGGAAGTCCATGCAGACCAATGAATGGACGCATGTGTGTGAATTACTAGGAGATAGAGATGCTCCCTTTCCACTGAGAGTACCAGATATAAGAATAATAAATACGTGTGGGTTCTGAATGTCATCATGGAGAAAAGTTCCACCAGAGAATAAAAAGCAGCTTAGGGGACAGCAAAGCTGAGAGGTGGAGAGAGGAAGAGGCAGAGATAGTCAGGGAGACAGAGAGCACTGAGGACTTTGGATGGTGATGTGAGCAGACAGAAACCTTTACTGGGATAAACCACTGAGATCTTGCAGTTAAGAGCAGTTAGCACACCCCAAGATGTATATAGTAACGTAGTTCAATGCACCTCTCTGCTCAGTGGTTTGAGATGGTTTCCCTACAATCTATGTTTCCTCATTAGAAAGTAGTTAAGGACATACTTTTTTGGAGGAAGTTTATTAAAAAAACAAACAACAAACTAATAGTTATAAAATATAATTTAATTTTACTTTTCAACTTTTGCCACAAAATTTTAAAAATACCAATATACAGACAAGATCAAGTAAACCGGAAAAGAGCTAAAAATTGTATAAAAGACTAAACTCAAGAATGTATGCACAGCGACATACACCACACACTCTAGAATGAGTTCAGAAAGCATATTCCACACTGAACAGGTTTTCTTTCTAGGTCAGCTTCTACTGGCACCGCATCTGAAAAGCTCCCTAAGCCAAAGTTCTTATGTGAGAAAGATCTTCCTAGGCTGTGCTTGGAAAGCATTTCTCATAAAACAACGCACACCAGACAGGCTGACTTATTCTAGGCACCAAAGTCCTAAATGCTTCTCACAAGGCCCTGCGGAGCTTGGGAAAAAATCATCCACTAATGAAAACAAGCACTGTCGAAATGGAAAAGTGGCACCTAGTGGCCACTTAGCAGTTTTCTTTATGGCTTCTAGGTAATTCCAGATGTCAGCCCTTCTCTGCCAGTAACACTGTGCTGGGCAAATCTGAGTCTCTAATTCCAGAACCCAATTAACGACCCACCTGAGTCGCAGATACCCCTTTACAGTAGGATCTGAAACTGGACACCACTAAACATGGTCTGGTAGCTAGATCTTGGCCATTTCACACACCTGTGCCCCAGAATTCTAAAGAGATTTCTCAAAGACTATGACAACCAAGACAGCCTCTTTCTGCTGTGACACTGCAAATAAACACTTCCCTTTAACTTCATTTATTTACTGAAAGTCTCTATTCTGTATTTTCCTGTTTGTCTTTCTCAATAGATTTCCAAATCTAATGCTGACCATATAACTCAACTTTTATTTGATTTTAGGCTATCATCATGTAATAAAATATCTGGTAACAATTTTAAATTTACTATTTTCCAGAAAGTTTTAAATTTGGTACATGGATAGAGACTCAGTTGTTGGATTACACTGAGTCAAGGATCAATAAATAATTGTTCTTTGAACACAGTATTTAGAGAAAAATATCCTTATAGTATAACCTTTGGTCTACTTCAATCATATCCACTTAATAAAATGTTCTAGAGCAGTGCTGTCCAATAGAAATATGATGTGAGCCACAGGTGCAATTTAAAATTTTCTTGTACCACATTAAAAAAGTAAAAAAATACAAGTAAAATTAATTTAAAATTTTTATTTAATTTAGTATACCCAAAATATCATTTAAACGTGTAATTAACGTAAAATTGTTCATGTGATATATTACATTCTTTTTGTAACACTAAATCTTCAAAATCTGACATGTATTTTACACTGGCAACACATCTCGATTTGTACTGGCCACATTTCAAGTGCCCAGTAGTCCCATGTGGCTACAGCTACAGCACTGGACAGCACAATTCTAGAGCCACCTTAATTAATGCTCAAGTCCTGTGGATTAGAATCATAGAATCAGAGATGGAAGTAAACTTAGAGATCCAACCTCTTTTTTAAAATGAGGAAATTGAGGCACAGAGAGTTTAAATAGCTTGCTTGAGGTCACACAGCTAAATTCAGGCCAGAAAGGGTCTTCGGATTCTAGGCACTTTTCCCACTCCATGATTGTAGTGGTAATTCTTAAAAAAAAAAAAAAAAGTGAGTACTGTTTTTTAGGATACTTTCATGCAATTTGTAGATGTATTTCTCAAAATCTGAGAAATTGATTTTTAAGAGGAAAAAGCAATATAACATAAGCCATAAAAATGTGTCACTCCTAACAGCAATCAAGTTTAGTTAATGGAATGCATTTTGAAGATGCTACATCGAGAGAGCTATGGTAGCACAAAATGCATGGATTGGATTCTGAGTCCAGGACAAGAGGATCTGCAGAAAAATACTAGAGTGGACTAATAAAGGCTCAAACCACACACCGAGCATTTGACTGGCTGTCTGCTCACTGGTTCATGTAATAACCTCTTCTCCTGCAAAGAAAAAACCTGCTACTGTGCAAGGCAACATTGGTCTGTCTCTAGAAACTCTGCCTCTCAAATCCTTACGCCATGGGGGTTTGCCCCACCTGCTTTTGAGGCCATCCGGCCACGATGACCTATCTCGCTACCACTTGCTGAGGTAGACTCTTTGTAAGCCAAAGCTCAACCTGTAATGGTTCCGTCCCCTAAAAGGTTATACTGGTAGGCAGGCCTTACTTAGAGTACAGACATGATCTTTTATGCATCTTTAGACTTAACTATAATGCCTAGGTTGCTGCACACCAATCCCCTCCATCTTGCAGGATCTCTTTGGCTTATTCTAAACCTGGATGTCACTTAAGTCCTCGAGTGTCAGAACAGAAATGGTGCTGATTCTCCAATGTTGCTGGAACAGTGTCTCAGCTCGAGAGGACCTGCCAATACATCCTTGCCCACACAGCTACTGCAAATTTTCACACCGGAAGGAAACATTTGCTTTTGGTTATTGCCTGTTGGTATGCTTGTCATTAACATGTCTGATGAAAGTTCCAATCTATCACCTACAGCTAAAGAAATAGCATGTGGAGTGAAAATAATGCTTTGTTTCAATGAGGGGCTCTGAGGGAAATTTGTTGGAAAGCTGTAGCACCATCTATAAAAAGGAAACTGGATTTGAACCCCATATCAAAGCCTAAGGGCTTCCCCATTAGTTTCTCAGCCTGCCTTTCTCTCATTTGTGAGGCACAAAAGAGAATATATGAGAATATACTTGGTAAACCATCAAGAGCTATTAAAGTATTATAAAAGTATGATCCCTAAGAAGGTATTCAGTATTTTAATCCTTACACTAAATTTGAACCACCTTTGGATTAATTAGTGTTAAAAATGCTCTCCATTTTTTAAATTATAATTAGAAAATTGGTTTTTAAATTATTTCTCATTGCCTTGTGATTTAAAAAATGTACTTGCCATTTATCTCATTACCTTTGGTAACAGGCAATAATACCTAATTGCCTAATAATCTAGAAGGCTGTAACTAGTTCTTGGGTCAGTTAATTAATCATTTAACCAGTGAGACCACTGCATTCCCAAATGTATCTGGTTTATATACATTAAATATTAAAAGTATATGAATTGAATGTGTGACTTTACACAAGACATTTAATCTGCCTGGGCCTGTATTTTCCTCTGGGACTAATCTATTGCTAACCATGTTTTCAATGTTAAAAACCTCCATCTATAATGAAAATCTTCAGTGGTTATAGTAAGAGTAAATCTTACATGAAAAAGTTAGTCATTAAGATCTAGGGCCCAAGATCCTTCCTTTTCTATAAGCAAAGTTGAAACTTTTTTTGACATTTTCTGAGTTTTAAGTAAGAAATCATCTCACTTAAAATCCTTCTTAAAGTGCTTGATTAAGCACAGATATCCTGGCTCTGTGCTTACCTAAGTCTACAAAGATTGAATACAGTATTCATTGTGATCATGACTATAAATTGCACTGTCCCTTTAAATGTTCAAGTACTCACCATTTTCTTAAAGTATGTAAGCCCTATCCTCAATTAAGGAAATGCACAAGGTATAACAATGTGCACATTACACAAATCTCTAAATCTATTACAAATGAATCTTAGACACAAGGGAAAATGTCAAAATATTACATTACTCAAACTCAAAAAAAACCAAAACCGCATCAAAAATAAAAACAAAACCAAAACAATATGTGATATTCTTGGTTAGAAATATTTTAGCAAAAATATGGCAATTCGTGGATTTTAAGCCATTACATTGAGTAAAGGGATCTGTAATAAATTCTGGTTCCCTTGGGAGGAAAACAGTATTTCCCCACATCCCTGTGAGGGTGAGGTACAAATCTATAAAAATTGGTAGACCATTAATAAAAGATAAAAACAGTATCAATACAGTACGGAAGAATAGACAGGTTTTTTTTTTTCTGTAAATGAAATGCTTTAAAATGTTTCTCATTTTTGGAGTTAAAAAACAAGTGCTAGAGTGTCCACTGGATGTCACTGAAGTCCCCAGGGTCTCCGAGGCCCCCCTCTGCTTCTAAGTAATTCATGAATGCAGCCATTGCTGTGTCGTCATTGTCACACAGGGCATCGAAATCCAGCTGAGCACCATCACCTATGGATCAAAACATAAGCCCAGGTAAGTAAAGGTGATCAATAAAGCCACATGTTTGGTAGTTAAAAACGATTACTTTTGCCATCAAAAATGGCAAAGCAAGGCTAGAATACCATGAAATGTATTTTCGAAGGCAAAGTATATGTCTTAAATTGCAGAAGCCTGATGTATTTTTAAATGGTTCACCTATTTTTATAACAATCTGCTGTCAGATAAATTGCATTTATTTCATCTGATGCACAGAAGTGAGCTAATCTATGAGTTTTCTAATAGAAAATGACACCACTAAAGGATAGACTCCCAGAGAGTTGGAAGCTAGGGGATGGTGGGTGTGTGTGTGTGTGTGTGTGTAGAGTCTGGAAGGAGAAATTTAGCTTTAATCTGCCTTTGAGAAAACTCTTATTTGTTCAATCCTAAAATGGGAAGGCTGAGACAAAAGCATCATCTTCTAAAAATTTGAAATTTTCTTATAAAAGGGGGATAAGCAGATTTAAATTTTTTTTTAAATTTCAGAATATTATGGGGGTACAAATGTTTTGGTTACAGGGATTGCTTTTGTACTGTGTGAGTCAAAGTTATAAGTGTGCCCATCACCCAGATAGTGTGCATTGTACCTGTTAGGTATGATTTCACCCCTCCTCTCCTCCCCCCTCCCACCTGCGTGCTTTCCATTGAGTTTTACTTCCATCTATGCACACGAGTGCTGACTGGTTAGTTCCAATTTAATAGTGAGTACATATGGTGGTTTTTTTCTATTGTCATATTTCTCTTAGGAGAATGGTCTCCATTTCCATCCAGATCGTTGCAAAAGGTATTAATTCATTTTTTTATGGCTGAGTGACACTCCATGGTAAACATATACCATATTTTATTAATTCACTCATGAAATGATGGGTACTTGGGCTGATTTCACATCTTTGTGACTGTGACTTGTGCTGTAATAAACATTTTAGAGCAAGTGTCTTTTTGATAAGATAACTTTTTTCCTTTGGGTAAATACCTAGTAGTGGGATTGCTGGATCAAATGGTAGGTCTACTATTAGTTTTTGAGGAATCTCCATACTATTTTCCTCAGAGGTTGCACTAGTTTGCAGTCCCACCAACAGTGGATAAGTGTTTCTATCTCTCTGCATCCTCGCCAGCATCTATTGTTTTGGGACTTTTTGATAAAAGCCATTCTCACTGGGGTTAGGTGGTATCTTATTGTGGTTTTGATTTACATTTCTCTGATGATTAGTGACATTGAGCATTCTTTCATATACTTACTGGCCATCAGTCTATCTTTTTTTGAAAAGTTTCTGTTCATGCCTTTTGTCCACTTTTTAATGGGGTTGATTTTTCTTCTTGCTGATGTACTTGAGTTTTTTGTAGATTCTGATTATGAGCCCTTTACTGAATGTATAAAATGTGAATATTTTCTCCCATTATGTAGGTTGTCTATTTGCTCTGTTAATTGTTTCGTTGGCTGTGCTGAAGCTTTTTAATTTAATCAAGGCCCATTTATTTATTTTTGTTGTTGCTATGATTATCCTTGGGGTCTTCTTCATAAATTCTTGCCTACGCCAATATCTAGAAGAGTTTTTCCAACATTTTCTTCTAGAATTCCTATGGTTTCATGTCTTAGATTTAAGTCTGTTACGTATCTCGAATTAATTGTTGTGAGTGGTGAGAGATGTGGATCCTGTTTTATTCTTCTGCATGGGGCTATCCAATTTTCCCAGCATCATTTATTTACCCAGTGTATATTGCTGCTACTTTCTCAAAGATCAGACACCAATATGTGGATGGTTTTATATCTGGGTTCTCTGTTCTGTTCCATTGGTCTGTG
>VBSM01002616.1:34159240-34210132 GCA_008086735.1 Cheirogaleus medius
AATAATCCACTCATGAATTGACGGGCACTTGGGCTGTTTCCACATCCTTGCAATCGTGAATTGTGCTGCCATACCATTTCTAATTTTTTAAGGAAACTCCATACTGTTTTCCATAATGGCTATAGTAATTTACATTTCTAGCAACAGTGTGTTCCCTTTTCTCCACATCTTCACCAACACTTGTTACCTTTTGTCATGTTGGTAATAGTTCTAATAGGTAACATCTCATTGTGGTTTTATTTATAATTTGCATTTCCCTGATGATTAGGAATGTTGAGCATTTTTTCATATACCCGTTGGCCATTTGTATGCCTTGTTTTGAGAATTGTCTATATTCAGGTCCTGTGCTCATTTTTCTTTTTTGAGAAAGAGTCTCACTCTGTTGCCCGGGCTAGAGTGCCATGCCGTCAGCCTAGCTCACAGCAACCTCAAACTCCTGGGCTCAAGTGATCCTTCTGCCTCAGCCTCCAGAGTAGCTGGGACTACAGGCATGCGTCACCATGCCCGGCTCATTTTTTTCTATATATTTCTAGTTGGCCAACTAATTTCTTTCTATTTTTTTTTTAGTAGAGACAGGGTCTCGCTCTTGCTCACACTGGTTATGAACTCCTGACCTTGAGCGATCTGCCCACCTCGGCTTCCTAGAGTGCTTGGATTACAAGCGTGAGCCACTGCGCCTGGCCCTGTGCTCATTTTTTAATCTTACTATTGAATTGTCTAGTCTCTTTATAAAATTTGGATATTAACTTCTATATATGGATTACAAATATTTTCTCCTATTCTGTTGGTTTGTTTCTTCACTCTATCGATTGTTTCCTTTGTTCTGCAGAAGCTTTTTAGTTTGATGTAATCACATGTGTCTATTTTTGCTTCTTGTTGCCTGTGCTTTGGGGACCGTATCCAAAAACCATTGCTCAGACCAGTGTCATGGAGCTTTTCCCCTATATTTTCTTTTAGTAGTTTTATAGTTTCAGACCTTACTTTTAAGGTTTTAATACATTTTGAGTTAGTTTTTGTATATTGGGTGAGATAAGGGTCTAATTTCATTCTTCTGCATGTACATACCCAGTTTTCCCAGCACCATATATTGAAGATACTCTCCTTTCCTCATTGTGTGTTCTTGGCATTTTTGTCAAAAATCAATGCATGGATTTCTTTCTGGGCTCTCAGTTTTATTGGCCTGTGAGTCTGTTTTTATGCCAGTATCACGCCGCTTTAATTACTATAACTTTGTAATAGCTGTTCAATTTCTATTAACTTTGTAGTAGATGTTCAATTCAAGTAGTGTGATGCATTTGGCTTTGTTCTTTTTGCTCAAGATTGCTGTGGCTAGTCAAGCTCTTTAGTGTTTCTAAATAAATTTTAGAATTGTTTTTCCTATTAATATTTCTGTGAAAAATGTCACTGAAATTTTGATAGAGATTGCATGGAATCTGTAGATTGCTTTGGATATTAGGGACAATTTTAACAATATTAATTCTTCCAATTCATGAACATGGGGTAGCTATCCATTTGTGTCATCTTCAATTTCTTTCATCAATGTTTTATAATTTCTAGTGTAGAGATCTTTCAAATCCTTGGTTAAATTTATTCCCAAGTTTTTTTGTTTTGTTTTTTTTTAGCTATTGTGAATAGGATTGTTTTCTTAATTTCTTTTTCAGATAGTTCATTATTAATGTACAGAAATGTTACTGATTTTTATACATACACTTTGTATCCTGAAATTTTACTGAATTCATTTATTAGTTCTATAAATTTTTTAGTGGAATCCTTTAGGGTTTTCTCTACATAAGATCATGTCATTTGCAAACAAAGACAATTTAACTACTACTTTTCTGATTTGGATGCCCTTTACTTCTTTTTCTTGCCTAACTGCTCTGGCTAAGACTTCCAGTACTGTATTAAGTAGAAGTAGTGAGAGTGGGCATCTTTGTCTTGTTCTTGATCTTAGAGGAAAAGCTTTCAGATATTCATTGTTCAGTATGTTAGCTGTGAGTTTATTATACATGGCCTTTATTGTGTTGAGGTACACTATACCGAATTTAAGAGTTTTTATCATAAAAGAATGTCAGATTTCATCAAATGCCTTTTCTACATCTATGGAAATTATCTTATAATTTTTATCCTTCACTCTGTTATAATGTGGTGTATCACATTTATTGATTTGCATATGTCGACCCATCCTTGCATCCCAGAGATAAACCCTACTTCATCATTGTATATGATCCTGTTAATATGCTGCTGAATTCAGTTTGTTAGCACTTTGTTGAGGATTTCTGCATTTATGTTCATCCAGGATAGATTGGCCTGTAATTTTCTTGTTGTGTCCTTGTCTGGCTTTGGTATCAGGGTAATGCCAGTCTCATAAAATGAGTTTGGAAGTGTTCCCTCCTCTCCAAATATTGGCAAGAGTTTCAGAAGGAAACTCTTCCTTAAATGTTTAGTAAAATTCACCTGTGAAGCCATCTAATCCTGGACTTTTTTGGGAGGTTTTTGATTAGTGATTCAAGTATCTTCCTTGTATTGGTTGGTTCATATTTTCTATTTCTTCATGATTCAGTCTTAGCAGGTTTTATATTTCTAGGAATACATTTCTTCTAGGTTATCCAATTTGTTGGTGTATAATTATTTATAGTAGTCTCTTATGGTCCTTTATATTTCTGTGGTATCAGTTATGTTTCCTCTTTCATTTATAATTTTTACATTTTTTTAAAATTTATTTTCTTTCATATATGTAGTCAGCCCTCTGTATCTGTGGGTTCTGCATCCACAGATTCAACCAACCATGGATGGAAAATATTAAAACATAAAAATAATTAACAATAAAATAAAAATACAAATAAACAATACAACTATTTATATAGTATTAGGTATTATAAATAATCTAGAGATGATTTAAAGTACATGAGAGGATATGCATAGGTTATATCCATGTACCATGTCATTTTACATACGAGGATTGAGCATCCAGGAATTTTGGTTTCTGCAGGGGTTCCTTGAACCAATCCTCCTCCAATACTGAAGGACAACTGTATTTGAGTGTATGTGTTTTGATATATATAATGAAACGATTACTGCAGTCAAACAAATTTACATACCCATCACCTTCCACAGTTACTTCTGAGTGTGTGTGTTTTAACAGCACCAAAAATCAACTCTCTTAGCAAATTTTTGGTATACGATATTAACAATAGTTAGTTCTCATGTTGTACATTAGATCTCTAGACTTATTCATCCTACCTAACTGCAAAATTTGTACCCTTTTATCCATTCCCTCCCTCTCCTGCCTCTGGTAAATACCATTCTACTCTCTGTTTTATAGTCAATCTTTTTTTATTTTTTGAAGATTCTGTACACAAGTGAGATGATATAGTGTTTTTCATTCTTTATTCCATCTGGCTTATTTCACTTAGCATAATGTTTTTCCAGTTCATCCATGCTATCACTGTTTATGATTTTGAGTCTTCTTTTTCCTTAGTCTAGCTATAGGTTTGTCAATTTTATCTTTTATCTTTTCAAAAACCCAACTCTTAGTTTCAATGACCATTTTTATTGTTTTTCTAATCTCTACTTAATGTTTCTGCTCTCATAATTTCCTTCCTTCTGCTGACTCTGGACTTAGCTTGTTCTTCTTTTTCTAGTTCCCTCAGTTATGTGTAAATCTAGGTTATTTGAGATTTTTTTTTTTTCTCAATGTAGGCATTTATCACTATAAACTCCTTTCTTAGAACTGTTTTTTGCTGCATCCCATAAGTTTTGGTATGGTATTTTCATTTGTCTCAATTTTTTAAATTATCTTTTGATTCCTTCTGACCCACTGGTTGTTCAGGAGTGTGTTAGTTATTTACTTTCCATATAATTATGAATTTTCCAATTTTCCTCCTGTTATTAATTTCTAGTTTCATATCACTGTGGTCAAAAAAGATACTTAATATGATTTCAATCTTCTGAAATTCTTAAAGACTTCTTTTGTACCCTAACATATAACCTATATTCTGGAGAATGGTCTATGTGCACTTGGAAAGAATGTGTATTCTGCTGCCATTAGATGAAATGTGTCATACATGTCTTTTAGGTCCATTTGATCCATAGTGGTTCAAGTCCACTGTTTCTTTATTGATTTTTCTTGGATGCTGTATCCATTGTTGAAACTGGGGTACCGAGGTCCCCTAATATTATAGTATTGCTGTCTATCCCTTCAATTCTGTTAATATTTGCTTTAGGTATTCCAATGTTGAGCATATATATATTTACAATTATTCTCTTGACGAATTGACCCTTTATCATCATATAATGACCTTCTTTGTCTCATGAATTTTTTGTTTTTTTTAAGACAGAGTCTTACTGTATTGTCCAGACTGGAGTGTAGTGGCTATCTGCAGGAGTGATCATAGGGCACTATAGCCTAGAACTCCTGGGCTCAAGTGATCCTCCTGTCTCAGCCACCCCAATAGCTAGGACTACAGGAATGTGTTACTATGCCTGGCTTAGTTTTTGATTTAAAGTCTATTTTGTCTGATATAAATATAGTTACCCCTGCTTTCTTTTGGTTATCATTGGTATGAAATACCTTTTTCTATCCCTTCACTTTCAGACTATGTGTGTCCTCAAAGCTAAAATGAGTCTCTTGCTCAGGCTGGTCTTGAATTCCTGGCCTCAACAATCCTCCTGCCTTGGCCTCCCAAAGTGCTAGAATTACAGGAGCCACTATGCCCAGACTTCATATAGTATTCTTGGTTGGCAGTTCTTTTTTTTCTTTTAGCACTTTGAATATATCATCCCATTCTCTCCTGGCTTGCAAGGTTTCTGCTGAGAAAGCTGCTGGAAACTTATGTGGGTTCCCTTGTATGTGACAAGTTACCTTGCTCTTCATGCTTTCAAACTTCTCTGACTTTTGAGAATTTGATTATAATGTGTCTTGGTGAAGATCTCTTTATATTTGATCTATTTGGGGTCCTCTGGGTTTCTTGGATCTGGAACTCCTGGGCTCAATGAACATTTCCCTTTCTGAATTTGGGGATTTTCTGTCATTATTTCTTAAAATAAGCTTTCTGCCCCTTAGTCTTTCTCTATTTCTTCTGGAACTCCCATAATGTGTATATTGGTTGCTTGAAGGTGTCTTGTAGTCTTTCTTTACTCCGGAAGTCCTATTCTGACCTCTATACTAACATCACTCTTGATTCATGTTTTTAAAATTATTACCTGCTCACCTACCCTTAAATTAATGAAAACTACCCCTTCTCTCATCTCTTTACTACTACATTAATCTTCTGAATCACAGCTTCCTTCATATTAGTCCTTTGGGCAGAAACCTGGTATTTTGACTTGAATTTAGTTAAGACTCCCCACTACTCACCAATCCAACTCCTCTTTCTATTGAGTCACCTTGTCTTCTGAAACTCCCATGATTTCTTCCACCCACCTCCATGCATTAGCTAAGGTGCCTCCATATATAAATGCCCTCTCTATCCTGAACATTCCCAGGATACCCAGCTGTCAATATTTGGCTCCACTTACACTTGTCTTAAAAAGTCCTTGCAGCACATATGGTCAAATGATTTCCAACAAGGGTGCCAAGAACACTCAGTGGGGAAAGTATAGTCCTTTCAACAAATGCTGTGGAAGAACTGGATATTCACATGCAAAAGAATGAAACTAGACTCTCTTACCTTACACCATATATAAAAATTAAATACATCAAAAACTAAGATTAAGACTGAAAACTGTAAAACCCCTAAAAGAAAACACAGTGGAATAGCTTTATGACATTAGATTTGGCAATGATTTCTTGGTATGACACCAAAAGCACAGGCAACAAAAGAAAAAATAGATAAATTAGACTACATCAATATTAAAAACTTTGGTGCATCAAAGGATATTATCAACAGAGTGAAAAGTCAACCCATGGATTGGGAAAGAATATTTGCTAATCACATATCTGGTAAGTGGTTAATAATCCAGAATATTTAAAGAACTCCCAACTCAACAACAAAACCACCTGATTTATAAAATGGGCAATGGACTTGAATGTGTACTTATACTTCTCCAAAGAAGAAACACAAATGGCCAATAAGCACATGAAAAGAGCCTCAACAACACTAATCATTAGAGAAATGCAAATCAAAACCACAATGAGATACCACTTTATACCCATTAGATGGCCATTATCAAAAACAAAACAAAATAACAAGTGTTGATGAGAATGTGGAGAAATTGGAACTCTTATGCACTACTGGTAGGAATGTAAAATGGCAAAGCTACTATGGAATACAGTATGGCAGTTCCTCAAAGAATTAAAAATAGAATTAGATGACCCAGCAAAAAAAACCTGAAAGCAAAGATTCAAACAGGTATTTTGTACAACCATGTTCATAGCGGGATAGCCAAAGAGTGGAAGCAACCCAGATATCAACAGATAAATAAACAAAACGTAGCATATATATATACACAATGGAATATTATTACGCCTTAAAAAGAAGGAAATTCTGACACTTGCTACAACATGGACAAACCTGGAAACCTTTAAGGTAAATAAGCCAGTCACAAAACGACAAATAACTGTATGTTTCCACCCATGTGAGGTACCTAGTGTAGTCAAATTCATAGGGACAGAAAGTAGAAGGGTAGTTGCAAGGGACTGGGGCAGGGAAAATGGGATGTTATTGTTTAATGGGTACATAGTTTCAGTTATGTAAGATTTAAAAGTTCTAGAGATGGATAGTGGCGATGGCTGTACCACAGTGTGAATGTACTTAAGGCTATGGAACTGTACACTTAAAAATGGTTAAGATGGTAAATTTTGTTATATACATTTTCTCATGATTAAAAAATGTACTTTGAGATCCACTGATATTTTTTTTCATTACCTGGGTCACTGAGTTGTAAAACCTTAAAACTGGAAGGTAAGTTAGATCCTGTAGTGAAAGTCATTCTAGAATTAGATGCCCAAAATGTATAAACCATGCATTTCAGCATTTAATAACATATTATAAGTTAGTTTGTTTTAAATATTAAGTCTTGTGAAGAGATTTATGATCAAAGCATATGATGGGTCATATATATATCTTTCTGTATATGTTTTATAATATTAATACTTAAAGTATTAGAAGTACATAGCACATAGTAAGTATTCAATAAATATTTGTTCAGTAAAATAAGCAGATAGAAGGCACATGACAAATGTCTCACAAGAGATTTTTGATTTAAAATTTTTAAAAATTTAAATTCTAAAAATGCAAACCATATAAAAAATTTGGGAAAAAAGCAAAAATTTCCCCCTTCTACATCTCCTATCCCCTAATACCCAGTCTCAAATATAAAAGTAGACTGAACTAATTTTTTGTATTGTTATATCTCATACTGTAGAGTTATAGGTCCCTTCTCTACAATTCCAAAATCTATAACACCCTGAAAATTGAAAGATTTTCCCTAATTCATTTGACAGCAAAATCTGAATTACTCTGAACTCAACAAAACCTGACCTTAACTGATAGGAAGCTATTATTTATCCCTCTTTATCCTGTTTAGTATAATACAAATATTTACACACTTCACTTCAGAAATATATTTAAACATTATGCCAAATGTCAAACAGATATAAAAGTAGATAGTATAAATGAAATCTCATATATCCACCAGACAGCATCAATAATTATTCTTTTCCAATCTTGTTTAATGTATATACTTCCCAAATCTTACCTCCTTCCCCCACTGATCATTTGGAAGCGTTATCTTAGATATTTTACCATTTAATTGGTAAATACCTCTCATTGCAAAAATACTGGTGCAACTGATTTTGGCATGCTGCCTATGCTGTAACTGTTCTCTGGGGACGTTACACATATCTCTTTATAAAACTGAATTCCAAAACACTATTTTTCTAAAGTTCAAAGAAATTCTGAGTTCAGAACATAGTGGTCCTAAGGGTTTTAGATGGGCCTGTATACATACATATCCACACATAAACACGTCTTTCTTTTTCCCTGTACTAGTGGGTTATTGTACATATTATTTTTTTCTATTCCTGTGTTTTTTTCTATTTTATACTTTAAAGATCTTTCCATGTTAACATAAATACAGCTACCTCATTTTTTTTTTCCCCTCGAGACAGGGTCTCGCTCTGTCACTCAGGCTGGAGTGCCGTGGTGCCATCACAGCTCACTGCAACATCAAATTCCTGGTGATCCCAAGTGATCCTCCTGCCTCAGCCTCCCGAGTAGCTGGGATTACAGAAGGGTGCCACCATGCCTGGCTAATTTTTCTACTTTTTTCTGTAGAGATGGAGTCTCACCCTTGCTCGGGATAGTCTTGAACTCCTGGCCTCATGCTATCCTCCCACGTTGGCCTCCTAAAGTGCTAAGATTACAGACGTGAGCCACCGTGTCCAGTGCTACCTCATTTTGAATAGTTACAGTGTACTCCACTGTATGGATATGCCATTACAAGTTATGGTTATGACAAATGTTTAAACACTGAAATCACACTGCAAACTATGCAGCAATGAACAGTCCTGTTCATACATCTTTGAACAGTTGTGTAAGAATTTTGCTCCTGCGGTAGAATGGCTGAGTCCAAGATTATATATACTTATAATTTTGATAGGTATGGTCTAACTGCCCTGTACTAATTTAAACTCCCACAAACAGTTTTTGAGTGCCTGTGTTATCATACTCTCACCAATACTGAGTATTATAAAACTTTTAAATCTTTGATAATCTTCTAAGTAAAAAAGGTATCTTATTTCCTAAATTTGTGTATATATATTAATATTTTAACTATGAATAGAGCTGAGCAATTTTTAAAGTTTCTTGCCCATTTGTATTTTTCTGTTCATGTCCACTAACTTTTTTATTGAGTTACTTTAAAAAGTATTCTTTACACTATAAAGTTTAGTATATATAAAGTTTAATAACTTTATTCTTTACACTATAAAACTCTTCATATATTAAGATAGTCTGTTTTATCATATGAAATGCATATATTTTCCACAGTTTATAATTTATCTTTTCACTCTGTTTTCTTTTTTTATTTTTAGAGATAGGGTCTCACCCTGTCACCCAGGCTGCAGTGCAGTGGCATGAGCATAGTTCACTGCAGCCTCCAACTCCTGGGCTCAAGTGATCCTCCTGGCTCAGACTCCGGACTAGCTGGGACTACAGGTGCATGCCTCCACAGCTGGCTCTTTTTTTTTTTTTTTAAAGATGAGGTTTCACTATGTTGCTCAGGCTGGTCTCAAACTCCTGGCCTCAAGTGATCCTCCCACATCACTGGGATTACAGGTATTCCATACTGTGCCCAGCCTATCTTTTAACTTTGTTATAACAATTACGCTTAAGTTTTGGATTTTTATATAATTAAATTTGTTTCTTGATGAATTCTGGATTCTGTGTGATAGAAGAACTTTTCAAACTGAAAATATAAAAATTCACAGGTGTTCTTGAAATACTTTTACAGTTTTACTTTGACCTCTTTGATGTGCCTGGAATTTATTTTAGTGTAAAGAATAAAGTTACGGTCTGGCTTTATTTGTTTCCCCAAAGGGTTATTATAATGCTCTTTAATGTTTAATTCATTTCCACTACTGATTTAAAAATCTCCACATGCAGTTGAGTCTATTTCTGAAATCTAATCTTTTACATTGATCTACTTGTAGATTGTACCAAAATGTTTTATTGACTATAGCTTTATAACATTTTAATATTTCATAGGGTTATTCTCACTTTATTAACTTTTATTTTTCAGATGTTTTATGGATATTTTAATATAATTAGTATAATTTGTTGGATCCCCAAAACAAATGCATGGTGGTATTTTGACTAGATTCACACTGAATAGGCTAGTTTAAGGAATGACATTCTCGTAGTACTGAGTCTTCCCAAAGAAAAACAGCTTATGTAGGGAAAGTTATTCAAGTTATCTTATGTACCTTCGCAAATTTTAAAGGTTTCTTTTTATACTTCTTGTAAAATTTGTATCTTAAATATTTTATCTTTTTTATTGCTACTGCAAAGGTAATCATCTTTTCCATTATATTATTAATCTGGTTATTGCCTGCACGTAGGAAAACTACTGATTTCTGTATATCAGTTTTATAAAGATAATAATTTTACTTGTGAAAATATTTGCCGCAATAAAACATTACCTTTGTAAATCCAGAACTTCGTTTGCAATATCTGTTCCGATACTACCCGCACCGAGTACAGTTCCAGTAGACATTCCAGGCACACTAGTACACGACTGTTTGGAGGATTCTAATAACAAAAGGAAGAATTCAATTAAAGTATATAACTTTGGTTAATATTTTTCTTTCAATTCAAATAATTGTCTAGTTCTTTCCTTACAAGAAATAGACTAGAGGCATCTTAAAACGTTAGAAAATATCCATGCTTGCTCATGCTCTAAGATACTTATGAAAAGTGACCTGAATCAAATGTGTAGGATGTCACCACTGTGATCTGTAAGTAACCTTTGAGTACGGTCTGTTCCCACTTTCATCTCCACACCAAAGCCAGAGTATTATTATTTTTTTAATACTTCCTAATATTTTTATTTTTATTTACATAATACATTAATATATTCCTGTGGTGAAAAACTAACACAGATACTAAAACTGCCTCCCTTAATACTTTTAATTTGTCCAACAGATATTTAGTGTAGTCACAATGGACAAGGAACAGTGCTAGCTACTAGGGTAAATGATGGATGAAACACCACTCTCCCGCTCTTGAACAACTCAGTCCGGTGGAAAGCCAGTTGAGTGAACAACTAATTGCAGTACAATGGAAGATTATAGCAGAAGTGTGAGCAAAGTGTTGGTACCCCTGGGAGTTCCAAATGGGCTATGTTTCCCTTTGAACTTAGTCTCTTAACTTCTAAACCAACATTGGGATTCTTATAACCCAACCCACAGAACTCTTTTCGATTTCACCTTGAAATTTTTCCCTCCTCAAGACAAAAAAGATAGTAATAGTCTTAATAATATGTCTTAGTAACCAGTCTTTTATCATCTACAACTAAGCTTACCTTCTGATGAGTGAGAGCTACAAGGAAAAAATGATGTTTCTAGAGTCTCACTGTGCCTCCTAGAATTAAAAAAACACCATAGGTGATTTATTTTCTAAGGTGAAGGAAATGGTTAAAGCAACTACACATCCACTGCCTAACTTTTTTTATTATTTTTAAAAAATGTTACCGAATTATATTAAATACTCTTTCTATATGTTTAATTTGTCCATTCTTGGCCCGTTTGTTTTATTACAAACGTATCTTTAATATCTCCACCAGGGATCAAGGTATTGATGTGCCAAGTATCAGGGCATTTAATGACCAATTCCTCTATAAAGTATGTGTTCTCACAATAACAAATTATCAGTTCACTAATGATAAGAAGGCAAAGATTACGGGGATGGGTGACAAAGAATATTTGAGGTATTAAACTTTTTTCTTACTCAATATTATTGATAAACAGAATTGGTTTGATGAAATAGCAATTTTAAAGAGAACTTTATAGAAAAACAATAAAACTTAAAACACAGCCATGCTAGCCTCTTGCGCAAATCAGGAAAAGCTGGCTCTTCCTTCAGAGGCTGACACAGCCGTAGACGAGGCTTGCCAAGCCACACTCAGGCTGGATTTCCGTTCACCCTTCAGCCAAGCAGCCCCATGCTGGGAATGCCTACACAGTCACATGTGGGACCCAAGGCTTAGAAGTACACATATAAATGATGGGGGGGCTGCCCAGGGGTCAAGGCGGTTGACGCCTGTAATCCCAGCAATTTGGGAGGCTGAAGCAGGAGGACTGTTTGAAGCCAGGAGTTCAATACCAGCCCGGGCAATGGTGAGACTTCATCTCTACAAAAATAAAATAAATTAGGCATGGTAGGACGTGCCTGTAGTCCCAGCTACTCTGGAGGCTGGGGCAGACAGATCACTTGAGCCCAGGAGTTTGAGGTTACAGTGAGTGATGACTACACTCTGGTCCTGCCAACAGAGCCAGACCCTCTCTCTGGGGGAAAAAAATGTGATGGGGGACAAAACAATTTTCTTACAATGATATACAGTCCAAAGCCACATCCACATCATTCATTGGGTAGCCATGGCGGGTAGGAAGGAAATGCCTGAATAAATGCCTTTGCTATCATACATTATACCTAGTAAGAAGGAATATATTACAAAAGGGCAAACTTTTAGCTTAATTCTGAAAACTAATGCCAATGAACAGTAAGTGAGTTACTCAAAAGATACATCTCAAGTTGTAATAAAAGGCCAGAGGATCATACAGTTTTGGTGGTTTAACAAGATGAGAAGACAAAAGCAAAGTACTCATTTGAAATTAATATAAAGGTCTTAACATAAAAAATTACTTACAAAACTAAAGTGTTGACGGACACAATATATTCCAGTTCTTTGGTCCAAGGATTTGTGAAACTAAACCACTGGCTTTTTAAAGTTACAAAAGAGCCATCTTTTGCTCTGAATTTGTATGAATCTATAAATATTTTCTCCTTACTCTGTAGGACTTAACAAGAAAAGATAATTATCAGTATAACAGTCTACCACCAACAAATATCAATGCTGTGAGGATTAATTCAGGTTTCAGATTTCACAAGAATGGAAAATTAAAGAGTTGAAAGCGTAATTCAAAATGACCCCAAAATTATACCACTCAATGCATACCTACCTGCTTTGTGCTTGTCAGTCAAATTACTATGGTCATCCTGATGAAAATATTCGTAACAAGAAGTTCCCAAAAGTTCCTGAGGCAGATATCCTAAAATTGCTGTTGCCCTAGTTTTAAAAATGAAAATAAACTTCAGAATTGGTGGTGTACTCCCTCCCAGAATACAGCAGGTCAGTGCATGCTCAGGATAGCAGGGAAGTGGATTGAGGGACGAGTAACCCATGTGCATGGCTGGGCTCCCTGTGGCTGCCCTAGACCCAGACTAGACCTGCAACACAGGATACCCAGGCATGAAGCCACCCACCCAACCCAGGGTGTGTTGTTATTAGCATTCATCAGTAAAACTGTGGCCACAGACCCCACCCAGTTTCTGCACCACTGGCTAAGAAATAGTCCAAGTTTATACTTTAGCTTGAACAAAGGTACTGACATCCCTATCCTTCTTTCATTTAAACTGTATTTCCAGTTCTGAAGCCTTAAAAAAAAAATCCAGCAATGCTACTAAGCCATGTCTTTAATAATCTAAAATATCCCACTGAACTCTAATCATCATTAGACACAAATGTTTACCTTTGATCTACATAGACAAATTTTCCATTCATAGCAAACCGGGTTACAAATTCAGTTGGTTTTACTTTAATCTCTCCACTGTTCTGTGGGACAATATATGGGTGTAATCTTCCAATGGCAACAAGGCAGGTAAAATTACTGTTGTCTTTTTTATTGTCTCTTTCTTCTTCCATTCCAACAATATTTGGAGGCCAGCTTCTCAAGTAACCAGTGCAGTGGATGGTATAAAATTTTCTATGCTCTAATTCAAAAATGAAAAAAAAAAAAGGGCATTTGGATCATTACGAATAAATTCTTAAATTTCTTACATTGACATTTATAATAGTTATAACTGGACTACAAAATGTTCTTTGTGCTTTTAAATATGAAAGGGGAATAGTGCTACATTGCAAAGAAATCATCAACCTTGTTTATTTAATGACTTTATTCTTAACGAGTTATTTTCCTCAGCAACTAAATTATAGATACTACATCAAGAAGTTAACAGCTCACGCCTGTAATCCTAGCACTCTGGGAGGCCGAGGTGGGTGGATCGCTCAAGGTCAGGAGTTTGAAACCAGCCTGAGCAAGAGGGAGACCCCGTCTCTACTAAAAATAGAAAGAAATTAATTGGACAACTAAAAATATATAGAAAAAATTAGCCGGGCATGGTGGCGCATGCCTGTAGTCCCAGCTACTCAGGAGGCTGAGGCGGGAGGATCGCTTGAGCCTAGGAGTTTGAGGTTGCTGTGAGCTAGGCTGACGCCACGGCACCCTAGCCAGGGCAACAGAGTGAGACTCTGTCTCAAAAAAAAAAAAAAAAGAAGTTAACAGATTGCTTTAATTTGGGATTAACTAGGTCTATGGCTTAACATACTTCCGAGTCAGTTTATATCTGTTGGAAAAAGTTAAAATTCATGCCCCCTTGCAATATTGTTTTTGGTTTATTACATTTTTTGGTACATTATAATTTATATTCAAAAGTTTAAAAATGTATGCATTTAAATCATGCATACATCTTTAAATTTCTTATGTTAGCACTTATAATGGTTAATAGATACGGTTATAATACAGAAGCATTTTAGAAAACATTTGGAGAAATTTATAATAAAAGGTATTAAAATAAAATCTTACTCAAAAATTTCACTTTTCTGAGAAATCTCAAGTAATTAACTCATAGGAAAAAGCTTGTCAAGCATGTCCAACCAGAATGACAAAAAACTGGAAATAATCTACATGATCAAACATCAGGAAATGCTTAAGAAAACAATGAGATATAACACAGGCATAAAAGATGAGCAGTATACAGATTATGGCATGCCACACAAACAGTGATTTAAAGGTTAAAAAATAAGAAAAAGAGCCTTATAAAAATGGTTTAAAATAGTTGTCTGTGATTTAGATTTAGAACAGACCAAAACAATCATTGTTTTACATTAGCACTATTTGTTAAGACTGTTACTACAATACATCTTTAAAAGCTTTTTTTAAAAATTAGATATGGACTATAAGATAGTGGCTAATAATAATAACAAATATTTACAGAATACTTTATGTGCCATACTCTGTTTTAAGTGATTTATTTTTTTGAGACAGAGTCTCGCTCTGTTGCCCATGCTCGAGTGCCGTGGCATCAGCCAAGCTCACAGCAACCTCAAACTCCTGGGCTCAAGCAATCCTACTGCCTCAGCCTCCCAAGTAGCTGGGACTACAGGCATGTGCTACCATGCCTGGCTGATTTTTTCTATATATTTTTAGTTGTCCAGCTAATTTCTTTCCATTTTTAGTAGAGACGGGGGTCTCGCTCTTGCTCAGGCTG
Organism: Cheirogaleus medius; assembly: GCA_008086735.1. Classification (NCBI taxonomy): domain Eukaryota; kingdom Metazoa; phylum Chordata; class Mammalia; order Primates; family Cheirogaleidae; genus Cheirogaleus; species Cheirogaleus medius. The sequence continues at coordinate 34,174,288 of VBSM01002616.1, forward strand.
GTTTTGAACTCCTGACCTTGAGCGATCCTCCCGCCTCGGCCTCCCAGAGTGCTAGGATTACAGGCGTGAGCCACTGCGCCTGGCCTGTTTTAAGTGCTTTAAACATATAACTCATTTAATCTTAATAGTCCTATGAGATGTTATAATCTTATCTCCATTGTCTTAGCAAACAGAGTTAGTGCGGAGGCCACAGCAGGTACAGGAAGGAGCTGGAGTTAACACCCAGACGGGCTGGCTCTGGAGCTCAATTTCTGAACTTCTAATGCTGTGCTATTTGATGACAGTGAGTGCTGTCACCAAAAGCATTCAAACAGAAGTCACCTGGGTGGTGGAGGGGGAGGGGTACAAAAGGGTGGTCCAGCCAGAGGGAACAGCCAGTCCAAACTGAGAATAGAGAGGGCAGGGAGACATGAAATACAGGCTGCAGCAGAGAATAGAGCAGAGGACAGACAGTTCGGGTCTTGTAAGCCATGCACAGGATCTTGGATATGACACCTACCCTCTCCACGGTCGACAGATGCCTTAAATTACAAAACTTCTTATCTCTTCCAACCTCAGACCTAGTCTTTATCACTTATTCTGTATCCAGTTTAATGGCACCACGATTATCCCAGGCAGTTAAAAGAGAAACCTGGGAGTCATTCTAGATTCCTCCCTTTACATCCCACCAACATCCAAGACAGCTCACGGGAATTAAAACTGGGATAAGCGTGAATACGAGCCTCTTACTCATGTTAACAAAACTAGATGGCAGTCAAAGACAAAAAGGCTTATTTACCAAGTCTGGCATTTCTGCAAATTTACAAATGATACTAAAACTATTCCACTCAACTGAAAATACAGACTAAAATAATGTATTTTGTATTTATGTAAGGAATCTCATCACACAGAACGTAGCCTGTTGCTTTCATTCTTACAACAGGTTTACTGTCTGTATTTCCAAATTATGTTGCTTTTTTTCTTTTTAAAAATAGAGATGGGGGTCTTGCTACATTGTCCAGGTTGGTCTCGAACTCCTAGGCTCAAGCAATCCTCCCATCTTAAGCCTCTCCAGTAGCTGGGACTACAGGCATGAGCCACTGCACTAGATGAACTTTCTTAGTTTGAATTCTTGCTGAAGCAGATCCAAGACAAGGATTCAAATATAAGAACTTTATTTCAGGGAATTCTGATAGGAAAGTGGGGAACTGAGACAGGGAAGGGAGGAAGCTAAAAAAGCACCTAAGACCTGCAAGTGCTTGGAGTCATAGGCAGAACTCGCTCCAAAGACCAGAGAAAGAGGTCAAGCAAAGAGTAATGGTACTGGATGCTGGAAGCCAGTGGGGCATGCCCTGCCTGGAGTGGTAGGTTCTGAGGGCACTGGCAGACAGCACCTGCTATCCCTGCACAAGAAACTAATGAATTCTGGGTACCCTGTTGTATGTCCTTCTAGTATATAATTACCTTACTAGGAAAAATTTAAGAAATACCTAAGACATTTAGTAGCAGTCATCCATCTTCACCAACCTCTAATTTCACAAGTTCAGATGCCTGAGTAATTCTATCCCTACCTTAGAAGCTTTTTCAAAGTTTGAATCCATGACACTAATGTTTGATTCAGGATAGTAATAATATTTTAATGTCAATATTACTTCTAAAAAATATTTTATTCTGAAAAATCTCAAACATACATAAAATCAGAAAGAATATAATGAAGTCCCACTTCAGTAACTCAACTTGAGAAATCTTGATGAGATTTCCTTAAATCTTAAATTCAATTTCCAATTAGCAGAAAAAGGGCTTCTTCCTAGTCTTTTTTCCTTTAAATGTAAATGTAACTAATGGTCTGGGGAGAGGCTCCTGTGTTGTTGAACCCGCCCAGTTGTGGGTGCAGCCTTGTACCAAGTAGCCCAACTCTAACCATGAAGTAAGTTCCCAGAAGTCTTTCCTGGGATTTGAATTTGCAATAACAGGTGTGAGTATTCTAGCAGCAGTTTGATGATCAGATATGATACTGCGAATAGAACCAAAGGAAAAAAGTAACTGACATCATGGTAACAGGGAAGAAATATACCCTTCCTAACCACAGGCTTTCATCATTATTAGGATGTCGTCTTAAAACACAGTAAATCCCATTGGCTAATTACTATTGGAAGGAAAAACTATATGCAGAATATAACCATTTCCCCTTGACAGACCCTCTCCTTGGTTAAAGGAGAATACGAAACAATCTCATGAGGGAAGTCATCCACGTGGCCAATCGGCGTTTATGTTCTGCAGTCACCTTACCCTGGCAGGTCTCCTCCCACCAGGCACTCTGAGGAAGGGCCCCTACCGCTCCTTAGGCCAAATCAGTCTCATGCCTTTGGTACAGAGCTCTGGTGTGTTAAGTGAATATTTGGTTCAAGTGCTTGAGCAGACTCAAAACTCCGTTTTGAAAAGAGATTTGACTCTGCGTGCAGGCATCTGTGTGGCCCAGCCTGGCGTGGGAGTGAGCATCCTCGCGTGGGCAGGAACACATTCCTGCAGCAGAAGCCAACTCCCTTGCTGTGTGTCAGCTGTGAAAATCATCCAGAGTGGATCTCCTTCATTTATAACCCTCAGCATGGGAAGCTACTCTGGTAGGTGGCATAGCATAGTAGAAAGAATACAGATTTTAAAGGCAGATCTCTGATTCTGCCACCTTTTATGTGACCTCAAACAATCCTTTAAAGCTTCAGTTTCCTCATTTGTAAGACAGGGATGCTTTGCACAGGATTGGTAGGTGGATTAAATGAGATAATTATGCAAAGTTCTTGGCATACAGCAGATTCTTAATAATTCACTCCTTTCTCTCTTTCATTTTTCCTTCTCTTCTGAGTCACAGAGAGCAACCATTTATTGAGTGCTTACTGAGCCAAGTACCGTATGAGCCACATGTGATCCTAACTACATTCATGAGATGCTGTTATTATTTATACCCACTGTGCCAGTCTGCTAGGGCTGCCATAACAAAACACCAGACTAACAGAATACCTGACACTAAAACTCTACTGAATTTAGAGCCAAGGCCCTCTCTACTCTGTCCTGAAGCCTGGCCTTCGGCGTGGCTGTTGTGAGCCTAACGGGAGAACCTGGAACATCAGAGAGACTAAAAACTATATATCAGTTCCTTTAGTTCATCACAGAATTCAATCGTGAATTATCTCTAATTTACCATTTGCCAGCTATTCTTGAAATATCTTTATTTTTCCAGGAAGATTATTTATTTCAAAGGACAGAAATCATTCCTACCTCCTCTATAAACCTCTAAAAATTATAATAAAAAATCCTTCTAGAAACCACATGGAAGCACTAAAATTTGATTAGTACATTCTTCAAGAATGCTGCTTGGTTTTCTTTTCTTTTCTTTTCTTTTTTAACCTCTGACCATATACATGTGTTTTTGTTTAAAATTCAATACTTACTATAGCAGAACTGGGCAGCTCCTCACAGAGGACATCCCTCTTTCCTTTTTGTATCTTTACAAAGGGTTAAAAGACCAGATACAGAAGTTATTATTCTCCAAGATTATTATCAGTGACTGACCTGGACTCTCCTATCTAAGAAAACTCCTCTAAGGATGTATTTATTCAGTCATGTGTTGTCCTAGAATTTCATGCAAAGTGAGATGGAAAATCTAAGGCAATAGAAAGAAAAAGGAGCCTAGAGAAAGTAGAATCCTGCCTGGTTTGTGACTTACAGTTCCATATTTCAAGCCAAATTTTAAAATGCCAATGTGATAAACATACATTTATTTTTAGCAAGGCCCTGATGCCTTTGGTTCTCACAACAGAGCCTTTTCATAGTTACTTCTCGTCAGAATTATGGTACAGAAAATGATCCAGCTTGTTTGCTGTCTTAGCCTGGGCTGTCATAGCAAAATAGCACAAATGGGTGGCTTAAACAAGAGAACTTCTTTTCTAACAGTTCTGGAGGCTAGAAATCTAAGATCAGGGTGTGTGCATGCACACAGAGAAACAGCAAGCTGTCTGGTGTCTCTTCTTATGAGGGCACTAATCCCTTCATGAGGGCCCCACACTCATGACCTCATCCAAGCCTGATTACCTCTCAAAAGCCCCATCTCCAAATACCATCACGTTGGGAATTAGGCTTCAACATATGAATTTCGGTGACACAATTCAGTCCACAGCATTTGCGAAAAAACTTCTTGGGATAAAAATTTTTAAAATATGCTGAAATTTCTTCCTTGGGTGAAATAAAAACACTACAATGTATATTCATTCACTGAATTCTTAATTATTCTTGTGGATCTGAGAGTGGTTATGTGGTCTGTCAACCAGGGACAAAGGACAAGAGGTTGGTCATTTATGCTTTCAGTCAACGTTTACTGAGTGTCTGCTATGTGCCAGAGACCACAGACAGAAATGAGGCTCTCATTCTAGTGAGGCCAGTATTACAAAAAAAATAATTTCAATATATTAATAGTTTGGATAGGGCAGCAAATAGGAGAGAAAGTCAGGGTTACTGATGGATTACCAAAGGTGGGTACCTGAGTGGGGTACCCAACCAGAGTGGGGACGGTATAAGGGAAGGCTTTCTGGAAAGAGGTGATGCCTGTGCTCAATGGTCCAGGGTCTGCCGACAGACTTGCACTCTCCATGCCTCCCGGCTGGATGGCCTGAGGCTGCTGTTGAGATTCTGTCATGGACATCTGAGTCTGGTAAGTGTCCAGAGCCCTCGGGGTAGGTGCTTGAGCCTTCTCAGGCTCAATCTGGACTTCCACACTGGGCACTTATCAACTGAGGATTAAACTTTCATTATGGTGGAGAAGCTGTCGCTAAGCTGCCCTCTTAAATCTTTCATGTCTGCACTGATCACCCTGTAGGAGTTGCCATACTGGGGGACCTTTGAAGTGTTTCTGGAGGTTCCTTCAGCTGGTCTACGTGTCCTGGCCCTCCTGCAGTATTAATATAAAGTCCAGGGTGTCTGATTTAGTACTTCATAATCTACTGCAGTCATGACAATTGTCACTTAGCTCCCAGGGGCCTAATACAACATGAAAACATTCTTTCATACTATCAGCTTGGGGGTTTACTAAAAGTTCAGGGGATGTCCCCAGGGGCATCCTTGAGACTCATCTGTTATTTCTCTGGTGTCTAAAGCAATGATCTTCAAATATTATTTATTTTGTATGCTACAAAAAATTTTAAGCACCCTTCCTATGTATAAATATATACATATAGACATCTATTATTATATTAATGTGATTGTATTGATATTAATGTGATTTCTTTTGATTATAAAACAAAACTGAAATCGAAAACATAAGAGAAAAAGATGGAAACTGTTTTAAGAATTTTAATTTATTAATGATAAAACTTTGTTCTCTAAAAATTATTATACTCATTAGTGAGAGCAATATAATTATGCCGTATTTTTTTTTAAACCTTGTTTTAACACTTTGTGAAATAGTGATTTGAAGATCTGACTCTAAATCTAACCTCTTATTCTAGTTTCTTTTTCTTCATAGTACTTATCACTATCAGGAAGAATTTTGCTTTGTTCACTGCTCTGGTCCCTGCATATAGAAAGTGTCTGGCACATAGTGTATATTTAATAAATATTTGTTGAAGGCAATTTTCTTTTTGAACATGATACCATATCATGATGTGTTATCTTGCACCCCCTTCCCTACTCCACATTCCATAACCTCATGTTGGTAGCTCGTAACTAGCCACAGAAGGACTATTTATACCACAGAAATTGGCAAAGTTACAAATCAGGGCTTTATGTATTCTTTGTCTTTAAAAAATTATCTAGACTTAAAAAAGTGATGAGTAAAATATTTTATATTAATAATGCGGTTTAAACTTAAAAGTGTGTTATGTCCATAGTTAATACAAAGTGAACAGCATAAAAAAAATTGAGTAAATATTCCAGTATTCAAAAACTTATCAATTCAGCAAAGAAGTCAATCACGTCATACTTTCCACTACCTAAAGTATTTATTGTCTTACATTTATTGGCTGCCTTGATCATATAAGGTCCCTATTAGATAAGGTCCCCTAGAGCAATGACTTGTCTGCCTGCTCACCAGTGTATCCTCTGCATTTGGTATAGTACCAGGTACACAGCAGGCACTCAATAAATAATTGCTGATTGACCGACACCTCTTGTTTAATTAGAGGTTACAATGTCAGACAATCTCAGATTTATCTCTGTCATTTTATTTCAGCACAGCCAATGTGCAGGGGCCTTTTAAAAACAAGACTGTGATAGAAACTATGAGAAAACCCAAGGTGGGGGAGGAATCACCCCCAACATAACTTCAGCTCCAGTCTTGAGCACTGCTACTGAGAGCATCCTTTCTTTCTCCACCCTCCTTTCTCACCTCCTCCTGCATCCCAGAGAACACGATACTTGAGTCTAAAGCAGTGGTTCTCAAAGTGGGTTCTCTGGATTAGCAGCATTCTTATCAATGTACTCCCAGAACCCCCTCACACCTGTTCAATCAGTGGTTTTAAAATCCTTCCAGGTGACTCCAATGCAGGCTAAAAGTTTGATAACCGCTGGTCAAAAAGTAAAACTTAAAAATGTTATTTCTTCAGTATACCTAAATTCTGCTGAACATTTGGGAGGAGTTCAAATGGTGATGGGTTTGGGTAGAGAATAAGGCCACAGGAGGAGGGTTTGTCAAGGGGGTTCTGAGCAGAAGCTCAGCCTAGATAAGCATTTTCAAGTTCAAGAATAGAAATGCGTTCAAATGTGGATATGCGTTTGAGGTGGAGAAGGCTGGGTAAATGTATTCCTGTCAGAAGGGAGAATTAAACTGGGAGGATTGGCAGAGAGAATTAGATTAGGGTAGAGGGGAAGGAACAGAGGGCTTGAAAATCAGTAAAGAGTAAAATGGCAGCGCAGAGGCAGAGGGTGAAATCAGGTGTCCCAGAAGTAAACAGTTATACTGGGCACTAGCTGTGCACAACACACATGCCTAAAATACTAAGTCCATGTGGAAAATCTCCTCCTCCCAGGAGGAAAGACATATCAATCTGGTAATCTTTACAACACTTACAAAACCTGAACATTCTAGCCTCTACTAAATTTAAAACTTGCATCCAACATGACAGAGATTTCAGCCACTCTAAGGTAGCTGCAGTGGCTGCCATGTTCTTCTCCCACATGGAGTGCTGTGTAGTCAATGATTTGCTTGTGGCTGGATCTGCTCCACACGGTGCAAGTTAACCTCCTGTTAAATCCCAATGGTAAAATGTACTACAGTCCAGGGTCTACTTGGACTATGACTCCTTGGATCATCCACACAGAAGGAATATTCCTGCTTTTGGAGACTATTTCCACGTTCTATAGCTGTGCCCTGGCTGGTCGCTATGATAAGATTAAGATGATTGACGTGGGAGGGAAGGCAGGGAGAGCAGGCACATGCCATCTGCTCTGCACTGTCCCAAGAATTTAGGTGCATTATTTCCAATAGTATACACGACAGCTTCTAACATGATTGAGTGTTACTATGCTAGGAACTGTGCTAAATACATGACATGTATAAACTCATTTAATCTTGATAACTACCGTATGAAGGTGGTTCTATTATTCCCATTTTACAGTTGAGGAAAGTGAGATCCAGCGGATTTAGTAATTTATCTTAAGTCACACAGTTAATGATTGGTGAGTTAGGATTCAAACCATAACAGTCTGGCTCCAGAACCTATGTGTTTACTCACTGCACTAGCCACAGAGCCCTGTGAGCATCCCTGTTTTACAGATATGGAAAGCAAAGCTCAGAGGGCCTGGGAAACCAGTTTCCGATCACACAGATAACAAGTGGTAGAGCTAGAATTTGATCTCCATCAGCTGGAATCCACAGCCTGTTCACCTCCAACTCAGCCGTGACTTCAACCCCGTGGAGGCCAACCACGTGACTTTCAATAGCTCTCTATCTCTCTGAGCCCAGGGCAACAGGGAAGTACCTGATAGTCTACAAACAGATCCACCCTTAGGACTGTCGATTCACTTCCACTTTTGTTTCTTTAGAGTATAATATAGAGTAGGGGGCTTAGGTTTGAGTGTGAGTTTTGCCTATCTGACTTTCTGTAAGTTACTGAACCTCTCCAAGTCTCTCCTTCTTGATTCTAAAACAGAGATAGGGCTAGGCGTGGTAGCTCATGCCTGTGATCTCAGTACTTTGGGAGGCTGAGATGGGAGGATCACTTGAGGCCAGGAGTTTGAGACCAGTCTGAACTGGCAACATAGGGAGATCCCATCTCTACAAAAAATTTTAAAAATAGCCTGGCATGGTGGCACATGCCTATAGTCCCAGCTACGCCAAAGGCTGAGGCAAGAGATCACCTGAGCCCAGGTGTTCAAGGTTGCAGTGAGATAATGACCGTGCCACTGCACTCCAGCCTGGGCAACAGAGTGAGACCCTGTCTCTAAAAAAAATTAAAAAATGAAAATAAAACAGAGATAAGAATAGTGTTTTCATGAAGATTAAAACACTTAGAACAGTATCTGGCACAGGGTATTAGCAATTATTTTAAATATTGGTCAAAAAAGATTCTGATCAAAATTTGTAAATAAATTGAATTTTGCAGCTCCATATAAATATCCTTTTATAGGATAGGAAAGCAAATCTAATGTTGAAATTTACATAAGAAATCCTATTTCTAGTAGCTTAATATGCTCTTAGGCAAAAAAGTCATGAGACATTTTGCAATCCCTGAAATTTCCCAATTAAGTTAAATAGATAGGTGTTTAATTAATTAAAAAAGTAAATATCTGCAAGACAAATCTGGCAAAGAATCACAAGAAAACAGAAATAGAAATATTTATCAAATAAATATAATGTCAGGAAAATTAAAACCACATCTGAAACCTCTTAAACTTTTCTCAAAATTAATTAAATCAGGCTCTTGTACTATTGAAGTTTTTATAAAGATCTAACTTTTCTATTTTAAAAAAGTAATAATAGAATTTCAAATAAAAATTTTATTTCTATCTCTTGCTATTTTTTCCCCATTTGATAGCCTCCAAACGGCAATTTCAAAAGCACCATTAAAATCTTGGGCAACAAATAAAATATGTAATTATCTAATATTTAATAAATTTGAAAGATATGATGAACCAATCTAAGTAATTTGGTTAAAAAAACAATCATTTTCTTAGGTGCTTTTGGTCTCAAATATTTGTCATGACCATACATTTTATTTTTTCTACATAGAAAATATTTAGGATATTAATTTTATATTCATGCTTTAAATCACTTGACATTTCAAAATGATGATACCTTTCTTCTTTGAGTTGGGTAAGCCCTCGTGCTCTTCTTTGACAGAGATTTTACAGCTCTTTATCCGACAGAAAAAAGATCGTCTTGAGCCAGAATACATATGCATCCTTCCAGTGTGGAAATTACTGTGAACTTGCAAACCAGCTTTCACAGCAGAAGAGGACAAGAAAAGAGGTGGAAAAGAATATTGTCAAAAAAATTTGTAATTTATCTCCTAACATTTTCTGATGATCTATTATTGAAAATACAAATGGTTATTCAAAATGATGATGTGACTGTACAGTAAACCCTGAAGTGAAACCTACCAAAAATGTATTGATCAAGCAATCACATTTTGGTAACTTATAAACACTTGCAATTTATCTTTAGTTTTTTCCCCAGAGAGTGGATAATAAAGTTAATTTAAATGAAATGAATAAAAATTAAATGAAAAAAAAGAAAAAACCCTCAACTATGACAGTAATCAGTGGCATAGCACATCATTATTTTTATAATAATCATTTGGAACTAAGCATATTCAGAGAAAATAAGTATTTTCAGAGAAAATAAAGACTACTTACACTTCCCAAGTACAATTATTCAAGGTCTTTCATATTGGGAAAACCTAACCCATATAAGAAAGAGAATAATTGTCTCGCCGCATATAGCTAGGTAATGGAAACTTCAGCAATTTTTTATCTGAAATGATACTTTCTTGCAAAGACTTTATTTCTATATGAAATATAGCAATATGAAGCCATCATATTCCCCCAAAAAAGCATCTTCATATGAATGTGTTCATTTTTATATGTTTGTATGAATATAGAAATTCTCTATATAGCTATATATTTTTTTAAACTCTGAGGGTGACAAATGTAAAGTATACTAAATAATTCTCCTCTTGATAAAACTTGAATTAGCTATTTTAAAAACACTGTACTATACTTCTAGGTAATAATTATATTTACATAAAATGATAAGCATGCTGAAATGAACACTTACTTTTGGCATCTACTAGTTTCTCTCTTGGTGAAATATCAGAAGAAGAAAGTTGTTCCTTTACCTTGGCAACATCTTTTGGATGTAAGAAGTCAAATAAGCTTTGTCCAGTCAAACTAGCCTATTCATAAGGTAGACATTTATTTAAAATCAGTACTGCATTTTTTTCTACATTTCCTGATACAGACATATGATCAATAGCCTTTTTTTGTTAAAGGCTGATTTTTCTCAAGCTCAAAGATACATCCACTATACTACATAACATTAGCTTAGTCAGCATTAGAAGCAGGGTGTTACTTGTAGATAGAAAAAAATACATGTGCACAGAACCATACCTGGATATACACACATCACTACAAACACCTAATCACTAACATTCTATTAAATCGTATTACTCTTGTTAACATCCCCCAATTCACATGTTACTTCTAAGTCATTATGATTTACTTTAAACTTTTTTATCCTTGGTAAAAGGAAAGATACTAGATTATAATATAATATGGAAATTACCAAGTATCTGTGATTTTACCATTTGACTGAGTGATTTACCATAGTGTTAAAAAAAAAATGACCGCACTATTGAAAAACAAAATCCAACCCAGAACACCTCTGACTTCCCATTCCACTCTCCCAGGACGCAGAGTCTAGGTCTAGGTCTTCGCTTACGCAGTCTCATCAGCCAGAATTCATTACCCTATGTCCATAAACTCGATTCCCTGGCCACGCCAGCCAATTGCCTTTTACTCCCTGGATTCCCTAGATTCCCTCTCCCAGCCAAAAATATCTTCCTCCCCTTCTCTGCTCATTTTAAAGACTCCCTTCTGACGAGCCTAGAAGACATTCTGCTTCACATGTGAAACCCTCCCTGACCCACAATGATCATCCCTCTTTCTGAACTCCTGTATTACCCAAGTAGACATTCCTATAGAAGACAGAACAACTGGACAAGCTGATACAAGCATTTAACAGCCTGGACTATTTGGCAGTTAGATATCTCCTACTAAAAAAAACTAGCACCTAAGAAAGAAAGATGTATGCATCAGTCTATTCTATGTTTGGTTAATATAAGTCTATATCCTGAATGCTCTAAAGCAAATCAGGTTTCCGAATCTGAAAAGCTGAGGACAAGCCCTGCATCATGGGAATCTCAACATCGTCCTACACAATCAGTGATTCTCTTAAATAGCCTCTGATATGCAAACTCAGTGTCCAGTCACTAATTCTACATCACTCATTTGGAACTTAAGCGCTACCCTGAATTGTCAGTTATCTGTGTGTGTATGGAGTTTTCCATCTCTAATTAGAAGATGGAATCATCAAGTCTTAGGCTTTAAAGACTTAAATTTTAAGTCTTTAAGTTTTTACCTTAACAAGTTAAAAGACTTGTTAAGTCTTGAGACTTAAATCATTAAGTCTTGCTTCCCCAGCTATAACCAGCTGCACGATTCACTGTGATTCATTGGTTTTCAATCTTTCTGTATATCAGCTCATAATACCTCTTTCTCTGTTATTTAACTCATTATCTATGAATGCCTTATATCCCCCTGAACTTGAAAACAGGCTGAAACTAATGAGAGTTATTCAAGATCAAAGCTGTGATCTATCTGATTCCTATTGCTGGGTTATTCACTCTGATGGATTAGTTTCAATGCTACAGTTTTTGAGTAAGTGGTTTAAATTAAGTGGTGCTCAGTAATTAGGAGGTAAAGTATTATAATAATTACTAAACCAGTTAAATCAAAGATGCATTTCAGTGGGTGTTGTCAGAGATTAGATTAAAAGTTGTTATGCAATTCACATAACTTAATAAACAATAATGCTGTCTCTTGGAGGGAACAGAGAAGGGCAACTAACACTTTCCAGGCAATTCCAAATATGACACCTTATTTAGTCTTTACATCTTGAGAGAGAAGTATAATCATCGTTTCCACTTTTTACATAAGAGGAAAGTGAGCCCCAGTAAAGTTAAATAGCTTGCTGAAGATCAGAAAGTGAACACTAATGTCAGTAACAAAAATCCATACTCTTCCCACACATCTTCCCATCTCTCTTGGAGTTCTAATTTAGCAGAATCTAATCTGACATCTCCATGGGAAGAGTTCAGAAAAACAGCTTCAAAATATGTGTTTGCTCAAAAAATTAAACACTGTGTGGAAAAGATCCTCAGTGTTAGATACCTGATCATAATTAAGTGTTTTGGAGACTGACTTAGAAACGAAGAGAATTCTTCCTCTTTCACATCCAACCACAAATAGGAAGCCTTCTGCAGTCTAAGATTTAAAAATAGAAAAGAAATTTTCTTAAGACATAAAAAAGATTGATAAAGAACATCAAATTGAATCACAGTATAAACTCATGTTTTTGACATGGAAAGTTTAGCCATGGAATATTTGAGACATTTTCTAATATTAAAATCAAAATTACCTTTACTAAATTCTACCACACTGCATACAGAAACTTTGTAAAGATACCAAAATATATCAATAACTACTGCCCATGGATGTGCTGAGGTGGAAGGAATGTGCAAGTTGGGAACAGGAAGTGCTGAAGACCACTTACTGTACACCTTCTTATACTTTTAGAATAATGATAAGGTATCACTCATTCTAAATGAAATTTTTAAAATGCTCATATACCACCTACTCCCATAAGGTCTACCCAGCAAATCCCTGGAGAAGCAACCTACATGGCAGGAGATGTGTATGGACACACAGGGTAAGTCTGGCACTCCCACCTGACATTTCCTTGGACTAATTTTTACCCATTGGAAACAAACATGAGGTGAATTAGGCAGATGTGTTCTGTGAGGGCAGAACCAGGGTCATATGAAGTAATGACTGAGAAAAACACTTAAAGATTGGTGAGAAAGCTTCTAAAGCATACCATGCATTTTGCTATCTCTAAAAATCTTTTTTTTAATCTGCAAAATATCCTTTATATTCCTGCCAGGAATACTATACTTTAATTAAGCTGTTCAAATAAAAGAGTAGCTTTTTAAAAAAAAAAGAAAAGAAAAGAAAAATGGACAAAGTCGTATATGAAGAATCTTTCTATTTAATCAGACTATGGCTTAAAGCCCAGTACGTCACATGGCACACGACCAAGACATGTATCACCTCGTGGGGACAGGATAAGCCATATCAATCAAAATATGATCAACTACGTGATCGTATTTTCCATGTCAAATAAACCTCTAGACTAGGGAATCTGAAAAGTCATGCATAGGAAGTGACGGGGACAGAAATGTCAAAGCATCTACTAACAACTCATCAAGCAAGCAGTGACTGGCGTCTGCAGAGACCAGGATCCAGAAGGAATAGGATAGCAGGTAGATGGCTCTGAAGGAGGTGGTAACAGTGGGGAATAAATCAGTGGTGTGAGAGATGAGTGCATTAGGGAGTAGAAAGAACTAAGCATTAAAGACGAGCCTTGCTCCGTATTTTGGAAAGTGCCTATTCTACACGTTCATTAGCCCTAACTAATGAGACATGGCTACATCTATATTTTAAATTTCTATATTAAAGGAAATATGGTGTAATATAGAGAAAGTCCTGTATGTAACAAGAAGCAAATTGAAGAAAATCTGTCTCCCATTCAAATAACAGTGAAAGTACTTACACGACTTAGACAAATACATCTTTACTTACTTTAAGGATTAAGTGCCTGAGCTCGTTATCCTGAATAAATGAAGGTCTATAATTATCTCCTACATAAGAATTTGTCATGCCTAAAAGGAAACAAGACAAAAGTTACTGAAAATATAGTAGAAAGGGCGATGTGCTAAGTGCTCAATGAACATTAATAATACTGCTGCTACTATCGCTGACGATGATGATGATGATATTTTCTCTTTTAGCACATTCTAAGCTTTCTATAATCATTTTCTTTCTTCATTACTACTAGATTAAAATTTCTTACTTTTAGATTGTGAATTCTTAGAACTACTTATTACTTTATACTCAAATGTGCAGAGTAAGAGCTATATATAAGAAAGCATTATAATAAAATGTACTTGCAACAATATTCAAGAATCCATGTGTGTAGCAGTCCCCCTTTATCTGTGGTTTCAGTTAGTCATGGCCAACTACAGTCCAAAATTAGGTAAGTACAGTACAGTAAGATGTTTAGAGAGAGACTACATTCGTATAACTTTTATCACAGTATACTGTTATAATTGGTCTATTTTATTATTAATGTTAATCTCTTACTATGCCTAATTTGTAAATTAAACTTTATCATAGGTACATATATAAAACATGGTATATACAGGGTTCAGTGCTATCTGAGGTTTCAGGCATCTGCTGGGGGTCTTGGAACGTATGCCTCATGGATGAAGGGGGGACTACTATAGCTATTTTGGTAATTTCTTCGCTTATTAAAACTGACTGCATGAATTACCCTGAATGGGGAAAATTCTGGAATTCTAAACAAATTTTATGGATTCAGGGGATTTTCCCATAAGAAAACCCCTTTAATGACCATATGGAGACCGTTGTTCTGATATATGCAAAAGTGCATAAAATATAAATGAAATAATTCATTTTAAGCCCTAAGCACCAAGTTATTATATTACAATGAAAGTCTCCAAAGCAACTGAAGAGATGTCAAAATGATAAGGAATTATCAGGCCAAAACCAAGGTGAAAGTTTGACCTGAGAGGAGTGAGGGAAGCACCAAAACCACATTTGTCATGAGGGCATCCACCAACCTGGACACCCAGAGCCCTCATGGCCACAGAAGGGGCGTAGGGGACAGTCCCCAGGGTACAATTGAGAAGTAAATCAAATTTCCCTCTCTTCTATTCCCCAACCTCACTAACCCCTGTCCCCTCTTCTGGGGGACTGCAAGAAAAGTTGCTCTTGCAAGAGAAAGGTGGAGTAACACTCCGACACATTTTAACCACAAATTGGCCCCTCGACGGATCTGCAGCCCAAACTCACCAGGTAGCTAAGTGGTGGTGGTGGTGAGGGGAGGTTGGGCGGTAGGGTTGCGGGGGGCACCAGAAAATCAAAAGCACTCATGCTCTGATTTGGCAAAGTTTTCTCAGACTCATAGGACTCCTTCCCTATGAGCCTGGCATAGGCAAATGAAAATCTCCTCTATTCTAGGACTTAAAGAATTCGCCCAAATCATTTCTTGGTATTATAATTACTACACAGCAGCCCGGCAGGACTATAGCAGGAGGAAGCGGAGGAAGGGATGAAAGGCATGGACTCTGAGTGCTAGGCCAGGGTAAAGGGATAAATCACTTTTGAGCAAGGCAGTGACATTTCCAGGTCCGGCCTGAGGCAGGCTGGCGCAGCACACGCAGCAAAAGCGAGCTGGGGAAACCCTGTCGGTGCACGCCAGACAGGACGGCGGTGTCGATGGGCACTTGACCGCTGCACCTCTGCTCAGAAGGGCGATGGTGAAATCTACACGCTGTTCCGGAGAATCCTCTCTGGATGAGACAGTGTCTCCTCCCTGCAGAGCTTCCACAGCCTCGCCTCTCCCTCACTCCTCTGCCATGACATCTGTCACACTAGGCTCTGATGAACTCTTCCTAGGTCTGTCTCCCTCGTCAGACCATGAACCCCTAGGGGGGCAGAGACCTCGCCTCATTCATCTTGATGTCCCCAGCACAGGAGTGTCTTTGACATTCAGTTCATACTTGTTGAACTAGTTGATTTATGGCTTTTCCCTTAGGTCCTCCTTCCCCAGGACATTGCTAATGTGAGAACAATTGGGCAATTTTAGGGCTGCAATCAAATGACCTCTGCTGAACCTGCAGATCTTCACTGCTAAAGGATTTAAGGAAAATATTGCATACAGTTTATGCAAGCCCCAGTTGTGGGTAACAGAGACGCTTATTTCACAACAGACTGTTATGAAAATAAGATCTCCTGTCACGCTCCCAAGAGGAAGCACCAGGAGTCCAGGTTACTGCTGCTCTCCTGTAAGACACCTTGACCCGACTTGGCAGGGTCCCTGTATTGTGCCCATATAATGTCCGTTTCCCTGAAACAGATTCTACTTTTCCCGGCATGCAGTGTTAGACAGATCTAAAGTAAGACCCTTGGTCATCCTTTGCTTATTCCCTTTTTATACTTTTTGAGCCAAATTCCACTATAATCTTTTAGGTCTTTATAATTCTTAACTTTCAGAATCTCCTCTCCTCCTCAGCCTGCTACTCTGCCAGGTCCCATCTTCTCCATACAAATTTACATCATAAACATTAGTAAACTGAAAACGCAATTCTACTTCCAGTGACCTTCCCCAAGGTGGACTGTGACTATTCCCAAACAAGATATGATTTCTTTTTTTTGAAACAGGGTCTCTCTCTGTTACCTGTTCTAGAGTGTAGTGGCATCATCATAACTCATGACAACCTCAAACTCCTGGGCTCAAGTGATCCTCGTGCCTCAGCCTCTCAAGCAACTAGGAGTACAGGTGCCACTACCATGCGTGGCTGGTTTTTCTATTTTTTGTGGAGACGGAGTCTCGCTCTTGCTCAGGCTGGTCTTGAACTCCTGGCCTCAAGCTATACTCTCACCTCAGCCTCTGAGAGTGCTAAGATTAGAGGTGTGAGCCACCAGGCCCGGCCCCCTTAAACCAGATGTGATTTCTACTACACATATGCACATATGATTTACTACACTTCTGTTTAAAATTCAAACTCAGGTCAGGGAACTGCTGAAGTCAGAAATGATCACACACATTCCCAGAGGCAGTGGCTGGGACCTCCCTCACCCAACGTGTCACACGTGGGAGATTCCTCAGAATAGTAAGGCATCATGCTTTTCAGGGCACTACACATGAATGCGAAGTTTTAAGAGAAATTGCTGAAGAAGATTTTTTTCCCAAAGAGGAGAAATCTCTCAATAACTTAAAATTATAATAATTAATACTATACTTCAGAACTTCTACAGTATTGAGAGATATGAAGGGCAGGTAATATCCTCATATTACACATGGGAAAACAAGAAGAAACGTAAATACTTTGTAAGGTCAGTCACATAGGGAGCTTCAGATAAAGCTTTGCTTTTATTAGAACCAAGTTTTCTGACATTTAATTCAGGAGTCTCTCCACAGACTACGGACACATATCAAAATTAATGCCTATAAAGCTGAAAGATACATTTGTACAGAATCTCCACAGGCGATAACAACAAAATAAACCAATCAGAGACCTCGATTACAGAAAAGACTTCACAAACCCAAATGTGAAGCCATCTTCCAACTCACCTTTTAAAGATTTCAAGTGCTCCACAGCCATTCGTAAAACTGAGAGTTTGTCCAGTTTACGTGCCACGGGTTTGCACTGAGGAATCATTGCAGACAGCTCTTCAATCAGGTTATTCATTTTATCTCTCCTCCGCTTCTCGGTCTGGCTATGAGCTTCTCTACAAGGGAAAAAGCACCCCGTTTGTACGTAACACTGAGCAGACCCCCAGTCCCCGCAGAGGCTCTGGCTCGCTGGAGCAGGGCTGGGCCCTGCAAGCGCACACTGCTCTTCCTCTCAGCTTGGGCCCTGCAGGTGCCAACGAAGGGGGAGGAATGAGCTGCTGGGAGCAGGAACAGTACTCATAAAACCCACTGCCCTTCTCCGGTCCCACCCTACCTTATCTCCTGATGCTTTCCAGAACAAAGCCATGTGTCTGAGAGGCAGACTGCCTCCCTCCAGTCTTAGAGGAAGAGATGGGTGCCCTTCTGTGCCCAGCTAGCTCCTCTCCAGGGTCTGTGTAAACAGTTATCAACATCTTAACCTCATTCTCTTCACAGCTCCTTATCCTGGGTCTACAAACATGTTCACATCTCCTCTCTCTGAAAAAAATACCCTTTCCTTAATTCTAGTTGCCTTCCATTCTCAGCAAGATCCCTGAAAGAGGGCAGTCTCCACCCCCATGCACATCTCCACCTACAAAATCAACCCCCCACGAGCCCCTCCATGCTGACACTATGCAGCAAAGATTATTTTCTCTCTCGCCATCCCCCTCACTGATCCCATCCTTGAATTTGACCCTGCTGACATTCTGCTGAATCCCAGCTCTAATTCTAGAACTCTAGAACTGTAGATTCTAGTTCTTAAAATATTTCTGAAATACATCTTCTCCTCCTCCCCATCTGCTCTGTCATTGCCTTGATTTAGGCCCATTGCATTATCCTGAAAGTCTTTTAAACTGATGCTTCTTCTGGTTTCTTCCTTTCCCAGTCTATCCTGCAGCTCCTAGAATTATTCTAAACCAAATCAAACCATCTAATCCCATTGCATGAAACTGCTCACTGCATTTCTGCTGCCTATGAGGAACAGCCAGAGTCCCTAATTACATGCCAGAATCTCCAGTTTCATCATCTCTCCATGGCTTTTCCCAACAGCTCCACACAGCAGCAAAGCCCAACGACTTGCTAGTTCTCACACATGCCACAATCTCTCACATCTCCATACCTTTACTAGGCTTAGAAAGTGCTTCCTTTCTATGTTCTTGGAGAAATCTTATACTTTCTTCAAAACCCAGCTCAGTTAGTCTCCTGGGAAATTTTCTCTGATGACCACACGATTAATCACTCCCCTCTGTAAGCTACACCAATACCTTTTATACCTCTACCATATTTCAACAAATGTAAGATGCCATCAATTGTTAAGATGCACTATTATTTAATGCATCCCCAGGGAAAGAAATGCTGCCAATTAACCGGAAGATGCCACTGAAGATAAGACATTTCCACAATGAAATGTAGAGGAAAAAAGTATATCTGAGATTTCAAGAACTACGCAGTTGTACTTCTCACACTTTGCTGTAAACATGTGTTTCTCTCCCACAACACACAGATCACGGCAACTTAAGAATTTCTACACAAGAAGAGTGTAGGGGGGCAATCTGATAGGAAAGCGTGATCAGTGGGAGACTTACCCTGATCTGTTTTTACAGAGACTTTAAATTAGGCGAAAGTAGATGTAATTTTTCCAGATAAAAGAGTGTGTGTGCGGGCAGGGAGGAGCACCAACAGAGACTAAGGGAGCTTTAACAACAACACTCCCCTCCCCAACCAGTCGCCCCTGGCAATGCCACTCCTGGAACGAAATATGTACTTATAGGGAAACAGGATGGAATTCAAATCACATGTGCATTTACACAAAACTTAGCTATCTACTCATACTTTGGTCTATTCATGGGCAATTAGATTAAACTTGTGTGATTAAAAGAAAGCTGGAGTTATGCTCTTGCTAGAATGGTCACCTCTTTTTTTCTACCAGTATCACAGCTACCATGGACAGAGACGCCTGACTCCAGGAATGAACAGAAGAAGAATGGGGGAAGGGGTGGTCTCTCCCACAGCCAGGACTTGGAGGGAGATGAGAGCAAGGTGGGACTGAGACTTCTCTGAAGGACAGTGAATGATGACGGGGGAGCCAAGAAACCCAGAGGGAAGTGAAACAACCAGCGTTTGAATAAGCTGCTTTACTTGAAGGAGCCGCAACTGAAAAGATTTCCGGAGGATTTTATTAAGGAAGGGCACATTTATCGAGAAGCTTGTTCTCAGCTTAATAATTCCTCAGGGCTCTGGCTCCTAATTCTTTGTTCAGTTACTGCCACTCTGAACCATGGTCCTGTTCTGTAGAATCATATCAGAAAACAGAATAAATGGAGAAAAAGCAAAACTTAGATCTGGCCAAGTTGTCAGACGCAGAAAAAATTTTTATTGTTGTTATTGAAAGAATGTGTTATTAAAATGACTGACAAAGAATGTGTGATGATGGATTTCTAATAATCAGATACCCTTCACAAGTAATTCTGATCTGTTTATATCACAAATCAGTTTTTCTTTAGCACTTAAAGAAAATAATAGTTATTTTTAATAAATAGCTATTCAAAGAGAAATTTAAATGCATAAAAGCCAAAATGTTATTCAAGTAGCTAGAAAAGTAGGGTAACAAGTAGCTGATAACACTGCTTCTCAGAGCATAACAAGAGAGAAAAGCCTAATATTCACCAACCCATCCTGTCTTGACCTCACCTTTCCCTTTGCCTGAGGGCCTGCATGTGCAACTTTGTCCACCCCCCATATGCCATCTCAACAATTCAATGTACCTGAAGGACTTCATTTTTACGTGTTGTTCACCATCTTCCATTCTACAAAAAAGCAGGATAAAATATCAAACTATAGGAAATAGCTTTTCTGTAATTCTTGAGCGAGAAATAAATGTGAGATTAAGTCCAATCATGTTAATTCCTATTAAATCTTGCACTGTAAATGCTACATTGAGCATTTAATGACCAGAAATGATTATCACTATCTACGTGAGCTGTTCTACTAATGCTGACAGGTAACACCATTCCCATAAGGGTAACAAAAGCTATGTTAACTGACAACGAACAATAACTGGTGCGCTATTTAGAAATGATCTCATGCCGATCTTAAGAATAAAATTTTCACAGAATTAACATTAAATAATTATTTTTAAAACCACTGATGGATTAACCAAAAACTTTATGACAGTCATATTAAAACAGCCTGAAAATGGATTAAGAATCTCAGACCTTTATTCAAAAGGAATTTATTTTGCCAAAAAATCCATCTGGATGGTAAGAAATAGAAAAACTGAAAACTCTAATCACTTTCAAATAATATTAATTTTCACATTAGTATAGACCCTAGCATCAGAAATGTACTCACCAGATCACTACTGAAATGAAATACACTGATGGTGATAGAATACCTTCAACATTAAAAATTGACACAAGCTGTTTTTTAAAAAAATGTATTTTTAAAAAGTATCATTTTGGGAGGGATTTGAAAAATTCAGGGCAAAGCACCCATAATCCCACCTGGAAATAATAACAGCAACATTTTAATGTGCCTTCTTCCAGTCTCTTTTCTAAACATGTAGATACAACAACTATTTAACTTAGCCATGGGGAGTGTGTGCGTCTGTGTGTATGTGTGCACTCACATATAGTGTAGTTGTGTAGATATTTCTGTGTTCTACATCAATAATAAACAAAATTCAGATCATAGTGTATAACTTTTCATGTCTTGTCTTATTCACTAAAAACTATAACATGAATTTATAATTTAATTTTCTCATAGTTTCAAATATTCTTGGAGAACATGATTTAAAATGATTAAATAGTGGGCCACTGATTAGCTATACCATAATTCATTTATTCACTTGCTATTGTTGGATATTTTAATATCATAATATTTTCAGCATTATAAATGATATGGCTAATAAATTGTAGTGCATATATCTTTGTACTCTAGGGTAACTTTCTAGAAGTACAACTTATGGATAACTATTTTAAGGATTCCTATTTATGTTACCAAATTTCCCTCTTGAAAGATTTAAAATGAACATTTTCAGGCTTTAGAAAAAAGTCTGGCCTACTTTTGAACTATTTTATTCATTTGAACTCTGAGTTTTTAATAATTTTTTTTACTTAAAAAAGATATTGCTGTTTATATAAAATTTAATCAAATTTATGGAGCGATGTTCATAAATACTCCAAATAAAAAGAACCATGAAGATATAAGCTTAATCAAGTTGTGCTTTTCCTTCTCACTGTCTAAATGAATAGTTTTCATATTTATGGCACTTTATCAAAAATATTTTCACATATGTTATTTTTGTTTCATGACATAGTGATATAGCTATTACTATGCCCATTTTACAGATGAAAGAACTGAGGCCCAGTAAAGTGAATGACTGCTCAAGGTCATATAACTAATAGGAGGCCAAGTGACACTTATTCTACACAGGCTGGTGTACCTTCCACTACACCTTGCAATTTCTCTCACCATTGTCAGTCTGCTGTGTGATCGGCACATATAAAATTAAAGAGCTTCTCTGAAACAAAAGAGAGTATCAGATTAAATCAGCTTCTTTTTAGCCTGACTTCATATTAAAGGAATAAAACAGAAAATAATTATACAAGTGAATGATTGTCTTCCTAATGGTCTGGAATTATATATAGTCATCCCTCAGTATCTGGGGGTCAGGGGGAGGATTGGTTCTAGGACCTGCCCTGGATACCAAACTCCAAGTATTCCTTATATAAAACAGCACAGTATTTTCATATAACCCACACACATCCTCCCATATACTTTAAATCATATCTCTAGATGACTTATGCAATTACTAATACAATGTAAATGCTATGTAAATAGTTGTTATACTGTATTGTATAGGGAATAATGACAAGAAAAAAGTTTGGACATGTTTAATACAGACCCAGTTTTTATTTTAAATCTTTAGTTGGTTGAATCCATGGATGTGGGACCCACCGATACAGAGGGCTGACTGTATATATATACGTTACTTCACTTTTGAAAGGTAAACTTTGGCTTTTTAAAATCATGTCTTTGCTTTGATTGTCAGTGTTTTAGCAAATGAACTCACTGAGTGAACTTGCCTTCTTAATAAAATCCAAACATACTGTACTCAGGAAATCCAAAGACCCTTTTATATTATGGTCCTCGGTAGAATAGAATAAAAGCATAATCTTGTTAGTCAAACAATTCATTTCTTTATTTGTAGCACAAACGTAGATAATTAGTAAATATGCTATTTGTATATTTTCTCCATGCTGGCATTTGGTCTGTAGTCATATTTTTACAAATGGATTTTAATAAGCTTTCTGATATTAATAATATCCACATTATTTAGACACATTTTCTTAGTATAGCATCTTACACTACAGTAACATAATTATTCCAAAACTCAGTGCAAGGTCTCCTTGAAAACTACTTTCGCTGCATTTTGAATGAAAGGTAGGCACTCTTCCTAAACCAACCAAAGGCCAATGAAGTCAGAAGCAGAAACAGTCTCAAAATAGTCTCCAGATTTCACCGCTTTGCATGAGTCCCTGTCTTTGAACTTGCTTCCTCTGGTGTCTGAGATACCACACCCACCTCACAGCCACGCCTTCTCTCATTTGGGGCAGGCTTCCCCTCCACCTTTCACTGCCTTTAAGTGACTGCACTTCCAGAACACACCTCAGCATCCAGTATTCCCAATCCATACACCTCTTCCAGGGACGCCGCCCACACCCATCGTTTTGAGTGCTTCTTGTACATCAACGACATCTGAAACTCTATCTCCAGGCCAGGCCTCAACCATGAGTTCCAGACTCTTGTTGTCCTGCTTGAAGGTTCCATAAATACCCCATTCTTAGTGTGTCCACAAGTGAACTCATCATCTTTCCCTCAATCTCAGTGAGTGAAAATACCTCCTCTCCGTGGAGGAGCCCAAGTTGGAAAACTTGGATGCTTTCTATATCCTTTCTCCCCCCCAACCAACAGTCATGAAGTCTTAGAGATCCTGTCTTCTTAATGTGTCATATGTCCCTTCCTTTCCCTGCCTGTCCTGTCCAGGGCCACTCTCTTTGACCAATGTCCAGAAAACCTAATCCTGAGCAAAAGCTTCGCAGCTGCTCCCTCTGCTTGCCGGGATTTCCTCCTCTAACCCATCCTCCAGGCTGTTTCCAGGTTGACTCTTTGCAAATGTGAATCTGTGCCACTCACACCTACTAGGAGGGCTATAATTTAAAAAGTGACAATAATAAGTATCAGCAGGATGTGGGGAAACTAGAACCCTTCTACACTGCTGGTGGGAACATAAAATCATGCAGCCACTGTGGAAAACCGTTTAGCAGTTCCTCAAAAACTAAATGGAATTACAAAACTAAACAGAATTATCATATGACGCAGCAACTCCACTCCTAGTTATAGATCCAAAAGAATTGAAAACAGGGACTCCAACAGGTATTTGAACAATGTTCATAGCATTGTTATTCGCAATAGTAAAAAAGTAGAAATAACCCAAGTGTCCCTCAACAGAGGAATGGACAAACAAAATATAGTGTATACATCCAATGGAATATTATTCAGTCACAAACAGGAATGAAATTCTGATATATGCTTCAATATGAACCTTGAAATAAGTGAAATAAGCCAGACACAAAAGGACAAATATATAATTCCACTTACATAAAAATATCTAGAATATGCAAATTCATAGAGTTTCTGTTTGGGGTAATAAAAAAAATTTTAGAAATAGGTGGTAGTGATGGGTCCACAGCACTGAACATAATTGAAACCAATGAATTGTACACTTAAAAGTGCTTTGGATGGCAAATTTCATGATATATATATATTTTACCATAACAAAAAAAGAGCGAAGAGGCAAGCAATTTTTTAAAAAATATAAATTTGATCAAGTTCCTCTCATGCTTAGAATCCTTTAGTTTTCCTAATGCATTCAAGATCATTTTTGGATTCTTTACTTCAGCAGACCTTCATGGCCTAGTTAATGTTTATCTTTGAAATCTCATAGCTCACCCACCTCTAACTGCACCCTCTGCTCTACTGTGACAGCCACTCGTTTCCTGATCCGCGGTACCAAACTGCAAACTTGTCTTTGTGCACAACTGTTTCTTCTACCTAAAATACCTTCTCCACTCCTGCTCTGTAGACTCATTTCTAGTCTTCATTTAGCACTTAGCTTAAGTCAACTTCTCCAGGAAGCTTCTTCACTCATGATCTCAATCTTATTCAAATGCCCAACTTTCTTTGTTGCCGTGGTACACAGGGTCTCTATTGTAGCAGTTATCATGATGTATAATAATTATCTCCTACTTGTACAAGTTTCCTGTATCTTATCTCTCTTCCTCCAAGTATAGTGAGAGTCACATAGTAGGTACTTAATAAATGTTTAATGACTCCATTCCACAGAATCTTCATCAAAGACCCTTTTAAAGAACCAGCTCTCCACTCAAAACCAACAGTGCCACAGAAAAAGTGAACATTTTCATACATTCCTCTTTGTTTAAAAATATCCAACACTCTGAGGCTACATGAGTGAAGTCAGCCTCTTATCTATGGACTGGCTTTCATGCTCTGAGCCTCTGGGAAGGACACTACATAATCAGCACTTTGTAAAATCCTTAAAGTACTTTGACATCCAAAATTTCATTAACAGGAATAGAAAATGGTGAGATAAAAGGAGGATTGGAGCTGAACAGAGAGGCTCTGGAATAGATAATGAGCAAACCAGTGGGATGTACACTTTCTCTCCACTACCATTCTACGCTCTCTTCAAATAGGGGACAGAATATGTCAAAGATGGTCCAGGACTTACCTGCTGCCACTGGATGCTGATATTTCTATCCTTGTTGAAAGATAGGTAAAGGGATTCTGAGAAAGCTTTTCCACCACTTTTTCTGTCATGATTCCTGACCTGGAAGGAAGGAGGCTTTGGGTCACCCCCTATCCAGATGTTCTGGGAAACAGACAGCGTGACTGTCCTCATGTGCAAGAAGTATCTTCCCTGTCCAGATACAGGGAGACAGGAAGCTCGTGCAGTGAAGAAAATACCACCCCAGGAATCAAGTATTTTAACTAGTTGTGTGATGCTGGGCAAGCTGCTTCTTCATTTTCTATAACGGGGGAAGTTACCTATGTAATCTTTAGTGTGTTGCTTGCAGCCGAAAAGTAATAATCCATTAGTACCTCCTTGCATGCTTCTAATATTTCCCTGAGCACTGACCACATCATCCCATTGACCCCCAAAACCAGCATAAGGTCTCAGCCACGGTCCCACGCGACATAAAACTGTGCTACCTGTAGCATTCACTGTTCCTATTTCAACCGCCACAATCTTATTTAGACACTAAGAAAGAACAGTGCTGCTTATGATTCTGAAGAATAAGGAAGAAAATAAAAAGGACTAACAGTCACTTCTAGCTCAAGGTAAGTGGAGACTCTTAACTGATAATTTAGGATGGAAAACAGCAAACAGCTCTAGACAGACTGTCACTTGATCCACTGTGGTTTTCATGAGCATCCAAGTTAATAGAGGAGACTGAAAATACAGACAACCAAAAACAGGAGATAATATTCCCGCTGTCTTGGGAATTGAAGCTAAATTATAAAGTATATTTGGCAGAACGAAGTTAAAAAGAGATAGGATGTTTCATTATGTCCTCATTTTGACCCCCAGGCTCAGAACTTTTCCCTTCATTCATGATGAAGAACTTTCACATATATGTAAAGTACAAGCCTAAGATGAGTTGCTCTAAACTGCTATCATTATTTTCCCCTAATGTGATTGACTGATTGATTGACAGGATCTCACTATGTTGCCCAGGCTGGTCTCACAAACTCCTGCGCTCCCAAACTCCTCACTCAAGCGATCCTCCTGCCTCAGCCTCCTGAGTAGCTAGGACTACCAATGCATGCCACCATGCTCAGCTTACCCTAATCCTTACAACATATAAACTCTAGCTTTTGGGAAGTCATTAAAGAATATCTGGGGTTGCAAGCTACAGAAAGCAATAAAAATAAATAAGGAAATAGTAAGTATTTTCAACATTGACTTTATTATCCACTTGGCTTAATAAATATAGAAAACAAGAGTTTTATATGATTAAACTGAGCACAGATAACCAAGGGTTGGTTATTACATACATGATGAGTAAGGTAAGAAGTGATTATTATTTTAAGCCAAACATGCAAGAAGATGTTTTCCTCATGGTTAAGTATTTTGATAAGGAAGGTATAAGTATATTACTAAGACCAGAAACATTAAGCAAATTAGCCTTATATTCCTACATTTTTTTTGGATTCCAGTTGACCCTCCCAAATACCTAATAATCTTCAGAGTTGTCAATCAATGACAGAAGCAGTAGAGTTGGGTGGATAAATAATCGTCCATGTACTCTTGAAATGCATGTACTTAGAAATAATTAATGATTTTAAAAGGAATATTTTCCTCTTCTCTCTGAAGTCAAAGATTTCATGGGGTTGGAGGAACAAATTCACTTACTGGGATGGGTCTGAATCACTTCCTTTGCGTTTTCTTGGAAACTCTGTCACATGGGAGCTGAAGCATCCAACAGCTGTCAGTTTTGTCCCTGGGCTCATGTGACTGGGAACCCCAGGAGCAATGCACTGGTTCTCCTCCATCGACACTTTGCCTGTGAGAGATAAAGCACAATCAGAAGTTCGTTTTAAACGTTAACTTTTACTTTGTACATATCCATATCACACATTTTAGTGACTTTTCTATCTTGATATTTTAAAGATATGAGCCAAAGACAACATAACAGAAAGACTAATTATATTCAAATGTTAGTTAGAAATGTTAGTCTGCATTTTTATTTTCCCCACCTAACTGTAAAAGAAATTTGAATATTGTCGAAAATATTGAAAACACAAAAAAGTAGAAAGGAAGGGGAAAAACCAAATTCCACCAACCAATGTTACTATTTTGAGATGTTTCTTTTTAGAATTTTTTTCTATAATTATTATTAAAGTAATTGAAATGATAGAGTATACAGTAGTCCCCTATTAGCCAAGATTTTGCTGTCCATGGTATCAGTTACCATGGTCAAACTCAGTCTTAAAATATTAATAGAAAATTCCAGAAATGCACAATTCATAAGTTTTAAATTATGTACCACCATTCTGAGTAGCATGATGAAATCTCACACCATCCCACTCTGTCCCCACCCAGGATGTAAATCCTTCCTTTGTCCAGTGTATATACTACCTTCCCATTAGTCATTGCAGCCATCTTGGTTATCAGATACACTGCGGCATTATCACAGTGCTTGTGTTCAAAGAATCCTTATTTTACTTAATAATGGCCCCAAAGTGTAAGTGAGGCTGGCACATTGTTATCATTGTTCTATTTTATTACTGTTGTTAACCTCTTACTGTGCCTAATATATAAATTAAACTTTATCATAGATATGTATGCATAGGAAAAAACAGAGTATATATAGGGTTCAGTACTATCTGCAGTTTCAGTTATCCACTGGGGGTCTTGGAATGTATCCCCCCTGGATTAAGTGGAACTGTAGTCTGCTATACTTACATATCATTGCGACATCTTAAAATAATAACTTTCCAATGTTACTACAAATTCTTTGTAGTGATTCGCATGGCTGCATATTATGCCATAATGTAGATGTATTATAGTTACTTAATGACTCTCCTATTGTTAGAATCTATGTTTGCTTTTTTTTTGCCACCATAAATGTGTATTTTGATACATAAAGCTTTTTATGTATTTCTGGATAGTAATTTTGGATAGCACCCCAGAAATGGGTTAACAGGGTCAAGGGACATGAATATTTTTAACCCTGAATTGCTAAATATGATTTTTAAAAATCCTTTTGTCTCATTATAGGCCAATTTCACTCATGAACAAAAACACAAAAATCTTAACAAAATATTGGCAAACAAAATTCAGAAATGTATAAAAAGAATAATCTGTCATGACCAAGATGGTTTTATCCCAGGAATGCAAGAGTGGTTTAATATCAATAAATTAATGAATATAATTTGTCACAATAAATGGAAAACTAATGACTATCCCAATAGATGTAGAAATATTAATGAAGAAATATTCTCTTTAAGATCAGAAATAAAAACATCCTTTTTCAACACTATATTAGAAAACATGCCAGTGGAATAAGGCAAGAAAAAGATATATGAACTATACAAATAGGAAAGGAAGAAAACTATTTTTTTTGCAATTATTGGGAAATGATATAATTGATCGCATAGCAAATCCTATAAAAATCATTAAAATTAGAGGAAGTAGCAAGTTGGTTGTATGTAAAATTAACATATAAGAATCAATTGCCTTTCTGTCCAAAGTAATACACAGTAAGAAAATGATGTTAAAAAGATATAACTTATAATAATATATCTAAATAATAAATCTAAAAAAAGTATAAGATCTTTATGAAAAAAATTATAAACTTTTATATAAAATATTTTAAAAGATCCAAATAAATGGAAAGATATGCCAGGCTTTTGAATTGGAAGCTTCAATATAATAAAGATGTAAATTTTCCTAAAATAGATAGATGTGCAATTCTTCTCAAAATACTTAACTTTTTGGTGGAATTTCACAAGCTGAATATAAAATATATACAAAAGTACAATGGGTCATGAATAGCCAAGGAAAAGGTGGGGGGACTGGCCCTATCAGATATCAAGACTAACTATAAAGCTATAGTAATTAAGACAGTGTGGTACTTGTGTGAGGATAGACCAATGGAAAAGCAGAGAGCCCAGACATGTATATATAGACATCTGCTAAATATCAAACGTGGTATTTCAGATCAATGTGGGAAAAACAGCTTTTTAATAAATGGTGGTACTGGGCCAATTGGCTTTCTGCATGGAAAAGGATGAAATTGGACACTCTGTGTTATACCAAATATAAACACTGATTCAATTGGATTCAAGACCTAAATGTAAAAGACAAACATATAATAGAGAAATACTTTGCTATGGTTTGAATGTTTATATCCCTCCAAAATTCATGTTGAAACTTATTCCCCAATCCAATAGTAGTAAGAGGTAGGGCCTTTAGGAGGTGATTAGGCCATGAGGGCTTTACCCTCATGGATGGGATTAGTGCCCTTATAAAAAAACTGAGAGAGCAAGTTTGTTCCCTCCATCCGTTCTGCCCCTTCTGACATGAGAAGGTTCTACATTATAAGCAGACAGAGCCAGCTCTCACCAGACCCGGAACCTGCCAGTGCCTTGACGCTGGACTTCCTAGTGTCTAGAACTGGAAAAAATATCTACTGTTTATAAATTACCCAATCTAAGGTATTTTGTTACAGCAGCACAGGCTAAGACAACTCTAGAAGAGAGAAAATATCTTTACATTATTGCAGTAGACATAAAAAATAAAAACAATAACTGTAATATTTGAACCCCCATAATATGCCGAAATAAAAAAAAGTAAAAACAATAAAGGAAAAAACTGATAAATACAACCATCTTTAAGTTAATGTTCATCAAAATATACTATAAAGACAATAAAACCACAAGCCACAAACTGGGAAAAGATACTTGTTACACATAAACGACAAATGGTTAATACTAGATTATACAGATTCAATTATTGGAATTAGTAAGTCCAAGAACCCAATAGAAAACTGTATAAAATACTTGAATGGCCACTTCATAAAAGACATTCCAACTGTCAATACACAAATTAAAAGATACTCAATTTCATTAGTAATCAGGAAAATACAAAAGAAACTATAGTGATACACTAATACATGATAGCCACAACTGAAAAGTCTGATGATACCAAGTGTTAATGAGGTTGTGGAGTAATGGGAACGCTCGTGCTCTGCTGGTAGAAATGAAAATCGCTACAACTGCTTTGGAAACCATTTTACAATGCCTAATATAGTTGTAAACACACACAACATTATGACTCAGCATTCCACTCCTAGGTATATGAAAAAACTCTGTATTAGGAGGTATATGAGAAATACATTAGCAACATTACTTGTAAATAAATAACAACAAAAACAAAAACCTGCAAAACCCAGAAACTTTTAAAATTTACATGAGCAGAATGGATAAACTGTTTAGTCACTGAATGGAATGCCAACAGCAGCAAAAAGGAATGAAGTCCAGCTATACTCATCAACATGAATGAATCTCAAAAAACATCATGCTGAGGGGAAAAAAGTCATAGCCAAAAACATATAGCATTAAAAAAAATTTATACAAAGTTCAAAAACAAGTAAAACTAAAAAAAAAAAAAAAAAAAAGTAAAACTAATCAATACGTTTTTAAGAGATATCTACATGAGTTGCCACCCTGTACAGAACAGCAATGGAGCAGTTAATACAAAAGTCAGAACAGTGGTTGTCTTTGGGAGAAGAAAGGCAGGTATAATCAGTGAGGGACATACAGGGTCTTCTAAGGAATTCATGTTCTACTTCTTTTGGAAATTTTTGTTTTGGTTTTATTCCTTAAACAACATGCATAATTTTTACCATCCTCTGTAGGCATAACAGATCTCACAATAAAGAAGCAGAGAGAATAATTTTACCAATGATCATGGGCCACTTGGGAATTAAGTTTCCAATCTATGGTATCCCAAGATTTCTAGGCTTGGACTCTCTAAATGGGACTGATTCAGGATTACCACATACCACTTGAGATTAAATATGGTTTCAGCTCCTAGACTTAATTCCAAGGACTTTTGAATGGCAGGACACCATTTGTCTCCACAGAAAAAATACAGGAAATTTCTTATATCGAATAGCAAATCAAAAGGAAAAATTCACTAACATTGAACCAACCACAGCACACCCTGAAATATATATCAGACCCCTGACCATTCCCCCCCGCCAACACACACTCAAGCAAGTACATTCTTTCCCTCACATACGTTCAGAGAAAGAAATAGAATAAAATCTAGGAGGCATGATCTTTACATGTTTTATCCTACTTCCTTGTTAACCTTTAAAATAAGAAATAGATTATCTTTAGGCAGGCAGAATAATCTTTTCATAGAATCGAAATCTGAAGTTTTAAGCGTCTTTATGTTTTTAATGGGTGGGGAGTACCCCCTGTAATTAGCTGTGCTCCATCAAGTCTGGCTGTCAGTAGAAGTCTATTCAAAACAGAGAGCTTTCTGTAAACTAAAGGAAAATCTGGGTTAGTGGGACTACTTAGTTCTAGAAGAAAGGATTTGTTCTTTGGAAACACTTAACCTTTATGTAGTGGATTCTTATTTGTTAGGAGGTGACTCATAATTTAAAGGGCAAAGATTTCATTCTTAACCTTCCAGTTGGCTTGACTATCAGCCTCCACATATACTTCTTTAGAAGATGAAACCATGTGTTAGAAATTGAAATTCAGCTCTGCTTTTATATAGCTTGCTCTGGAGGTGTATAATTTTAATATTTTGATACTGTCTTCCCTCATGCCGAATTGAGTCACTTCTCAATGGCAAATGTAACGTGTTACTTAACATTCAATAAAATAATTCAGAATTTAGGTTGAACAAGGATAGTGTGATTGTCTTTTACAAAGGAAGTTTGTGATTTTATTTAAAATCAGATTAGCATTAAAATCTTATTCTACTTTGGGTGCATCTCCCTGGTGATGGTAATCAATCTCATAATATTTTAAAGGTCTACCATTTAGTATCGACTTCTCACAGAAAGAAATAAATTGTGAGAAATGAGCAGCTGTTTGAAAGTTATAAGCAGGGGAGGCCAGGTTTAGGCTCATAGTTACAAAGGGATTTGAATTTAGAACTGACCTTATGCTTGAAAGAGAATATACATATACTCATATATACCCACACGCACATACACACAAAAGCCATGGCAGAATGGACAACATTCACTTTTCATACAACTTTAAAACTTTTGTTCCATGACCTACAGGGGAAGAGCACTTAATTCTGTTTTGGGGGAAGGAGTAACATCTGAAAGCAGTTTTTTGGATGGGAATTTTAGGCTTAGAGAACACCACGAACAGGAGGCAGCAAGTGCATTCAGTAAAATCCTATGCCATCATTAAAAAATGACATTTATGAGTTTTATAAATACAGAAAATGCTTATGTAATGTTTAGTAAAAAAAAAATGTAGGATGAAAGATACAAACTATGGAAAAACAAGAAACAAAAATAATGCATTTGCACGGGAGAAAAAAACAAAAACGCAATGAAATGTTTTCAGGTATTTCATCTGGGTGGCCAAAGAATTTTTCTCCTTTCTACTTTTTTGTATTGTTCCAAAATTTTCTAAATATCATGACTTACTTTTGCAAGACATAAACACAACTTAGAAAGAAAAAAGAATACAGGTGGACTATTAAGAAACAGCAAGATGATCAGTGCAGCTGGACATAGTGTAAAACTGATATTGTGACATCAAGCTAGAAAGGCAGATTGCACTGGTCCATGAAGGGCTCTGGATGTCACACTGTGGAGCGTGACCTTTATTTCCAGGTAATGGGGAGCCAATATAGTTGCCTAGAACTGCCACTCAGCATCATTCATTTCTGGGGCCAATCCTCACCAAGGCAGCGGGAACATTTATAATATAATACAATGTTCTCCCTCCTAGCAGATCAGTTCGCAAATTAGTCTTCCTAGCAAAAGTTATAGCTTTCACCCTAATGCACTCTGCCTTTGCCTAACCAAAATGACTGGCCTCTCATATCCAGATTCCTGTTTATTTCTGTAAGGAAGATTGTCCTCTGAGCTGTATATTCTGAACCCTCTCCACCTTGGGAAATATGGCTTTGCTGCTAAGACTGCACAGGGAAAGCCAAAAACAGTTTCAGGCAGGGGTTAGGTCCTGCCAGCATATCTCAGACACAACACTGAGACATCACTGAAGGATCTACCTCTCCTGCCTAGATTATAGGGAAGAAATTTGATCCCACTGGCCTTGACCTTGAAAGCAGCAAGATGTCTAAAAGGTAAGTCCTGAGGATGGTTCTTAAGATTAAATCATTTTAGGGGAGGAAGGCTCAGATATGGTGAGACAGGAACCCAGGTGGAAATCCCTGGAACAAACTATCTCAGGCTTCATAAACTAAAATTTATTTAAGCTTATTTTCTCTCTCAGATGCTATTTTAAGACTCTCTGTTAATTTCGGTGAGTTCCATATAATAGAGAGGAAACCATATATTCCTAGATTCCAGGGACACAGAGCTTTGCTGGCAAGTGATTTTATCCATGATCACAGTTAAGCTGGAGAACTGAAGCAGAGAAAATAGACTTTTTGGTTACCCAAGGCCAGTCACTTGCCAGGGAAGTATGCAGACGTTCGAAGGACAAATCAGTAAGTGGGACATGCATGTAACATCATCATAAAGCAGTGTATCACAGAGCAACAGCTGGGCAGGAAAGCAAGAAACATCCAGGAGGAGCTGAAAGAAGAACCAGGAGATGGATGTAGTGCTTGGAAATAACACTTTTAGGGTGAAAAATGGATTTTATGTAAGTGCGAGAGTCCTAAAAATATGAAACCATGGTCCAGAGGGAGAAGCTCAGGCTTGGGGATTCAGAGGTGAAGCATTTCCAGTTGATTCAAGGGTCTATGGAGCAGGTCCCCAAAGGGGTGTCTGCAGTGAAGTGAGGACAGAGCACGTTGACAGAGAAGAAAGGCCGGGCGCGGTGGCTCACGCCTGTAATCCTAGCACTCTGGAAGGCCGAGGCGGGTGGATGGCTCAAGGTCAGGAGTTCGAAACCAGCCTGAGCAAGAGTGAGACCCCGTCTCTACTAAAAATAGAAAGAAATTAATTGGCCAACTGAAAATATATAGGAAAAAATTAGCCGAGCATGGCAGCGCATGTCTGTAGTCCCAGCTACTGAGTTTGAGGTTGCTGTGAGCTAGGCTGACGTCATGGCACTCTAGCCCAGGCAACAAAGTGAGACTCTGTCTCAAAAAAAAAAAAAAGAAAGAGAAGAAAGACCCACATTGGCCAGGATGATATCAGGTGATGAGGAGCAGAGGAAAATGTCTCTTAAGAATACGAGGCAGTAGCATCCTGGAGGTCGGGAGTGATTAAAACGAGGATGAGCAAAGGATGCAATAAACAGAAAACCTAGATGAAGGCAATTAAATGACAGTGGGGAATGCCACCTTGAAATGGACATTGGACTCAAAGAAATGCCACCTTCACTTCCCAGTTCTGAAATACACAAGAGGGTGACTGGCTCCCATAACGCCCCTTTGGTTAATTCCTTAAAATCTGGGCTAAACACATTACAAATAATCTGAGAATTACTGAATTATAAAAGTAGAGGTGCTTTATTTTTGGCCTAGCACATGGATTTTTTTAATTTATTTATATATATATTTTTTTCTTATTTCCTTTTGCAATAACACTCTTCATACGAACATGGATTAATACTGATAATTTGTTGTACTGGCAAAGGCGCCTTGGAGAAGGGGAGGGGAGGAGGAGAGAAGACAACCTGATAATTTCATATACTTTTGACAGGAAAGAAAATCTGTACAGGTTGAGTATCCCTTATCTGAAATGCTTGGGACCAGAAGTGTGTCAGATTTCAGATATTAGAATATTTATGTATACATAGTGAGATAGCTTGGGGATGGGACCCAAGTTGAAATGTGAAAGTCACTTATATTTCATACGTACCTTATACACGTAGCCTGAAGGTAATTTGATACAATATTTTTAATCATTTTTGTGCACAAAGTTTTAACTGCGTTTTGACTGCGACCCCTCACAAGATATCAGGTGTGGAATTCTCCACTTGTGGCCTCCTGTCAGTGCTCAAAAAGTTTCAGATTTTGGAGCACTCTGGATTTTCAGATTAGGGATGTTCAACCTATATGTTTCCAGAGGGCAATTTGAAAAAATTGTATCAAGGGACACAAACATATGCTGTTCTTTGATCTAGCAATTCTATTTCTTTGAACTTATCTTAAAATTATTAAAGATATAAAGACTTTTATACACAGAAATTCATAAAAATATTTCAACACTGTAAACCTGAAAACAACCTAAAGGTATCAACGAACAAGGGAACAGCTAAAAAATTAAGTGCAATCATGAGATAGACTACTATGCTGCCTTTAAATATAATGTTTTCAAATTATTTATGAAATAATAAATGCTATCAGAATACTAAATTTTGTATGTTTTATTTGTTCTACTTAATTGTTTAAAAATATAGCATATTAATAGAAAATTTGAGCCAACAGACCAGGAGACAACTGCCTGTAATCCTAGCACTCTGGGAGGCCTAGGTGGGTGGATCATTTGAACTCAGGAGTTCAAGACCAGCCTGAGCAAGAGCGAGACC
>VBSM01002616.1:34224321-34251700 GCA_008086735.1 Cheirogaleus medius
TGGGGGAAAAGGTAAAGGATGAATGAAGATCAATGCAAGGTGGGGTAGCAGAGGGCGCGGGGGTCGGGGGTCGTGCTGGAAGAGCGACTTCCCTGGACCCTGCTCTTTTCTGCTTCTAGAAGGGCTTAGCTGCAGAGACGAGGATGTAGGTAACAGAGAGAAGGGTCACCGAGGAAGCCGGTTTACCTCCTGGAACAGTTGCGTAAACCCAGAAGCTAGATCCTTGGGGGATCACTTGATGGCCCTACAGCCTATGACGATGTTTCTAGAATACGTTGTTTCGCTCCCCTCCCACTGGTCCCTAGACCGATTCTTTGGTTACCTCTTTGCCTAGGAGAGGTAGTAGAAGAAAGGGACTGCAGAGAAAACGCTGAAGCTTTGCACCAACCAGCCTAAATGCAATAATTTTCCTACAAGGACTCAGTTACAGCGTCCTGACTAGCTGCTTATGCGCCTTGAGGGCAGTACTTAGGGCCATTATTAGAGTCTGAGTGAGGTACGGGGAGTGGAAGTGTGCTCCCAAGAAGTAGGCAGGACAGCAAAAAACTGTTGCAGGGTTAAGTGGGGACTGGGACTTTATACAGCTAGAGGTAGATAGAGCTGCTAAAAGCTGTGCTGCCCTAAATAACACACACCAAGACACATCCTTCATCAAAACCATTCTCGAAACATCTCACTCCTAGCTTTGACTTGGAACTCCACCCCAAATAATACCAACAACAATTTCTGCTGGCAGCTCAGAAAGAGCAGTTCCACAGAGGGCTCCCTGAACGTGTTCAAACGCTGGCTTTCCAGGCAAGTGTACACTGTTCTGAGGCGGGTTACCAAGGGGGAAGTGGGTAGAATCTAATCAGACCTGGGCCTGTGTTAAACACCACCTTGACGGTGAAGTAGAATTGCTAGGACCCTGGTTAAAATGTACAATACTGCTCTACACATCTTCCTTACAGTGCATTCTCCCCTTTATCGTCTCAGTGAGCCTCAAAACAACCTCTTAATTCCCGCCTTATCAGTAGGGAAACAGAGGTTCAGAGATGATGAGTATTTTGGCCAGAATCACTCGGTCGATAGTAGAAGCAAGACCCTGGAAGTCAGGTCTCCTTCTTAGGCGTTCATACAGTGGTGTGCAGTAAGCTTGCCTGTGAATCACTGCACTCCTCATTTCTTAGAAATGATGATTCACTTCCACCAAAAGCCTGAAAGCAAGAAAAGAGGGATCCAGAATCTAAAATACGAAGGCAGAAAGCATAATGCACAAACACGGCAGAACCGTGGGATACCGTGGGGCACATCACTCTCATTGTGTAGGATGTGTTCCCCTATTGTTAGGTTCAAATCCTAGTTGCTATTTTTTCTTTATGTTCTGGCGCTTTACTTTCTAAGACATGTTTTGGTTTTGTTTTGTTTTTTTAAATAGTTACATACTCCCAAGGATAAGGCAGAGGTAGAGGGCCACACAATATCTTGCCAGATGGCTAGGAAAGTAATCTCTCATTTCCAGCCAGTGATTTTCTCATACTTTATCCTTGGGGAAAATGTGAGAAATGTGATTTGAAACCTGATTTGCAGAATGCATGGTACACTTCCTTCTGGTCAACACCATTCTCCTGCCAAAAGCCCAGAAGCAGCCTTGCTCTCCAGGAATCATTGCCTACACTTGAGTGAAATTAGTTTGTTCGTTAATTTTATTTCACTGCCAAGTACGCAGGCAAGCACAGTACTATTTTCAAGGTGGGACAAAGATTCTTTTGCCCACCCAGAATTAGGATCTCTGCCTCACAAACTATAAACGCCTATCCTTTTCTGCCTCCTGCTGGGATTGTAACAATATAATTTAGTTTGGGGGCTCCCTTGGGGCCACTTATTTTATTTGATCCAGGACAAAAAAAAATCCACTTGCTTCAGAGTGTAAATTAAAGATACTTTTTCCAATGATGCATAAAAATAAATGACAACTACCCATTATTGAGATCCTAAGTGACTAGGGAAAATAATTATTTAAAATTACCCTTTCTTCCTACCCTACCTCCAGCATCCTATGATGGGTGAGTCCTGGGGATGATGCTTGGATTTGCTGAGCAGATTGATACGTGGAATTGCAGTTTGGAGA
Organism: Cheirogaleus medius; assembly: GCA_008086735.1. NCBI lineage: Eukaryota > Metazoa > Chordata > Mammalia > Primates > Cheirogaleidae > Cheirogaleus > Cheirogaleus medius. The sequence continues at coordinate 34,226,432 of VBSM01002616.1, forward strand.
AACAGGGAAGCCAAAAGGCCCCCATGTGTTTAGAGGGAGAGATAGACCTATGGTGGGCTTCTGGCATAGGAAAGTTCAGCTTGAGCTTGGCCAAAAAAGTGGAGGAGAAGCAGAGAAGGTCATTGCAGGAGAGTGTAACCATGGGAGAGAAGGAGAGAAAGAAAGGGAGAGGCAGCCATAGTGAGTGGAATTTGAGATCTTCTAAAAGGGTATTTAGGGAGCTTCATTGTATAATGCAAACCCTCTTACATTATTTTCCTGGAAAATAACAACTTCAGCAAAAACTACATCCTTTTCAATACTTTTGGAGTTCTATTTATTTTTATTAAAGGTGAAAGCATTTTGAGATTGGCTTTAGGTGGAAAGTAGGGCAACCCACAAAATGCAGTCATTTAGTTCATTTGTTCACAAATATGTATTGAGCACCTACTATGTGCCAGACATTGCTGTAAGCACTGACTGTTGTACTTTACCCACTGTACCTCAGTTACTTTATATAGGTGGTCTCACAATAACCAATGAGCAGGTATTATTTCCTTTTCCCCAGCTCAGTAGTTCCCAAAGTTCAGTGTGAATGAGAACGTGCAGAATTTTAGACCCACCCCCAAAGAATCTGATTTAGTTGGATTGGAGTGAGACACACTAAGTCCCTATTTCAAATAAGCACTTTAGTTGATTTTGAAACTGTTGCTGAGTACTCTACTTTAGGAAATATTGCTTTAACTTGTCAAAAATGAATTTTCTTAAGGCTAGGTTGTTGCAGGGGATATACACCCACTGAGTGTGCATGTTAAGGAGGGTGGGGTGGGCAATATTTCTACTAGCCAAAGGACAGGAGTAGCAGTACACCAAAATTTCAAGAAAACTACAGGGAGAAACAAAACTTAGGACAAGAAGGAGGGGATAGTTGTGCAGATATCTCTCGATATGTAGTTATTGCTTTGTTATTTTTCGCTCGGCAGTGTGTAAGTGTACGTGTCAAAAGCTGAACTACTTTTGGAGGTTTTGGACACTCTTAAAGCAGGTATGGTGTCCCAGGTCCTCCTCAGTCCTCCCGGTATTGTATAGAATTGGACAGGAGGGTTCTTCAAGTTCTTGTCAGGATTATTTTACTCAAGAGGACAAAGAAAAGGATGTTAAGCCAAACATTGACAGTTTACCTTTCCTGCTATGAATTTCTTCTTTGGAAGAGGCTTAAAAGTCATCCTATGTTTAGGGCTTTGATCATGAATATTTTAATAAAAAGGTAAAGTAATTCAGGGATAAGTTGGTGTTAGTTAGAACTTCACCTGAGAAATGTTTTCCATTAGTCAGAGTCCATCTTCTTAATTTAGACAAAGCAATTGAGTCACTCCACCCCTGGCTGGGTCTTGGGAGGAAATAAGTTGATAAGGGTCCCTATTTCTGATATAACTTTAGAGGAGAGGGACCAATGAAGAGATTATCTTTTCTGATGACTAGGGGCTGGAAGGGATCACAAAAGCACTAAAAAGACCAAGACCTAGTCACCGGGCCATCCATCCATCCATACATCCTTTCTGTATGTCCAGAAACCCAACCCTATTCCTGTGACCCTCCAAAAGACAATAAACCTGAGATCCAAGCAGCTAAGCCATGGTCTAGCATAGTGGTTCTGTTTTACAGATGGGTCAGGAAAGATGTTAATGGACTAACGTTCAGTTCATATGTAGGCAATGGCAGATGCAACAACAGAATCTAGGTGCAGTGGCTTTGGGTAGGAATTATTGCTCTAAAAATACCCACAAAAACTATTGCTCTAAACCTGTGTGGCACCCTTTTGATGACCCTGTAGCCTGTCAAAAAACCCGAATTTGGTACCAGGGATGTGAATGAATCTTGATTAATTTTAAGTCAGTTGCTGGGCCAGGTACTGGTTTAAGAATGGACAGATGACACACTCATGGTCAGTAAGACTTGCTTAGAATGCTTCTGGAAAAGATTTTCCTTGCTCTTAAAAAGAGGGCACAGGAAGGGCTTACATGTGTGAGGATTTGATGCTTAAGAGTATCCGGGCTGGGCACAGTGGCTCATACCTGTAATCCTAGCACTTTGGGCGGCAGAGGTCGGAAGATAGTTTGAGCCCAGGAATTCAAGACCAGCGTGAGCAAGAGTGAGACCCCATCTCTATAAAAAATAGAAACATTAGCCGGGTGTGGTGGCGCATGCCTGTAGTCCCAGCTAATCAGGAGGCCGAGGCAGGAGGATCGCTTGCCCAGGAGTTGGAGGCTGCAGTGAGCTATTTAATATGATGATGCTACTGCACTCTGGCCCGGGAGACAGAGCAAGACCCTGTCTCAAAAACAAAATAAGTCAAAATAAAACAAAGTGTCTCTGTAGCAGTCTAGCTTCTCTGAGAAAACAAAACCAAAGATAAAGCCAATACTCTGAGGATGACAAAGTAGGGAAATGGAAAACAGCGTCTCACTATGTCACCCAGGCTACCCTTGAACTCCTGGGCTCAAGCAACCCTCAGCCTCCAGAGCAGCTGGGACTACAGGCACGCGCCACCACACCGGCTTCCTTGATAATGTTTTTGAGATGCTAAACTGACTACCCTGGAAGCTCTCTATCTTGTGTCTTAATTACATGAGATACTCTTTTTCCTTATTGTGAAAACCATTTTTACTTGTGTTTTCTGTCACTGGTAGTCAAAAGTATGCAAAGTAATAACTGTTACTGTCATTCCTTGTGTTCCTCTGAGCTAATTTGTCAGTGAGGCACATTCTATGATTCGGGGGAGCAGGAGCACTAGACTTGGGCTCAAGAGCAGTTTATTACCTGTGTTTTGGCTAAGACATAATCACTCAGCCTCATGTTCATCATCCATCAAACGATGGTAATTGCGTTTATTTTACAGAGTAGTTGTAAAAAAACAAAATGAATAATGTAAGCGGAGGTATTTTGTATACAGATACAAGTTCTTTGTATCACTACATGCTTTTGAAAGATATATTTAGAGTCTTTGGGCTTTAATACCCAAATTGTGTCATTCAGTGTTCTCACTGTTTTGTCTTACAATGGCATTATTGAAATGATGTCAGGAACAGTTGGAACACAACAAGGCTGAACAGGATTCTCACTAGCTCCCTGTGGGCTCAGTGGAAAAAGTATTATGATTCATTGTCAGCATCTTCTATGGAACATGAGGTAGTGGTACCTGGGCCACTTACATTAATAAATTTCTATGCTATTTTGAGGCATTTGCAATTTACTGCTTACTAATTGGTTTTGGCCAAGTGGGGTAGTTGTATATAAGCTATATACCCAACAAGTACCTAAAATTATAACTGATGGTTTGTGTAGCCTTATGTGTTTAGCTACAGATTTAAACAGAGATTTTAAATATAAACTTCAAATATTTATTTTATTTCTTGATGTGATATTTCAAGTGTAAAAGTTATTCAGTAATTTACAATTACAAAATAGTCTTTCTTGAGTTTTGGATAACACCTATCGCAAAACTCAAAAATAAAACCAAAAAAACCTCACCAACAGAAATTTTGTAAACATAGTTTTTATTCTTGTCTTACCTTCAATGAAAAAGCCCTCATGCCACCAAAACATTTAATGAAACTCAGTAACTGAACACTGAACTCAATAGCCTGATGATTATTTTTCTAGACAATTGCTGGATTATATTGCTTTTAAAAAAATAGCGAAGATATATTTTTATTACTTTATCCCCTTTTAAAGCAGCAGTATCCCCTCACATTTTTTCATAAAAATCTAAAATATCTCTAGTAGTCCCAAGTGTCTTGTATTTATATTTGTTCTAAGTGTTTGTTTCATTAAGATTTTTCAGAAATAAGTGCACTTCTAAAGAGAAAATAAAATTTAAGTAAAGGCAAGGGGGAAATAATCATGGTTGTAGCAAAACAGTAATTTTCAATGTCCTGAATTTTAACAATTCAAAAAGAGGATGTGTTTAGTAGCTAGGGACCTCTACTGATTAAAATCTCAATTCATTTATTTATAAATCATCAAAAGATAGCTGTTTCTCCTATCAGTAGAGACTGACTGATTGTCCAAAGGTTTTCTACAATAAACATCAAAAATAAATGTTACTTAAAATATTTTAAAAGATTTACACAAAGATATGCAGGTGTTTAAAAAACAGAAAAAGTATGCTACTATAGATGTAAATGAAACCCTATCTCAAGCCTTAACAACCAAAGAATATTTTTAATATTCCTCATTTCATATTTTCTAGTCAACTAAATAGCTTATTAAATCAGCTATATATTCCATTCAGAAGTGGCTGATTTATAAGCAATTCCTTATTTTCATATAGCACAATGCTTCAATACATTTAAAGATTTAAAGTTATGTTAATAAGAAATGCATAAAAGAAAAATAACATAACTTGCTTTAATATAAAGGTTTTTAATAAAAAAGTCAAAGTCTACATTAAATCAAGAAATTGATAAATCTGAATTATACAAGCTTTCTATATACTTAGAAAAACCAAAAACACACAGTTTATAATAAAACTCTTTTAATTCAAAATAGAGTCTAATTTAAAGAAAATGTCATTATGCCCAGTTGATTAGATAGGGTTTTGTCATTTAAATTAAAGATTCACCTGAAATACGGGATGTGTATAATAGAGAAAATTCAATCTCAAGGGTGCTTTTGCACCATGAATCAAATTCTTAGCTTCCAAAGGGCAAACACAGTCTTTAATTGCTTTTAGATAGGCACTTAAGAAATACTTTTGATGAGGAGAAAACCTCAAAGATTGTGAATCACTCTGTTAACTCCAGGGAAGAATGAGACTCCAAACAAAGTAAGCTTTCCAGAACTGCCCTTCCATTGCCAAGAAATTATAACTATTTCCAAGTTTCTGATAATAAGAATGAGGGAAATCAAGACTAAAATGCTCTAGTCATATGCAATTAAAAAGTAAACTTAGATAATTCAGTTCCTTCTCAATCTCTCCCTCAGTCATCTTGAATTAATATTTTTCTGCACTAGAATAGTTACCGCACTTGAACTACAGAATGTTGTAATTTCCTCATAGCTTACCTATTCATTATCACACTAGAAAAACAATCTTTTTTTCAAAAAAGGTGTTGGTGGTGGGGGGGGGGCGGTAAAATCTCATAAACTCCAGCAGAAGTTAAAGATTTTTTTAAAAAAATTAAAGGCAGTTATAATTAGAAAAATTAGAGTTAGTCAAATTGAGATAACCCCAGAGTTTTAATAGCTCTCTCTCAAATACTCAGTCACATGATCCAGACTGGAAAAATGGAGATGAACTATTAGATGAACACATAATAAGCAATCAATAAATACCTAAAAAGAAATAAACCAAAATAAAGTGTATGTGTGTGTGGGGAGGGGGGGAAGGACAGGATGGCCTTATTAAAACATTGTGGAGCTACCTAGCAGCAACATTTATAAAAGCTTTTTGTAGATTTGCATAATGATCCTATGCAATTCTTCCCCATTAGGAAGACATTCCTACAAATAAATCATCACTTTAGATTTTGATCACAGATCATTTGTAATGGTTATAATTACTGTATCTTTAAAAAATTCTATCAATTAACAGTTAAGACAAACATTAGGCCATTCTTTGCTAAAGTATTATTCCTCAACTAGTACTTAAGAAACCCAAACCTCAGAGAGTTGTTTAAATTAGAATTAAAATATTGAGCTAGAAAAGATTACTTAATTCTTAGGGAAATACCCAAAGAATTTGATGCTGACATTATCTCCCATTTCCTCTCATCACAACCCCCTTGGCCTGCATGTACTTCCTTCATTTCGTCTAGATGAACCACAGTGATGTAGCTAAACATGAACAATATTGCCCTTGAATAAGCCAACTTCGATCAAAGATCTATCATGTCTGAATACAGCATTCCCAGAGGAAAGTAAAATTCTACTCAGTTGTGAACATCCACTCTGTTCAGGATCTTTGGTACATTTGGAGCATAAGAAAATAATGGCACAATAATATAAGTACTATTAAAGGAAAAATTTTCATCAAAAGAAATAAAAGTTAACCAGCCATGATATGTAACAACTTTCTAGAAAACCAAAGTAAGTAGCATTTTGTTCTCTACAAGTCCATTTACATGATCAGAAGTTTGACATTTAAAAAAATACTTTAATAAAAATACACTAGTTCTACAAGCAGCCTTCATGGTCATTTCTTAAATTCAACTCATCATAATCAAATTAAAATAATGCCATGTCCTCTTGTTAAAAAAGAATTCGTCTTGTCACAAGAAAAGCAACTTTACATTTTATATAATACAGTACATCTCCCTATGCGTATACAGACTACGTATATAAAGGTCATCAGTATTTCTGAATGCAAAGTAAATGTATCAGTGGAGTGCTTGAGTGAAGGTGTTCAACTTTCTCTTCCTTATAACCTTGTCACTCCCTACTGTGGAGTTTGTGTAATGACTTGATGATAAATTCTGTTTTTAAAGAACCAGTGTATTTCTTTTTAAATTTCTTAAAATCATTACAGAAATTGTCATCATATATATTCTACAGATGTCCAACCAATAGGGCAAATGTTCTAACATCAACTATGGAAGATGGCTTTTACTGATTATGTAGACCCATAAGATTTGCAGTAAAACAGCAATACTGCAGTGTTACCTACAGGTTAGCCTATGTTGCTTTATATGATATGTGTTTCTCCTGAATTGATTAGAGGTGTTACAGTTCAAAGCCATGGCACACACAGGCAGGATGGACCTTAATACGCATGTAGGCAGTGCGGTTAGAAAGGGATGTACGTTCCTTTTATTCCAGTACCTTCGTATAATAAAGTTAACAAAAATAATAAAATATTAAAAAAAAAAAAAAGCCAGCTGGCACTGCCAACCAATTCCTGTAGTAGTCTTAGAAATCCTAATCCTGTAGAATTTCCTCTTGTAGTCGATAAGCACCACCGTCTTCAGGAGTATTTCAGTGTATTGTTATCTACGCCAAGCAAGCCTGGTGATGCAGCTACCTGAGTTCTCTTGGTTGTGGGTGAATGTGATCTTCATTCATAATTTCCCAGCTTTCATGTAAGTGGGGATAGAGCCACGTTGAGTCAACCCTTCAAATCTTTTATAGGTATAATTGAGAAAAACCCAGTCTTTGGATTTGTAGTCCGGTTCTGTGGTATTTGGCACTAGAAAGATAGAAAAATTAACCAAGAGCAAAGGAATTTCATTAGTGAAATGTCATCATCTTCACAGACTTTTTAAATAGTGTAAGTTATACTATACATTGTCTTACCTGGTTGTAAAATATCAGATTCAGGGAAGTCATCAAAATTTGAAGTATCATCAATGCTTTTGATTTCTATAGGGATTGCTGCTGGCCTTTCCCTATAAAAAGGTATTGAGCAGCCATGGTAACTTTTCTTGAACTCTCAATTTTTCCAACAAATAATTCTACTTGCAAACCCTGCATGCCATGCTATATGCATTAGAAAGGCCAAGGAAATTTACTATGGATTTGAGAATAGTTAAGTAGATCTCAAAATAGCTGAGTATAATTTTTTTATTAAAATTATTTTCATTTACTTACAATTTTTATATCTTTGTACCAAGACTTTCTCATGCTGCTTTTTAAGTGGAAAAACAATAGCTTATGAAAGGAAAAGTAACACAGAAGAGATTTTATTTAAAAGATTTTATAATTATATAAAATATATGAGATATTATAAAGACTGGGCCCTTCATAATTGATTTTAGAATAGAATTCTGCTAGGAGAGGGTTCATAAATGAAAAGTTATTTGGGAAAATAAGGTCAGAAAGGGTGGGGGGATTACATATTTGTTTTGAAACCTGAATGCAAAAACTTCTCAGACATATACATTTTAAGAGAATCAGAGATATTCAGTTAAAAAGAAACCAGTCATGAAAATGCCTTTTTATCATGCTAAAAGTGTTTTAACTATAGAAACAGTTAAAAGAAGCTGTCAGTTTTTATCTCTTCTATTTTTTTCAACAAATATTTATTGGGTCTAGTAGGTGCTAAGTTTACCAAATTACATAAAAGCATGTGTATATTTTTACCAGAATGATTCCAATTTATTTATATTTAATATACTAACTTTTTTTTTTTTTTTTTTTTGAGACAGGTCTTACTTTGTTGCCCAGGCTAGGGTGAGTGCCGTGGCGTCAGCCTAGCTCACAGCAACCTCAAGCTCCTGGGCTCAAGCAATCCTTCTGCCTCAGCCTCCCGAGTAGCTGGGACTACAGGCATGCGCCACCATGCCTGGCTAATTTTTTCTATATATTTTTAGTTGGCCAATTAATTTCTTTCTATTTTTAGTAGAGACGGGGTCTCGCTCTTGGTCAGGCTGGTTTCGAACTCCTGACCTTGAGCTATCCACCCGCCTCGGCCTCCCAGGGTGCTAGGATTACAGGCGTGAGCCACTGCGCCCGGCCCTATTTATATTTAATATACTAACTTAATACACCTAGTTTAGTGGAAAGAACCATAGACCCTGGAGCCCTGAGATCTAACCTTTCTCGTCATTAACTATTAATAGCAGTATGACCTTAGGCGGGTAAGCCCCACTCCGTGACTGTTTCCTCATTAATAAAACATTGGAATGGTAGTTTCTAAGCATCCTTCGACAACTGTAAAAAGGGGGGTGTCGTAGCTCTATTCAATGAGATGATGTACGTACAGTGTATATAATACAGTGTTAGCAGTTAGGAGTTAGGTCTCCAGAATCAAACTGCCTGGGTCTAATTCTAGCTCTTTCAATTACTAACTATGGCACTGTAGGCAAATTACTTAACTTCTCTATGCCTTAGTTTCCTCATCTGTAAAACAGGGATAATAATAATTACTGTTTTATAGGGTTTACTATGAGGCTAAGATGAGAAATACAAGTAAAGTACTTAGAATAGTACTGGACACACAATAAATGATAAAAAAAAATTAGTTGTTATAATAGGCAGAGTCCCTAGCACACAGCAGGATTTCCAGTGAAGAGCTGTCATGGAAGATGCGAAGGAGCTGGGCAGGGTAGGGGAGAGGTAGGAACGAGGGCAAGGAGGAGAGGAGCATTTCAGTTGGAATGAGCAGCAAATGACAACACTCCGAGGTGGGAAGGAGTAGGAAAGGCCATCCAAGATGCAACTTGTACAGATGAGGCAAGCGCCATATCCTGCAGACCTAAAAGAGCAGTTGAGGGTTCTTAATTCTAAGCGCAAAGGGAAGGAGGAAAGTGGCATGATCAGGTTTATATTTCTAAATTGTTGTGTGGAGAACAGACCAGAACTAGTGAAAGTAGTTTGGCCATAAACTGAAAAAAGGCAAATGCTCACAATTAACAACTATAAGCAGATTCTTAAAAGTTACTTATTATTATTTAACTTCCCTCCAATGTTTAAAGAAGGGACTTGTACCTTATTATAAGTTACTTAAGGACACACAGTATGATATGGTAGAAGACAAAAATGAGGGATCACAGTGTGAATCGTCAATACATCTTTCATGTGTTAACAGCCTTCACTGTGTAAGTATGAATGTAAGAATCTAAACAGGTGCACAATATGTGTTTTTTTTTCCTTAAAGTAGACATTAACCTGAAATGAGTCATTTAGCTGTAGCCACTATAGTCCCATTCACCTACATTATCCAGAAAACACTCAATAACATTATAACAGTGTTATTTTTTTAATTTAATCTAGTAGAATCAGAGGTAAATTAACTGCTATATTTAGAAATTCATTTTTACTCAGACCTCTCCCATTCAGAGGGTAGGGACATACCTTATGTGCCCCCAGTCTACACCTTCAAAAAAGGGATGACCTTTTATTTCTTCTACTCCACTATTTCCAATTCTATTTTCAGAATCAATGCAAAATCTAGAACATGGAAACAGAGAAATTATCATACACAAGTTACATCTAAAGTACTATAGTTGCATTATTTCAAATATTTTCTTTTTTAAAAAGCATTACAATGTTTTTCTTTTTACTAAAGTTAACTATGTTTAGTTGTGAGAAATGTGGAAGAAAATAAAAATCATCTGCCCCAATATGCAGATAAGACAGGCAAAAGAAAAAAAAAATCATCTGTAATTGCACTATTTAGAGATATTAATAACTACTATAAATATTTTGAAGCCATTTCTTTCTAATCTTTTATAATAATATTAAAAATATTTTGTTAATAGAGTAGTTATATTAGGACTTTTTTTCCACTTATATAATGAGAAAATTTCCCAAAGTCATTAAATATTTTTCTATGAATTCGTTTTTCTATATATATAAATAATTATAATTTATTTAGCCAGTCCCCTATTGTTGAGCATTTAAATGGTTTCTAATTTTTCACTATTAAATAATACTATGATAAACATACTGTACCTAAATCTTTACACACATCTGACTATTTGCATAAGCAAAATTCCTAGAAGTAGAATTGCTGGGTCAAGGGTCATAATACAGTTTAAGAATTTTTTATTAATAAGCTGCCAACTGGTTGTTCCCACAGGTTGTCCCAATTTATATTCCTTCCAGTCATTTACAACAGTACCAAAACACTTCATCTTAGTTGAGGAACAGAAAGGAATCTTTTGCTTTTAAGATTTCATATATAGACTGTCATGATAGGAATTTCTGCTACTAACAATTTATTTTCCCTTTTCTTTTTAATGAGATTAGATCACTGCATTCTAACAGGAGTGACCTTTCGCATATATGTCAGTAACTGAAACAACCTCTTCCCTCTTTTTAACTCCTACTTTTTTTTCTGCATACTTCCTTTTAAGAGTTTATATTTTTTAAAATCTCTTTTCTTTATTGATTTCTTTGACTGTATATATCAGTGGTATTCTTCCTCCCCTGACAAAAGTGAAATGGGTCTTTTAGGTACTTATGAAATTTTAAGACACCATGAACTCCTCTAATTTAACCACTAACCTGAGAATTAAGTCCTTGGCTTTCTCAGATATAGGTACCTCCGGAGGAAACACCAGAGTTTCTTTCCAATTCATCACTTTTCTGTATGTTTCTTGAGGTGTTTCAGAGCAGAAAGGTGGGTATCCTATGTATCAAAGAAAAGGTTTCATCAGCTTTTGTGATCAATTAAGTTATACCTACTAAATATGTGCCACAAGAAACAAAACAACCCTGAGTGCTCTATTTAATAGTAAAAAATGCCATCACTCATCGAATTATAATAAACTTGCTAATAAAGTCAATAAAGTCAAGGATTTAAAGCACTGCCTCCCCCTTTTACCTGAAAAGCCATGCAGATACAATTTTGATATGTGGAGCTTGGATTAAACACCTCCTTTCCTGAAAACCAGGATCCCTGGAGAACTCATTGGTATTTATCAGTATATATTTAACTTTAGGAGATGTCAGAAATAGGTTTAAAAGAGTTCAGATATTTTAGCCCATGGTATCTGCAATATGTTCAAACAATGGCACTTAAGGAAAAGTATATATTATGTACATAATTGAATGATAAAACATACCTATTAGCATTTCATACATAATCACTCCCAAAGACCACCAGTCACACAATTTGTTGTAACCAGTCTGCATAAATACTTCAGGAGCAATGTAATCTGGCGTCCCAACTGTGGAATATGCCTACAAAGGAACAGCTTGTCAAACCAGTATTCTCAACATTAAAAAAAAATACATATCTGAGTATGGCTTACTACTGGAAAAAGCATAATATGTTATAGAATGCATGATTTCTGCCCCCTCCCAAGAAGCTCAATTTAGTTATTTATATTAAACATAGGTAGCCCCAAGTTCATTTCAAAAAGAATGAAAAGTTAGTTAAACCCAGTAGGCCTGGCTTTCCCACTCACCACTAATGGGTTCTTGGGCAAGTTATTGAGCCTCAGCTTCTGCTTACATAAAATTGGTGTGATAATACCTGCCCTAACAGAGTTGATATGAAGATGAGACAATAAAAAGGAATGTGCTTTGTAAACTACAAACTAACTAAATATGCATCAGGCATTTCCATTATAAACTTCATTCCAGGACACTGCTTATTCATGGGGAAGCTATGCAGTTTTTCTTTCTTAAGTCATATACAATCTTACAAAAACTATTTCTTTAAGGCAGTAGTTCTCAACCAGGGGTAGTACCCTAGGGGCCATTTGAAAATGTGTGACAGCAGAGTTTGTCATCTCACTGACTTGGGGGAGGACATGATTAGCATTTAGAGAGCAGGGGATCCAGGTGCTAAAGAAATTTCCTACCCCAAATACCAGTAGAGTCCCCTCCACTTCTCCCTTGGAAAACACTGACATAAGGCATGGTGACTCCTGGACATGAGAACAGTAAAACACGCACATGACTAATCACCTATGAATATTCTGTAAACGGGGGTACAGAATTTCCCCCAGCATATTTTTAAGCAGTATTCATTTTTCCCCTTTAAGAATGGGGAATATTGCAATTATTTTCTCAACTGTAAAACCTGATCTAAAAGTGACAGATTTAAAAGTAGAATGAAGTTTTTCTCCTTAATACATCCATAGTTCAATACATTTTAACAACACTGAAATGTTTTACAAGCATAGGAAGTTTGCAATTACTTGGGTTTTAATGAGAGAATAGGATCAGTAATGCAAAGGTCATTTTATTTGGTGTTAGAGGGAATCAGACTATTACTTTTCAGTCAGTTTACTTTTCTGAGGGAATGCTGAATTAGTTTCCCTTTCATCACTTGGTTGAATTGAACAATATTTAAAGAGTGTCTATATGTACCAGGCATTGTGTAAGAAAATAAGTAAGCGAAGTCAAAAGGCACATTCCTAACCTTAAGAATGTTAATGGACTTTGTTAACAGGATAAAGGGAAAGAGGAAAAGGGGGAAACAATTCTTGTATTTGCTCAGTAATACAGGGTAAACAGTATAGGGTGAAAAATAGATGGTGTAATTCTACATTAAAGGAGTAATTAAATTTATCTTTTATTTTATCTATTTTATTATAACATTGTTTACATCCCAAACTTCCTATTTACTTTGTCTGTAAAGAAGTTCTTAGAAGCTCACAACCACCTTGCTTGCTGATTGATATATCAGGATTTATACCACAGGTATGGAAAATGGAAAAATAGAAATCACAAGACATTCATTAAGATCACACTCAGTGAGTTTTATTTAAAAAGTGCTAATGACTAGTAAACAGACAGATTACTTACTCATAGGTATATGCTCAATAAAGTACTTTAAAGTTAAATCATAAAGTAAAAATCAATAGTTTGTTTCACAGGCAAGGAAACTTTACAGAAAAACTACAAAACCGTGTGATCCCAGAACAAGCTCTATCATTGCTATGAAGTAAGTACTCATCTCATTGTGAAGATACAAAATAATCCAGGCCGGCGCAGTGGCTCACGCCTGTAATCCTAGCACTCTAGGAGGCCGAGGTGGGAGGATTGCTCAAGGTCAGGAGTTTGAGACCAGCCTGAGCAAGAGCAAGACCCCGCCTCCACTATAAATAGAAAGAAATTAGCCAAACAACTAAAAAAAGAAAAGAAAAGAAAAGAAAAGAAAAGAAAAGAAAAGAAAAGAAAAGAAAAGAAAAGAAAAGAAAAGAAAAGAAAAGAAAAGAAAAAATCCAGTAAAAACCAGATGAGACTGTTAGGACCAGGGCACAAAATTCTTTCTTAAAAATGTGGCTGACTCACCAGTTGTCTCCTGTTCTTCTTCCAAGTTTCTGCTTTCCTCTTTGAGTTCATGTTCTGAAATGCTAATTTCAACAATATGGAATTGTAACCATGCGGGAAAAACTCTCAACAAAAACCAAAAATACCTAAACATCTAAATCACATTGGTTTAAGGAGTGGGGAGAGAGGAAGGGAGAGACCCTTCAGTTCTTAACAGTATTGAATTAAACCAGCTACAATATTTTAACTAGAAAAAAAAATCAAACTTACAGAAGTCACTTGGTGGGTTGTGTGTGAGATTTCTGTAGAATTCAGTCCTGTGGGCTTTCTTTAATCCCGTGCATAAACCAAAATCAGATAATTTTACATGACCCTAAGGAAAAAAATCCAGTAAAATCAGATGATTATATTAATTTTGAAAACAAAGGCCTTATTATAAACTCTTTTTTAAAATACAATTATTATATAAAATTCTTAGCTTGGAAATCACACAAGTGAAAATGTAACATTACAAATATTCAATGATGATTTTTAAAAGTGGAAAATGGAAGAAACAAAAAGCCAGATTTCCTGATGTTACTTCATTTCAGAGTCTTCTCTTAGTGCATCATTTTATGAAATGATGTAATTTGACAATAATCCCAATTGTAGTTGCCCATTTCCAATCACAAAATCAGCTCTATTGTGCTATAAAATAATCAGCAACCTAATAATTCACCAGTTTATTCACATGCCTTGGCATCTAATAAAAGGTTGTCTGGTTTAATATCCCGATGGATGAAACCCAACTGGTGGATTGCATCTATTGCCAGAACAGTCTCTGAAATGTAGAACTGTGTCTCCTCTTCTGTCAAGGTGTCTTTCTTCATTAGCAATGTCATCATGTCACCTAAATAAAGAAAAGTAAGTATCATGTTATTGAAAATGTCTTAAAAAGGGAATAGCTTCTTAGAGTTTTCTTTACATCTATACAATGCAAGCCTGATTTTGCATCACCAAATACACTATAACTAACCATCTCTGGGGTCAAATAAAAGTGTCACTGCATAAGCAAGCAGTCCATGACATTTAATGGTTTTAAGGTAGAGAGTATGTGAAGTCAAGTAAGGACAAAGCTGATAATGAAGTAATATCCACCACTCAACATCCAGAATAAGGGAAAATTATTGCTGGGGAAAATGTGTCAAACAAGAATAAGTGTTCCTGGAAACCAGATACATTCTTTTAAATTAAAGTTTCAAAAACATCCTAAGCTCTTTAGTCCAACAAAAACAGGACATCATCCCACTAAAAGGGATACCTCTAGACATTCTTTTATTTTCAAAGAACTTTTAACTACTGCAAACACTGGTGCACTTACAAAACAGAACTGACAACTGATAACATTTTTTTCACATATGCTTCGAGTCTTTTAAAAAAAAATAGCATGCAGAAACAGTCTTTGTCCTCCATTCCCATTCTATTCCCCTTTCCCTCTTTGCTGAGCAATGATTATCATGGATTTAGTTTGGTGGGTATCCTTCACCTTATTTTAAAATGTTTTATATTTTAAATATGTTTTCACATACACATACATATATTTATGAATTTATACTCTTTTGTGTTTTTAAAAAATTACATAAATGGTATCAAATTATAGGTGTAATTCCACAGCTTGCTTTATTCACTCTACTCTGTTTCTGACATCTTAACTGGTGTGACTACTGTAAAATATTTGATCATATAATTATGCCAGATTTTATTTATCCATTCCTCCATTGATGGGCATTTATCTTGCATCTGATTTTATTGTGACAATGCTACAAGGAACATCTTGTGTACAATTTTTCACTACTGTGACAATGCTGCAATGAACATCCTTTTTAGGTCTCCTGTATATATATGTGGGAGAGAATCTCTAGAGAATACAGCTGGTTGTGGAAGTGCTAGATCACAAGACATATGCATTTTTAGCTTCACTGGATATCTCTAAATTGCTCTCCATAAAAGTCAGAGATCAATTTACAAGAGGCCAGTTTTCCCCACAGCTTCACCAATACTTACTATCATTAAACTTTTAATGATTTTGCTAATCTGACGAGTGTGAAATGGTATCTCATTCTTGTTTTAATTTGTATTTCCCTAAATATCAATGAAGTTGAACATCTCCCTGTATATCTATAGATTAGCCAGTTTCTCTTCTCGACATTTCTATCATTTGCCCATTGGGTTGTCTTTTTCTTTCTTATTTTATTTTCTTATTTCTAGACTTATAACAATCTAATTATACATAATGAGCCCAGAATGGTAGTATTTAAAATGTGCCAACTTTATCATTCCTTCAAAATAACCTGATTTATGGTCAAAATTAGCATTATTATGAAAGCAAATATTGAAAAGCTGTGACTATGTAAAACCTCAGAGCTAGGAATATAAAAGTAATCCTAATCAATAAAATTATTATTACATATGAAGATGTGCTTGTGTCAGTCTGTCATTGCTATAATGTTTGCTTTTACCTCCAGGAAGAAATTCCATGATTAGATAAAGGTTCCTCTTGTCTTGAAAACTGTAAAACATCTTCACTACCCAGGCACCATCTGCTTCTACCAAAATATCTCTTTCTGCTCGGATATGGGCCACCTAGATGAATATATTTTGAAAATATAATTGTAACACATTACTCATTTTTCAAGTTTACCTCTTACTCTTATCCATCCATAACAGTAATGAAGGAAAGCTGGAGTTTTAGAAAAGATTTGAAACACATGCATGGTGATATTCTCATTAAATGTGGAGAAACACAGGAAATAGTTTCTTTTAGCTAATATTTTTAGTTCTGAAAAGGTGAGATCAACAGGTATGTTATGGGAAGCCAAGGCCTTTGAGGTAAAGCAATGATTAGTCTAAAAACTTTGTAACCAGAATCTCTACACGGCCCAGGATCCTGGCTTTGTCATATAAATTTAGGGCACTGCTCTGTCTTTTAAAGTTGAGAGTAAACAATGCCCTGTAGACTGGTATGGCAAAGCCACAGTTTGCTAAAAATGGCAAATTATTTTAACTGTTAAACAATGGGTCCAGCTTGATGTTTATTTGTTTGTTTTTTTTAAATAGGAATAATTATAACTTTTATATTATAACAATTAAGTCATTGTTATAATATAAATTAAGTCGTTGTTATAATATAAAACCTCTATAGTATCTATAAACATTAGCTACTGCAAATTCGTGTAACTTTTTGGGATTTTGCTACTGATATGTCAGATATATAATTACTAGGGAAGCTATATTATGTGAAAATTTTACGGAGCGAAAAATTCATGGGGTTGGCATAACTGGTTAGTTTTCATATGTTTTTGCATTAATACATATATACATTCTTTCTTCAAAGATTAACAGTAAGATTTCATTTTTATGTTTTTGCTATGTTCAACATACATCTTTATGAACTGTGGCCAAAAGCACATAAGAACACATATTTGTAAATCTTTTCATGATAATAAAATATGTTCTACTTAAAATATCATATTTAGAATTATAATACTATATTATTGCCTGGTACAGTAAATACTCTGAGATCAAAGCACAAGAGTTGGTAAGAATTTGTTTTCTTGCATCAAAATGCTTTATAATATCTCTGGATCTGTTTCATTAAGTGAAAAATGGTAGCAAAAATTCTTACCTATTACCTTTTAGGAAGTAATTAAAGGTCATAAAGGAAAAGGTTTAAACTTTTGGTGCTATGTCTAGTGTTGTCAGAAAAAGCAACTGCAACATACTTGGCTTTAAATATTTTAAATCCAGATTATAGGATATGTTTCCAAAATGGGATCCAAAGGTTAGAAAGTATGACATACAGTAATCTGGTACCACAATACTGGGAAGATAAGTTGCTACTTAATTTTGTGCAGTGGTTAGCATTAAAGTAAATGTGATACAACTTAAAATATTAATGTATTAGAATTGAGTAGGAAAGGGTTTTTGAAAACAAATTCAGTAGTAACAAATACAGATTAACTTATGTAGGGGGAAAACAACCCCAAAATGCAAAACTGACTGTATGTTGGATTCCAATTTCTCCCCATACAGGAAAGAACAGTGGTCCAGAGGCTCCTCGACTTTGGCAAAATACTCTAGACTAGAGGCCCTTGAATACAAATGTGATGCATGCCACATATATATTAATAATTTTAAATTTTCTAGTAGCCATGTAAAAAATAAAACAGATAAAATTAATTTTAATAATATAGTAACCCAATATATCCAAATATTTCAATATGTTATCAATATAAAAGTTACTGAAATATTTTATACTTCTTTTTGGTACCAAGTCTTCATTTGGTAGGTATCTGACATTTATAGCATACAATTCAGACTAGCTACATTTCAAGTGCCCAGTAGACAGCCACAGGTGGCTAGTGGCTACGCTATGTATAGTTTGAACTAACTGCTGCCTTTTGCCTTCCTCTAAAACCCTATCTAGGACTAATCCCATTATGGCTAAGTTAGAGTCCTATTTCCCTCCTTGTCTCTGAGGCTATACATCTTTACCTTTATTTATTTTTTAAAAAATTTATTTACCCTTATTTATTTACCCTTATTCTCATCATTATCTACAATTATCTAATCCAACTCAATATCTCAACAACTTTCCTTGCCTTCCAAACCTTTTCCCTCTGGAGAATCATAAGTCCCCTATAACCTCATCTCTGTATGAAAAGCACCCTGCTATACTAACTGGTTCCTCTTCAGGATTGCAAATCTCAATGACCATCCATCTGCATTTGCCTAGGTCTGCTTTCCCACATTTCAGGATGACTCTGACAACTTCTCTCTCCTTAAACGAGCCATCCCTCCTCATACCCCTTTACTGAGGGTTCTGTCTTCCTGCAGCCTTCTCAAGAAAGGCCTGCTTTTCTCTCATGCATTGCCTGGTGAGGGGATGGCTTTCCTCCTCACTGTCATGGCTGCTCCTGAACCATTTTGATGCCTTCCTCCTCTCTAGCTCCTTTGAAGCATATGGTGTGAGACCACATCATCCTTCCTTATAGCTATCACTGAGAGAACTGCTGATCAATCCCCCTTACTCATTCATGACTTCAACTCATGGCTCAACATCTTCCTCCCCACCCTCTCCACCCCATGGATGGATTTCAACAGCCATGTGATAAACCATCAAATACCCTATCTACACAGTTCCTTGACTTCTTCCTCCCTTCAGTGACCTTTCCTCCACTACATCTCAGCCACCTATGGTACGATTCTTACCCTCCTCATCACCAGTAGCTGTACTCCCTTCTAGAATCTCAACTTTGAGGAACTCGCTTTCTGATCTCCACCGCTCTATCCTTCCAGGTGTCTTATACTGGTACTTCAATCTCTATGCCATGTGCCCTACCACTTTTTCTCTATTACCCTCCTCATAACCTCACCTATTTTTCTACCCAGTCTAGATTCCATTATTATGATCACTCTTTTGCAAATGACATGAACTCCTTCATCCTTCTCTCCCTCCACTGTATTTGCCTAGGAAAACACTAACCATGGTTAAACCCAAATTTCTGTCTATTCTGCACCTGCCCCTGAGCAACTGTTACTGGAGAAAGATCACCCAACCATACCAACTGGTTTCACCTTAAATTCGTGACTGCAAATCTCAACAGGCATTCAACTGTATTTCCCTAGCAAGTCTGCATTCCCACACTTCAAGATGATGATTTCACAACTTCTCTTTCCTTAAGCCTCCAACAAGCCACTCCTCCTTTACTTCCCGCAGATGGGCACAGCTATTTGCACTCAGGGAGGAAGTTGAAACTTTCCAATGCCAGATCAACCATCCTGATTTGTTCCCATTTTCTCTGTTTTTTCTTCTTGTTTTAATAAATGAGCCCCTGCTCCTTTGTCTTCCAGTATAGTCCTGTATCTCCCCTCTCTCCTGCATCTTCAATTTTTCCCTTTCTAATGGATTCTTCTCATCAGTATTGAAACTTTTCCTGTCTTTAAAAAAAAAAAAAACTCCTTTTGACTCTAACTCTCACTTTACCAATCTATTCTTTGTTCTGCTTCACATGAAAGATTTATCTGTACTCTTTACACTTCTTGCTCCCCGGTCTCCTTTCTACCATTTCCGTTAGACTTCTGCCTTCCAACCCACTGTAACTATCCCTGCCAAGTTACTCAAAATCCCCATGCTGTGGCCTGTCCTCTTGCTCTCTCTCTTAGTAGCATTCAACATAGATGACTACTCGCCTCCTCTAAACACTTTCTTCTCTTGGCTTCCGGGACACCATGTTGTTGTAGTTTTCCCCTATCTGATAGTGTTCTTTCTTGGTCACCGTTGCTGGTTCCCCTCTGCCTGATGTTCCCCAGGGCTTCCATCCAGGCCCTTTTCTTTGCTATACTTGATTCCTAGGCAATTTCATCACGTTCCATTACTTTATCCTGCTTTCTTCCCTTTCCCTCACTACTCTTGTCCATCCTCTCCCCCCACAACAGTCCATCAGGGCAAATCCTGCTAGCTCTTCCTTCAAAACATATAATCTATTTAACTATTCTTCAACTTCACTGTCATAACCAAAGTATAAGCCATATAAAACAGCAATCAGACATGCCACTCCCCTGTTTAGACAAAACCAAACCCCTCCGACGTCTTCCCACTGCACTTAGTATAAAATCCAAACTCTAGATCACAGCCTTCAAAGCCCTGCTTATCTCTCACTTCATCTCTAATCACTCTTCGCTTCTTTCTAGCCATAATGGCTTCTTTCTCTTCTCTGAGCAGACCAAGACCAAGGTTATTCTTGCCTCAGCCCTCTGCATTTGCCACCCAGACCACTCTCCTACCAGATCTTTTTTTTTTAAAGAGGGGGTCTCACTCTGTCACCTGGGCTGGAGTTCAGTGGAACAATCAGAGTTCGTTGCAGCCTCCCAAGTAGCTAGGACTGCAGGCGTGTGCCACCATGCCTGGCTAATTTTTAAATTATTTTGTAGAGACGGGGGTCTTGCTAGTTGCCCAGGCTGGTCTCGAACTCCTGGCCTCAAGTGATCCAACTGCCTTGGACTCCCAAAGTGCTAGGAATACAAGTGTGAGCCACTGCGCCTGGCCTGTTCTACCAAATCTTTATATGTCATTCTTTCCCATCATTCACTATCTCATCAAATATTCCTTCCTCAGAGAAACTTTCCCTGATCTAATTTTTCCTCCAAAACCCAGATCATATGTATGACCTTAGCGTTTAAAAAAATTTTCTTCATAGTACTTATCATGACAATCTGAAATAGCTGTCTTGTCTCCACTACTAAAAACGAACAAAGATCAGGTTTGCCTTGTTAATCACTGTATTCCCAGAACATACAATACAAGTAGGCACCCAATAAATACTTGCTGAATGAATGAAACAGCAAAATGAAAGAATGCAGTGAAAGTCCAAGTTGGGTTAGTTAAATAAAAATCAACATATTAGCCGGGCGCAGTGGCTCATGCCTGTAATCCTAGCACTCTGGGAGGCCAAGCTGGTGGACTGCTCAAGATCAGGAGTTCAAAACCAGCCTGAGCAAGAGCGAGACCCTGTCTCTACTAAAAATAGAAAGAAATTAGCTGGACAACTAAAAATATATAGAAAAAATGAGCTGGGCATGGTGGCGCGTGCCTGTAGTCCCAGCTATTCAGGAGGCTGAGGCAGTAGGATAGCTTGAGCCCAGGAGATTGAGGTTGCTGTGAGCTAGGCTGATGCCACGGCACTCACTCTAGCCTGGGCAACAAAGTGAGACTCTGTCTCAAAAAAAAAAAAAAAATCAACGTATTAATGGTTATTAATGTATTACATACATTATTATGATTATTAACATAATGTATTATATTGTTGCAATAATAATAAAGTAAGCTTCAGGTAGGGACTAAAAGGCAAATAAAGCATAAGGAACAGAGAAGTGTTGTCTCCTACATAGTTTCATTGTTGAGTTCTTCACTGGAATAGGTATTCAATTTAGGGTTCTAGAGTGTCCACCCACACTGGAAACACAAGTGAACACATAAAATAATACTATCGATGTTTTCAGACATTATGGCCACCCCACGGAACTGCATTAAGTCATAGGAAACATGAAGAGAGCCCAGGAGTACAAAAAAAGTAGTTATAGATTTTGGAAATATGAAAATCAGCAAATTCTCAGGAGACTAGTTTCAATTATTTCATATATGATAGGGATTTGCCACCCAGACCACTGTCCTACTAGATCTTTTTTTTTTTTTTTTTAGAGAGAGGGTCTCACTCTGTCACCTGGGCTGGAGTTCAGCGGAACAATCAGAGCTTGTTGCAGTCTCCCAAGTAGCTAGGACTACAGGCGTGTGCCACCATGCCTGGCTAATTTTTAAATTATTTTGTAGAGACGGGGGTCTTGCTAGTTGCCCAGGCTGGTCTCGAACTCCTGGCCTCAAGTGATCCTCCTGCCTGAGGACTATCCTTTATTTTTACTGAAGTCAGAAAAGGAAGTATTTCAGAAGGTATTTTGTTATGGACTGAATGTTTGTGTCTCTTCAAAATTCATATCGTGAATCTCTAATACTCAATGTGACTATGTTTGGAGATGGGGCCTCTAAGGAAGTAGTTAAGGTTAAATGAGGTCGTAATGGTAGAATTAGTGTCCTTACAAGAAGAGACACCAGAGACTTCTCACGCAAGCATGCATGGTCTCCTTCACTCCTCCCCACATGCACCAAAGAAAGACTGCATGAGGACGTAGTGACAAGGTGGCCGTCTGTAAGCCTCACCAGAAACCAAAACCTGCCAGAACCTTCGTCCTGGAATTCTAGCCTCCAGAATTGTGAGAAAATACATTTCTGTTATTTAAGCTACCTAGCCTGTGGTATTTTGTTTTGGCAGTCTGAGCAGACTAATACGCAGATTATGAATTTGGAAGGAATTTTAAATATAAGAATTGAGAAACACTAAAACAGACTATCAAAAAATGAACAGATTATATAGTAAGGTGTATAAATGTCTTTTTAAAAATTCCAATATAAACATTTACTCTAACACCTAGTCAGTGGATGTTCCTTCATGTTACATGTGTTAAAGAACCCTTACCTGCTCTTTTTCAAGCATATCAGCCTTTCTCAATATCTTCATTGCATAGATATGGCCTGTATCTTTCTTCTGGACCAGCCGCACCTAGAATATAAAAATAAATATTATACTACACTTCATCTTAGCCAAAAGGCTGACAAGTTAAAATAATAAATATTATAAGTATTAAACAATCACTGCTATTTCTTCATGAGTGCAAAGCATGTTCCCTTAAAGAAAGCAGGAATTTGCCATTATTATTCCAGAAATGTTATTTTAATACATATTTTAAACTATCTTAAGATATATATTTTCAGCAGTAGTGACTTAAAAAAGCAGCACACCTCTCCAAAAGCTCCTCTTCCTATAACTTTCAGAGACTCAAAGTCATCCAAGCCAAGTCTGGTCCTCTTGAGCCGTAAGAACTCTGTTTCTTTGCGAGCATGTTGTGATCGGCGTAACTTTTTCTATTAAAAAAAGACAATTTAAAAGCATGATTTTATAATCAGATTGTTTCCAAGGAGCTTACAGTATTAAAAGATGATCCACATAAAAAGAGAGGTAAGGTATCTTAAATAGTATATACTAGTGCTATAATTTATTTACCAAAGCCAAATATTTATTAAGCATGGAAAGAGTAAAGCACTTTAAAGAAAAAAGTTTTTATTTTTACCAAGATATAAATTTTTATTCTTGAGGTAGACTCCATTAAATATTTCAAGTTAACTAGTCTATCATATTTATATATACAAAATGTATTCTTTCATATCTATGCTAACTTAATTTCATAAATAAAAATTAAACTTTAGGAAATGCTAATAGTATTCTGATATTGATTTTTATTCTGTCAGGAAATCTTTGTTTCAATTCTCTAAATTCCAAAGTTGCTCTATCACAACTACTAAAACTTGTGACAATAAAATAACAAAATGTTTCCATAGAGATTTACTTATGGTAGAATTTATTCTTGGACAAATTTTGATAAACTGCTTGAGACTTGACACACAACTTCCTGAAAATATGAAATTGAAAAAAAAAATTACAGTAAGTCATTAAGATATCCAAGTCAGTAATTTCATAACTGATTCTACAAAGATCACAAAAAATAACTACCATTAATAAGCAACATTATGAAACACTTGAAGATTACATTTGGAACAGGCATTTATTTCATTGTTCTAAATCTCATGTTTTCTCCTCACCAAATGAAAGTCTGTTTTTTGACATAGTTAGCTCCTAGTAGAGGTAAAACAGAGTGGGAAATAAACAAAATTAGTGAAAAAATTACCTGTTCATCTTCAACTAAATCCTATCAAACTTTAAGTTGTTCAGTTTTAAGGAAGAAATAAGTAAAAATGACCGTAACAGCTCAGAAACATTGCTTCTAAATGCAGTTCAAGGGAAAACAATTGAATAATCCCTCACTACTCCTGTGTATATCTGTTTTAAAAAGGGTTAGGTGTAGGCCTCGACAGGTGGCTCACGCCTGTAATCCTAGCCCTCTGGGAGGCCGAGAGGATTGCTCAAGGTCAGGAGTTCAAAACCAGCCTGAGCAAGAGTGAGACTCCGTCTCCACTAAAAATAGAAAGAAATTAATTGGACAACTAAAATATATAGAAAAAATTAGCTGGGCATGGTGGCACATGCCTGTAGTCCCAGCTACTCGGGAGGCTGAGGCAGAAGGATCACTTGAGCCCAGGAGTTTGAGGTTGCTGTGAGCTAGGCTGATGCCACAGCACTCTAGCCGGGGCAACAAAGTGAGACTCTGTCTAAAAAATAAATAAATAAATACATAAATAGGGTTAGTTGAACTATTAATAATGTAATTATGTAAATATGTATAATCAATGCAATAGAATTCTGATACTTCTAACAAAATTAATCTAAAAGGATGAAATTAAGAAATTATGTCTTTAATTCAAACAGCTAAACATACTCAGGTATATCAATGGTAGAAATTAGGACCGTATGAAGATAAAAGTCAAGCATACAAATTTAAAAGCTTTGCCTATTGTCTTTTTCACATTTGATATTGATTATAAAATACAACGGTACTATGAAAAAAATAAGTAGGCAACCATGAATTTTTTTCTTGGTAAGAAGTGAGGCAATAAAGGAAATTAAGTAACTATAATGAAGATATAATAATCATTAGTCTATTTACCTAAAACTATCAAGATCTAGTGGCTATGTAGTAATTTAAAAAATAGACTTCCCTAATCATGGGATTTTCATGGGTGATTTTCATCTTTTAAATATCAGTTTAAAGAAGCTAAAATTATAATTAGATAATTACAGAAACAAAGATGGATCCTAAAACAATACTGAAGACTATTTTATGCTTCTTTATACATAAATACAATGACAAATTTCCTTTTTTGCATGTAATAGGTATTCAAAAATACCTTTTGAATAATTAAAAGGTATAAATAAAAAAACTGAATTATGAGTAAAAGAAAAGATAGTCCCCAAAAGTAGCTTATTTTACATTTTAAGACTGTAATTTTTAAAATGCCACTTGGTGGCACTACAGTATCATGTAACAAAAGTCACTCTATGAAAAAGACACGGGCAC
>VBSM01002616.1:34251800-34269894 GCA_008086735.1 Cheirogaleus medius
AAAAAAAAAAGGTAGTGAAGAGGTTTTTTTTAGTTTTTTTTTTAATTATATAAATGAATAAATATAAGACTTGAAATTAAACCTCTCCCTTTATGGCTTATAAAACAGAGTATAGTTGAGTATAGTTGCAGAAATCTGTCTAATCTGAATGGGAAAGACCTCATTACAGTTTCATTAATTGTCCGATAGGCTGTATAATGCAGCAAGTAAACAATGTTTATGTAGTTTGGGACACAGCCATTTCACAGCAAACAGGGAGAATCACAAGAGTATGGAACACATAATTCTACAAAAATGAGAAATCACCTATAACTTTGTTATATTACTTTTTAAAATGCTATTCCATGATTGTAGTCATCGGCGTTGTGGTCTCAGAGGTAGCTGAGGCAAGTTCACATTTTTTTAAAAAGTTCATGAGAAAGCATGTTGATATATCTGCTCATAACTTGTATAAATTAAGTAGCATTGAAAGACCAACAACATCTTTGTGGTAATCACATTCTTTCCCTCTCCAAAGAAGACAACAGAAATCTGTGGAAAGGCTTCACATTTCATGGCTCTCTTTTGTAGTTTGAAATTGCCTATTTTGGTTTTCCATTAGAACAAATAATATTCCATGCTTGATGGGATTTTCTTAAGTGAGATGAAACTAGAAATTATTTTCTTCCTTTTTCCATTCCTTTTTATATGGGTGTTCCTCAAACTCTCAATCTATGTATAGAGTGCCCAGTTTTTATAAAGACAAGAGTAGACAAAGTTTTGAGATATGAAAGGGCTCAGCTAGCAACTTCATCTATTTTGTTTTTATGAAACAATTTTAGTTAAAAATCCCCGCCCCACATAAAGATAGTTCCAACATATTTTATATTAAGATTGAGAGAGTCTGTCCACTTTATAGAATTTGACATAATCCAGACATAGTATGGGGCCTAATAATAAGTATTTGTGGGATTAAAAATATCTTTACAGAAAAAATTGAGAAGTTTTATAAATAGGTGTTATGAGCCCCTGACTATTTTTATGGGCAAAATCATCTCATATTTTCTACCAGTTATTTAGAAAAGTTAAAGAAAATAGCCATAAATGTAGTTAGTATTTGCTGATGCAGACCAGAGATTGTAAACGGGAAGCTAAAGACTGTATTCAACCTACTGACATATTTGATTTGGACTGCAAGTTGTTTTTAAAACATTTTAATTACTTGCTGATGTTTTCAAAAGCAGGTGATTCTGAATAGAAGTCCAGATTTCCACCTTCTCTTGAAAAACAGGAACTTGGCCACACTAGGCCAACAGTGGCAATCCCCTTTAGGTGGGCCACCGTTTCCTAATTTGTCAGCCTCCAGCATTGATACCAGTCACCAGGAAACATGTCTAAGTGGGCTGAGGCTCTTGTTTTCTTACAGTAATGTGCAAAATGGTATGTCCTTATCAACAGATAAGCTGTGTGGATCAAATATTTTAGAAACAGGAAAAATAAGAATCTGTATCTTTGTGGAAGTAAAAAAAATACCTTTATAGGTTGCATATGTAAACAAAGTGCATCTAGATCAAAAGAATATAACCTAAGATGCCATTATGAAACCAACCTGGCCAGCTTCTCTCACTTATATTACCTACTTGGACCTTGGGCCTCCCCTACACTTCAAATTAAGATCTTATGTTTAAGATTTATCAATATAATGATGTATAATATATATTAATGATTATAATTACATGGTAATTAATAAGAAAGTTATGCTAATAAAAAAATGAGGAAAGATGTACTCAGTCTTATTTTTTCTCTAGAGATTAGAATACAGATTTAAATCATTACCTTTCTTGCTAAAATTTAAAGAACATAAGTGAAATGAGCTTTTAAAAAATTGATTATGGTAATTTCATGTACATAATAATAAATAATTTTAGATGTAAAAATACTTTAGTTTTCTGGATTGAGTCAAGTGATTAACAAAGTAACCAACTTTAGTATAAATTGTAAAATATTTTATTTGATTTAAACATTGCAACTCTAAGGATATAGGTACAGTCCTAGGAAAGCTACAGAGAAGGTTAGATAAGGGTTTGATTGCAAGTCATCATTTGGCAGTCTATTTTTTAAATACAGAAACTCTTTTCTGATCACTGAAACTGTTAAACTAATTAATCTAAGTTGTAGCTCCCTATTGCCTAGAAAATATAGTATACCTTTCTTAGTAAACTATTCTAAGCCAAATTTTCCACTGTGTGCTTTACAGCTCAAATGTAATGACCCATTATTCTGTATATATACTCATAATTTTGTATATACTTTTTCTCTTTAATGTAAATTCTACCAGTTCTTTATAATTCAAACCAATTGTTTCCTCTTCCATAAAACCTTTTCTGATTCCCTGAATTAGGGGGGGAAAGAAATCTTCTCTGTATTTTCAAAGTTTGCCACATTCTATCATGTATACATATTTTTGCCTACACACACACACACACACACACACACACACACAATCTCTCCTTCTAATCTGTAAACTACTTGAAGGCAAAATCCATTGTTCATTTATTCACCAAGTATTTATTCTAGCTCCCTGCCAGTTTTCGAGATGTAATGTTGAATGAGGCATCATGGAGTTTCTAGTCTCTGGAAAGATGGTATTTTAAGGCTACCAAAGGGACAGGAACAGTATTATGGGATAACAGAATGCAGGAGAAGTACCCTGAGAGATTAAGGAGGATTTGTCAGTGCAAGTGATACCTAAAGTGAGACCTAAAGCTTCTTGAAGAATAATGGGAATTGGTGGGAGTAAGGAAGAGTTCCAAGCAGCAGAAATAGCAAGTGAAAAGGTCACAGACAAGAGAGGGGAAATTAAAGTAATTTACATTGGTCAGCGTAGGCAGCAGGGTGGGTGACAAGAGATGAGGCTAGAGAGAGATAAGGAGAGGCCAACTGGTGAAGGGTCTTACAGACCAGTGTGAACAAGTCTGCCCTTGCCCAAGAGCACTTGGAAACCAGTGAAGGGTTATTAAGCAAAAGAGTGATGTGATCAAATCTCTTTTTAGACAGATAACTCTGGTTGCAGTATGCAGAAAAACTGGGGGTAGGAAGTAGAGAGACCCATTGGGGACAGTTATTCTTCAAGTGAAATATACAGTAGTTTAAACTAGGGTAGTTGCACTGAACTAGAAAAGTAGATGATTTTAGAAGGATATTTAGAAAAAAATTAGAAAAGAGTTAGCAATTGATTGATTACTCCTACAGCCTGCCTTTCTTGTTCCACAAACATAGAATACTATAATTTTCACTAAATATATGTTCTTAGAATAAAAAAAGCTGCTTCCTTCTAAAGATATCCATGATAGCAGTAAACTAAGAAGCCCATATTCAAATGATAACATCCACATTATCTAACATCACATTACAAAATCATCTGATATCAATAAATGAAAAAGTCACTACAGTACAGTAATTATAAGTAATTACGTTACCTCTTCATCTGCTAATCCTTCTTCTTCCATGGCCACTTCTAATTTCTTTTGCCTTTTCAAAGGAAAAAAATAATTTAAATTTTAAATAGATTCCTATTTCCATTTAAGAAATATACATTTATTTATTCGAGTTAACCACTTCAGTTTGCTATGCTAATAAAACATTCAAGTTGGATCAAAATAATCACTAAGAATAGTTTTCTTTCTTAAAAATATAAATCCAGATTTCACTTTCTCGTATTGGCCAAATGAATAATTTACTTCTAAAGCTTACTTCACTCTCCTGCCTAAATGGTTAATAATAAAGATAACTAATGTTCTAATATGGAAAACTCTGTTATCTAATGTTCAATCCACCAAAATCACTAATATTTCTCAATGTTTGTACTAGAAGTATAAAAAGATAACTACAGTGACTAAAAGTATAAATTTTTAAGGTGGATATGCCTTTGTTTTACTCTCCTGGCTCTAACATTTATTAGCTAAATGAGCTTGTCTAAGTCCTTCACTTAAACTCTTAAGCTCGATTTTCCTAGTTAATCAAGGAAAGATGTTCAATGCAATTGGACATCTTTTATTTTCCTCTATTAAAAATTCTTTGAAACTTGGAAAGTCACATATGTATATTTTTAAAACCCCACTAACTACCAGAACACTTGTTTTTCTAGGTACAGTCAAGTTCAGTTATTCTTTTTTTTTTTAAATGGAAGCCTTAAAGTTAGTTATGTTAAGCATTTGGTGGGGTGGGGTGGGCAACATGGCTGAAGTCACCAAAACTAGGGAGATGGTTGTGGAACATATTTTATAACTCCTTTCCGAGTGAATATTAGTATTTTATACCTATTGTATTGGTTTTTCCTAAATATAAAACCTGGGAGAATGCCTCCTAATTAGTTTTGGAGTATGCCAGAATAACACTAACTTTTCAGCATTTAATCAAAACGGTTGAGGACAGAAACCATCATGCATATTTTTCAGTATTTGTTATTCATAACAATATGTCCAAAGGTAAGCTTTTTCCTAAACCATTAGTAAGATCACTTATTTTTCTTTCTTATGGAAAATTTATAACAAAAATACCTAAAGCTTGTACATAAATCAGCACCCCAATGGAGAGGATGAGACCTAATAACATATTGTCCACCCACACACTTCCTCAGCTCTTGTCATAGGTACCAGGGTGTTTATCACACTGATTTTCATCTTTTGTTTACACCTCCAACCCTTAGAATGGAATAAGCTCATAACATCGATGTACCCTATGGGACTGTTATTCTAGGAGGAACTACCAATACACAAGCAACTTTATTCTTCTCCCAAATCTCCACTGCCCCCTTCCCTCAATCCTTGCCAAGACTAACACTTCATGAAACCATCCCTCATTCTGGGAAGACATACAGTAACATTTATCCATTTCTACCATATGGAAACAGGAAGATCCATGACTTCTCTTGTACCTTTTTTAAAAATAGTTTTCCTCTTAAAATGCTCTTGCACTTTGCTCTGATTAATACTTTATTAGGCTTATGCATTTATCCAATTAGGTAAGCCTTAAAAATACATTACACATGTAAAAATTTTTAGAAAATATGAGCTGTTGAATTTGACTTTCATGGCACCAAGCTGAGACTTTTTTTTTTTCTTTAATAACAGCAGAAAATTTTATTCTTACTTTCCTTTGTTTGGAAATAAAGGGCAAAACTGAATTATCTTAAGGTTTCAGCAAGAAAAGACTATGAACTTTCAAAATTCTGATGGATTTTTTAAGAGCCTGCCTTTTGAAGAAAACATAGGTCTTTCCTTGGTTCTCTTCTACTTTATTCACCCTCTCATGATCTAATCACTTCTGGAGACTTAATTACATTTATAATTAATGTAGTTACTGATATATGTGGATTTATTTCTAACTTATTTTGTGCTTTCTATTTTTGCATCTCAATTTTTCAGTTTTTAGTATTTCAGCTTTTCTTTTTTCCTTGTCTTCTTTTGAACTGATTTTTTCCTCATTTCATATTTTTCCTTCTATTAGTTTGGAAGTTACCAACTCTATTTTTATTCTTTTAGTGGTTACCCTAGAAATTACAACATATATACCTAATTTATCAAAGTCTTAAATTAATTCATCTTTACCCCCACCTACCTTCTTTAAGAACACTTTAATTCCAATTACTTCTCTCCTGACTTACATTCTGCTGCTGGAAAATATTTTAATTCTATTTTTTTAAATTTCATAAGATATTATCATTATTATTTTTGTTGAGATTTATCTACCTATTTACCATTTAGATCTGCTATTAGTGATCACTTTCCTTCTGCCTAAATTGAACTTCTGGAATTTCTACTGATGGTGAACTCTCAGTTTTTGTTTGCCTCTGGCTCCATTATCATCCTTCTCTTTCCAGTAGGAACTTTAGAGATATGTCTGCTCTTTTCACTATTCTCCTCCATGTTTCTTTATTTGTTTTTTGAGACAGAGTCTCACTCTACCACCCCAGCTAGAGTGCAGTGGCATCATTGAGTTCACTGCAACCTCCAACTCCTGGGCTCAAGCAATCTTCCTGCCTCAGCCTCCCAAGTAGCTGGGACTACAGGCACACACCACGATGCCTGACTAATTTTTCTATTTTTTGTAGGAATGGGGTCTTGCTCTTGCTCCGGCTGGTCTTGAACTCCTGACGTCAAGCAATCTGCCCCCTTGGCCTCCCAGAGTGCTAAGATTACAGGTGTGAGCCACCATATCCAGCCCTTCCTCCATGCTTAACTCTTTCATATATTCCCACTCTAAGTTGATTTCTAAATAATTACTTAAATTTTATTTTCTAGTTCACTAATTCTCTCCTCACCTGTGTCTAATCTGCAGTTAAACCTGTCCAAAATGAAGTCTGAAATCTGAGTCATCTTCTCTAGCCCTATTTCACTAAACTGTACAACTCTCAGTTTGCTCAGGCATAAAATTTCAGGGCCAATTTTGATTTATTTGTCTCCCATGTCATATTGGGCCAGTTGCCCCATTTTGTCAATCTTTCTCACATCTCAGTTCTTCTCTATTGTTGTCATCACAATCCAAATTCAAGCTGCCTTTTCATTTGCCTGGACTACATAACTAGCCTTTTCTGTCTCTAATTTCCCACCCTGCCCCAAGCCATTCTATGCATCACAACAAAAGTTCTCTTCCACAGAAATACTTGTCACCATTTAATTCTTCTGCTCAAAAATATTCAAGGCTCTCCACTACCATGAAAATAGCTACATTAACAAAGCATCCAAGGCTCCTAGGATGTTAAAATCTAGCACATCCTGTGCTTGAGCTAAATTGGACATTGCCTGACCTGAAGGTGATTTCTTCTATCTCTAATATCCTTCCTCCTGCTCTTTTACCTCTTTTCTCCTCCCTTTTATGCATGTATAAATAGTACTCTTCCTTTAGAGCCCTGTTTAAATGCCACCCCTATTTATGAAGCCTTCCCAGCTGCCTTAGTCAAAAGCAATCTTTCCCTTCTTTGTCCTTCTCTTAGTGACATTTTTCAGTTTTTCCTATAATATTTATGCACATTCTCTCTCTTACTGTAAGTTTCTTGAATACAAAATAACATGTCATTCTTTTTTTATTCTATTCCCACTGATACACACATAACACTGTAAATATTTTTGGATTAAAGTCATAAAGCATCCCTCTAAAAGAAAGTATAAAGATATATCACAATTTCGTGGTTGGAAAAGGTTTGAAATAGCAATTAACATGTGATATAAGACTTTGGGTAACTTAGGAAAACTACTCTGAAAATAAAACAAATAACTAGATACAGTGTCAGTACAGAAAACTTGAAAACAGCATGCAAAGATCCACAATATTCATATTATTAATGGAAAACATGTTTACACTCCACTTACAGCGTAATAGCTTATTTAACTAAACAAAATTTTGACTAGCTTTTACTATACCTGGTTTCTCTCTCTTCATGCTGTAAAATTAGGTTGCTATAAAAATTCTCCAATGTGAGCTTGGCTACAGTCACTCTTTCTCGGGTATGGTTGCTCATAGGAAAGGTTGTTGTAGTCCCTGCCGTCATTGCCATAGTAACAGAAACTGAAACAACATATAAAAACAAATTATTCAGTAGAAAAAAACGTTCTACCTTTTATAACAAACTCTGGAAATGTTTAATTTCTACTAAGAAAGATTCTACCCTAACAGTTCACATATACAAGTCTTTCATATTATAAATTATACAAAGCTAGGAAAGAAAGAAAAAGATGCACTGTTCCCAAAGCAAGAGAAATTAATACTGTACTGGCAAAACCAGGGGTGAATTACAGTAAAGAAGTGCCAGTAGCACACATAATACATTTATATGTAAAAGGTCATGCTGAACAAGCACTCAAAACAAGAAAAGTTCAATCTACTTTTTTACTGATTACTAAATAAAATCTATAAGATATTGCTAATTTATCCCTGATAAAATGTCAGTCTCCTAAGAGTTAATGTAGTTTAGTTAAATAGTAAGAAGTAGCTTCTGCCATATAAATTCTATGAAACATGAAGTGTTGTATCAAATGTATACACGAACACCAGTCTAAAGCAATTCGTATAGGTATATGTTTTAGGGGAAAACTACTTTTAGAAACACGCCCCTTTGGATGGGTTCTATAGCTGCCCCATTTCGTTCTGAATTCTGTGTCATTCCAGAAAATGCTACAACAAGGAGTAGTATACTTCTTCAGAATGTGAGATCCATTTCATTTTCAAATGAAATTCAAATGACTACAGGAATCTGGCAGGAAACACAAATGTATGAATCAAGCTGGGTAACAATAGGGAAGTTTGGGGGCCTTAATTGGACAGTGTATGTCTGCTTAAAGGCATTCAAGTGCCAACTTTTAAAAACCACAGGGCCAGCCAAACAAAGTTCTTGTTTGAGGAAGATAATCTGGACAAATAGATAAGGAGTATAGAAAAATGGTTGCTTCATAGGAGGACAGACTGAACTCTGGTGGCTGATATAGGCGTGGGCAGTGACCCTAAGCGACTTGCCTACCACAGCCACATCTGGACCAAAAAGACTAGAACAATTCATATATTAAAGAGGCTTTTGCTTATCAGGATGAGGATCACAACAGACCACTCCAAAGATAATCCAGCTTGCTAACAGTGACCATTCAAAGTTGCATTCTTAGCTGAAAAATACTCCCCCAAAACTTCCACCAACACCCAACACCCACCTTACACATGAAGATACTGACCCCTAGATGTAGACCTGAACTGGACTAGATTCCAGGGATGACAGAATGAACCAAAATACCGTTCTTGTTCTTCAATGTCAAGCAAGTCAAGTATAGTTTGAAAGTAAACAATTTAACTAAGTCCCAGTTCCACTGTTGTCTTACTTAGTTCACACCTCGATGTACTGCTTGAGCCTCAAACTCATTATGTCTAAAACTGAATCTGTTGTTTGACGTTATAAACTTAGTCCCTCTGCTGATTACTTTAAATCTTTTCATAAAAAGAAGCTGATCATGTCACTTGTCTAAAATCATCCATGGCTCTTTATTACCTATGGCAAATGAAATTAGCTTAGCAAGATCAACAACAACTCACATATACTGAGTGAGGGTATGTATCAAAACTTTATGATCTTTTATTCATTGATTTATCCTTTTTTTTTTCTTCTAAGGATTTTATCTTAAATCCACTATCTTGTGGCACTTTCCAAGCATGACTGCATTTCATCCTCACATCAGCCCTGTAAAGTAGGGAACTGATGCACAGCTAGTGGACTGTGGAGTCAGGACTCCAATCCAACTTGCCTTTCTGGCCTTATCTGCTGCTCCTCCTCACCACTCACTCTTCTCCCAATATACAGGG
Organism: Cheirogaleus medius; assembly: GCA_008086735.1. Lineage (NCBI taxonomy): Eukaryota > Metazoa > Chordata > Mammalia > Primates > Cheirogaleidae > Cheirogaleus > Cheirogaleus medius. The sequence goes on from VBSM01002616.1 coordinate 34,261,122, forward strand.
CTCTATCATGCCTCCAAGCCCTCACATGACCTATCCCTGAACCAGTTATGCATTCCACTATCTCTGCTTGCAGGAATCCTGCTAATCCTTTCTGGCCCAGTTTAGCTTAAGTCTTACTATGGTGATTTCTCGAACATTCTCTACCACAAGAGACATCACATTTGTCATTCTTTCATGTGTGTTCTCTAACATTTGTACCAATATGTCTCAGGTACTGGTGCTTTATTGCTCCATTTGTCTATCCTACTAAACTAGGAGTACCTCTCAGCAAGAACTTTCCCTGATTCATTTTTAAACATTCACCACAACAGCATTGTATCTGACACATCATAGGCATTAATGATGGATGAGACAACCTGTCCAGTGGGAGAAGCGGGAAGAGTTGAAAGAATTAGCAAAAAGTAAAGCAGTCTATAAAGGTTGGCTAATAAGCAACTGTGGAAAAAAGAAATTACTAAACCTAGGAGTCAGAAATTCAGAGACCTAATAATCCCAACCCTGCTGCTAACTGATTATATATGGTTTTATTCAAATCACAGAACACTCTGAACTCAAGTCACTTCTCCCCCAGACAGGGATTATAATATTTGCTCTGCCTAGTTCACAGGCCTAGTCTAAGACCATCTGAGACAATACACAGGAAATACAGAGGAGAGCCACAATGGCTTATATAAATGTAAGATACTATTTTAGGCACTAGTTTAATTTGGTTTTAATATGCTAAATGTTTTAATAATAATGAATATTATATTTAAAAACAACAAATATGGATTAAAGACTTAAACGTAAGACCTGAAACTATAAAAGTCCTAGAAGAAAACCTAGGGAAAACTCTTCTAGATGTTGGTCTAGGCAAAGAATTCATGACTAAGACCTCGAAAGCATAGGCAACAAAAATAAAAATAGACAAATGGGACTTAATTAAACTAAAAAGCTTCTGCACAGCAGAACAGACAACCTCCACATGGGAGAAAATATGTGCAAACTATGTATCCAACAGGGGATTAATACCCAGAATTTACAAAGAACTCAAACAACTCAACAAAAAACCCCACAAATAATCCCATTAAAAAGTCAGCAAAGGACATGGGGAGACATTTTTCAAAAGAAGACATACCAATGGCCCACAGGCATATGAAAAATGCTCAACATCACTAATCATCAGAGACATGCAAATTAAAACCACATTGAGATATCATCTTACACCAGTCAGAGTGGCTATTATTAAAAAGACAAAAACGAAAGATGTTGGCAAGGATGGGAGAAAACGGACTCTCATACACTATTCCCTTGGTGGGAATGTAAATTAGTACAACTTCTATGGAAAACAGTATGGAGAGTTCTCAAAGAACTAAAAATAGAACTACTATTCCAGCAATCCCATTAGTAGCTATCTACCCAAAGGAAAATAAATCATTATATCAATAAGATAATCGCACTCATATGTTTATCACAGCACTATTCACAATAGCATAGATATGGAATCAATCTAAGTATCCATTAGTGGATGACTGGATAAAGAAAATGTGGTATATATACACAATGGAATACTACTCAGCCATAAAAAGAATGAAATCATGTCTTTTGCAGCAACATGGATAGAACTGGAGGCGATTACCTTAAGTGAAACAGGTCAGACGCAGAAAGACTAATATCACATGTTGTCACTTGTAAGTGGGAATTAAATACTCATGGATATAGAGTGTGGAATGATAGACAACGGAGAACTCAGAAGGGTGAGGAGGTGGGAAGGGATGGACAATGAGAAATTACTTACTGGGTACAATGTACATTATTTGAGTGATGGATAGCCTAAAAACCCTGACTTCACCATTACACAATCTATGACTGTAACAAAAGTTCACTTGTACTTCATAATTTATGCAAATAAACATTATTTATGCCATTACTAGATAGCTACCTAAGGCAATGCTGCCAAACCCTTTTTAGAAATAATGTTCTGTGTTTCAGGATCAGATGCAGAAAGGTCAAAGAAGGAACAGGGGCCAGGTGCGGCGGCTCACGCCTGTAATCCTAGCACTCTGGGAGGCCGAAGAGGGTGGATCACTCAAGGTCAAGAGTTCGAGACCAGCCTGAGCAAGAATGAGACCTCCATCTCTACTAAAAATAGAAAGTAATTAATTGGACAACTAAAAATATAGAAAAAAAATTAGCCAGGTATAGCGGTGCATGCCTGTAGTCCCAGCTACTGGGAGGCTGAGGCAGATGGATTGCTTGAACCCAGGAGTTTGAGGTTGCTGTGAGCTAGGCTGATGCCATAGCACTCTAGCCTGGGCAACACAGTGAGACTCTGTCTAAAAAAAAAAAGAACAGGGATGGTATATAGCAAACATCTCCAAAATCATATTTGTTAATTGGGGCTTTGGGTAAGAAAAGGAAGAGGGACTGACTGTAAGTCAAGGAATTCAAGTAAATTTTAGAAACCCAGATTATATTAATACAAAGTTAAACAAATTTCTTATTGTAAGACTTCCCAGCATCTTTAATATACTAACAATTCATCCTAAATCCTCAAAAGGGGATAGGTATACAACTTGCAGCAATATTTAGGGAACTTCCTTTAGGCATATAAAATTTAAGTTCATAGGCCAGGCGCAGTGGCTCACACTTGTAATCCTATTCTGGGAGGCTGAGGCGGGAGGATCACTCAAGGTCAGGAGTTCGAGATCAGCCTGAGCAAGAGTAAGACCCTGTCTCTACTAAAAATAGAAAGAAATTAATTGGACAACTAAAAATACATAGAAAAAAATAAGCCGGGCATGGTGGCGCATGCCTTTAGTCCCAGCTACTCGGGAGGCTGAGGCAGGAGGATCGCTTGAGCCCAGGAGTTTGAGGTTGCTGTGAGCTAGGCTGACGCCACGGCACTCTAGCCTGGGAAACAGAGTGAAACTGTCTCAAAAAAAAAAAATTTAAGTATCATAGACACTTCTCTTCAAACACTTTTTAGTAAAAAATGCCTGTTACTTTTTTCAACAAACATTTGGGGTAGGGGGTGGAAGGGTGGGGCTTAAAAGCTCCAACAAAGACCAACATCTAAGGATTTTGGTGCTTTCTGATTTGTGTTGCCTTTCTTCTAGCAAGCAGGTACTAATGAACAGGGAAATGTCTAGAAGATCTATAGCCGATAAGAGAATTTTAAAAGTGGTTTGCCAGGTCCTAGAAGGAACAAAGGTCAAGATTCTAGTTGTCCAAACTCTAGTCATCCAAAGCCTTATATATTCCTTTCAAAAAGTGAATGGTAACAAAACAAAAAACCCTTCTATAACGCCTCTTGAAAAAAACTCAAAGAAGTAACACATTACTTACAGAGTTAACGCAGAACATAAGAAAAGCTTGTAGAAGTCAGAGGGAAAGGTGTATGATGAACTCAGGGTGTGGCCCTGGAGGGAGCTGACTGGCCGTCAAGGGGCCTTGTAGAACAGGCTGCCCAGCTCGGGTCTGCCAAGGGGCAAGGTCTGGCATTCAGCTGCCAGTGCCTCAAGGCAATCAAATTCTTGAAGCTATTTTATCCTAAAAAAGTTCACAAAAGACTGATATACAAGACAGAATGGCAACTTATTGATTTACACAATGAGAAATTGAGTAACAAGGAACAAACAGATACTTGCATCTTGTGGCAAATGCATTCTATCCTTATAAGCAAGCTAGATATGAAGCCTTAATTAGGATCAGAAGATTGCTTTCAGAAGATTGCTTGGTGAGCATGGCATCAAAACAAAGAGAACTGTTATTCAATTTAAATGTTTAAATATTTAATAGCAGCAATAGAAGGTGGAATCTAAAAGAAACAAGACTGATGGCTATCTTGACTGGTGCCTCTCCCACTGGAAAGAGCTGGAAGAGATGGCCAATATTAAGCTCTGCTGCTAATAGAGCTTTCCCAGAATGAAGCAAAATCAGGGGCCAGAGGTGTGCAAAACTTTTGAGAAATATTACTGAGTAAAACTTTAGAGAAAATTTTAGTGAAACATATAAAAGTGTTAGGGAATTCAAAACAATTCCAAACAACAAAAGTTGTCTGCATTCATAGAATAGAAACAGAGGTGGGCATAGTGGCCCATGCCTGTAAGTCCCAGCTCCTTCAGAGGCTAAGGTGGGAGGTTCGCTTAAGTCTAAGAGTTCGAGGCTATAGTGTGCTATGCTTGCACTACCTGTGAATAGCAAGCCCTGTCTCTTAAAAAAGAAAAAAATAGTATAGAAGTAAATATGAGGTCATTTGAAATAAATATCTGTAGACCTGAGGTCTTTATAAAAGACGTCTAGGCTGGGTGTGGTGGCTCATGCCTGTAATCCTAGTACTTTGGGAGGCTGAGGTGGGGGAGTTGCCTGAGGCCAGGAATTGGAGACCAGCCTAAGCAACAGTGAGACCCCATCTCTACTAAAAACAGAAAAATTAGCCAGTGTTGTGCTGTGTGCCTGTAGTCCCAGCTACTCAGGAGACTAAGACAGGAGGATCGCTTGAGCCGAGGAGTTTGAAGTTGCAGTCAACTGTGATGAGGCCACTACACTCCAGCCTCAGTGACAGAGACTCTATCTCAAAAAATAAATAAGTAAATAAACAGGTATAAACAGAAGGTAAAGTTTCTTCTATCATAAGAAAATATAACGAGTTTTACTCCAAAATCCAGAAGTAGATCTCAAGTAATGAAAAATCACTTTTAGACACTATATAATCATAATTACTATGTTCTTTCCATTCTAGTTACATATACATGTATGCCTTATTTAAAAGCCAATCAGAGCAAATTCTATGTCTATTCATCTTTGTAGTGAAAGCATTATGGCAAAGAGCCGAGCACCACAGTAGGCATTCTGAAAATGACGGTGAGTAACTCAACTCAAATGTAATGGACTTTAAGTTATACATGGGTTTCATATATAATAATTTCATTCGGGTTAAGAAATACCGAATCATTTGGTAAATGTGTTAACCTTTAGAAACAAATCTTACTTAAGAAATACATTGCAGAAAAAGCCAAAAACTCTACCCTTAATCATGATTAAATAGTATCTTTTCAGAGATCAGCTTTAAAAACAAAACAAAAAAATATTTCCTTCTCATCGGACACAAAAAGGCTTTTAAAAATTTAAATTATACAAAACTAAGAAGTGATCGAATTATTACAAAGGATGATTTAGATGACCAGCACTTGTTATACTGTAAATTTATTCCTCTAAGGGATTTAAAATTGTTCTTTGTCTTTTATTAAAGACCTTTCTTAACCAGAAAAAGAACAGGATACAATTTGCAAGTCTAGAATTCCTGGACTGATAAAAACAACACTAGGTGCCCTTGAATTTCCTGTTCACGTGTGTTTTCTCCAGACTGCCCTATTCATTAATGGAGACACTACCAATAGTTAAGTCCAACATTCTTTAGTTTATCAAGCCTGGGGAAAGGAGATAACAAATCTGGTACTCGGGCCATTTATAAATAGATGTAGTGTCTCCAACCGTTTGCCATCAAACTTCGAAAGAAGAAAAACAGAACTGCTTTACCTGACTATAAAACAAACTATTTTACTGGTGATTCCACCTTCATTTTCACATACTATATTTCAGAGGAAAGAGTATCCTTAATGCTACTATATTGCCTTGCAGTATAAAAATTCTCCTAAATTCATCATCATTTGCAACCATAATGACCTAGGCTACAAGTCCTCACATTGGATACTGTATATGCTGGGTCCCTGATGATAGAGCAGCCATAGTCTCCTTCTTTGAGGTACAATCCTAAGAGCAAGAAATTCACAGTTAGGAGGAGGGGATGGGTAAATTCACACCTAATGGGTACAATGCACACTATCTGTGGAATGGACACACTTATAATTGACTTAAACTGTATAAAAGTAATTCATGTAACCAAAACATTTGTACCCCTGTAATATTCTGAAATAAAAAAAAAAATAGGAAAGAAATTCAGTCAGGTGATGGTTCAAGTCCCAGAGTTAACTTTTACTAGTTGTATTATTGTCATACAATTATTGCAGATATATACTATGTGCTATGATTATATGAAGTACTGAGAACATGAAGATGGATAGAACAGTTCCTGTCCTCAGGGAGTTCACACTCTTATGGGGTCACAAAGTAGGGCAAAATCAGTTCTTCAAGAGAAGTGTAGTCAGAGGTTTAATAGAGGAGGACATGCCTAAACTCCTCTTGGAGGGGAGGGGCTGTAGTAAGAGTTCCCCAGTCAGATGGACTCAGCAGAGAGGAAGAGCTGCAAGGCATGAAACAGAATGACACACCTGAGTGTACAGATGGATTGAACATACCGTGTTTCCCCAAAAATAAGACCTACCCATAAAATAAGCCCTAGCAGGATTTCTAAGCATTTGCGCAGTATAAGCCCTACCCTGAAAATAAGACCTAGTGATGGGCGTGGCTACGCAGCGAATCTGCACAACCCATGCATTTCGTCGCGGAGAGGTAAAGAAGAGGAGCAGCCCTTCTCATCTGCCCCATCGTGACAGCTACTATCCCAGAGGTGACCGGAAAGATGCGGGCAGCCCCACCAACAAGGTGGGCTCCCCCTGTCAGGTCCCGGCCATCCTGTGAGTGCCGCAAGCTGAGGCCTTGAGGGGAAAATAACACATCCCCTAAAAATAAGCCCTAGGGTGTCTTCTTGAGGAAAAATAAATATAAGACCCTGTCTTATTTTCGGGGAAACACGGTATTTGGTTGAATGGCAGAAAATAAAGACAGAAAGACCTTTTTTTGCCATGTTAAAAAATTATCTTGAGCATAAATGAGAATCATTCAAGGCTTTTAATTAAGTGAATAGCAGCCAATACAGAACATTTATTGAGTGTTTACGTAAGTACCAAGAACTTTTCTAAGAATGTTACATGTTTTAATGCATTTAATCCTCCTCACCAGCTAAAAATCCTATCTGATTTGCACTTAGGGATAGATTATGCCAGCACAGGGAAGATGGCCAAAAGGCTGGAAGTACAGATCAGACTAAAGGAAGTAAATCCGGTTAGGAGCCCTCAATAATGAACACTCGGGGCTTACAAACTGCTAGCCTGCAGCCATATTTCATTTGGCTTGTGCTGTAATTTAGAAAGTGGAAGATTTCACATAAAAATCCAGATTTCTGGTTCCTCTTGAAAAATCCAATCTGTCAACAATGAGCTCACATGCCTGCCTGGAAATAGCAGAAGCAGAACAGCAGCAGTCTCCTGTACAAAACCATGTCCACTGGGACACTAACTTTCTACTCCTCACACCCAGCATTCTTCACTCATTTTATTACCTGCCTGCTTCCTTTACCATCGGAAATTACAGAAGAACGCAGATAGTGCAGAATAATGAGGGCCCAAATTAAGACAGGAAAAGAGATGGAAAAAAGGACTCAGACACTCAGCTGGAAAGACTTCTGTGTTTCAGATTTGGATGAGTGGGTAAATGATGATACAGTCAGCAAGGACAGAAAGTATAAGAACAGCTAACTTGGAGAAGGAAATAAGGTTAAGGCTGATCCTTGTCCAAGTGATTTAGCCCGCCAGAGGATCCACTCTAAAATGGAGATGACAAATGCCAGCCCAACAGGGTTGCTGAGATGCTTCCATGGCGGCAGAGCACAGATTGCCTGAGCTTGAATTCTGGCCCAGCCACTCACTAGCTGTGTGACTTGAAGCAAATTACTTACTTTCTGCTCTTCAGCTTCCTGCGAAATAAAGATAATAATGGCCGACCTGTGTGCGGCCTTGTTATGTTACCCTAAGACGTATGTGAATTATGAAAATTAGTGTTGGTAAAAGGACTTACGTAGAAACAGTACCTGGCACCCAGATATGTCATGTGTTTGATAAATCAATAAATAAAATAAGTGAAAACTATTTTTAAAATATCCCCAGGCTATCATTAAATGGTAAAAATGTTCTTCTCTTCTCTGTTCAATCTTCCTCCTCATCCCTCCTGCCTTGGGCTCTAGTAAATTAGTTTGTAAATTTAGTCTTTAACAGATATTCTCTCTCTCTCCTAGTCTTAAACCTACTTGATTTGACAAATTAGATTGCTTTTAATGGACAGAGGAGAGATATGTATCAAAAAGTTATGTATCAGTTTCCACTTCAAGTAAAAAACTAAATAAAATAAAAAGGAACTCTTGTTAAAAGCCTTACTAGAAGTCAGCAGAGATTTGGGGGCAGAACTCTGGGTAGAAGAAAGTGTTTCAGGGAAGAAAGAACTAACCACTTCCCTCACAAAACAGAGTGATTCTCATGAGGTAACAGCCAATTTACTCACAACCTCTTTACTGTGTTTGGTGTTAAGTGCTTTTGTTTTTGTTTTTAGTTAGCACGGCCCTCTCCTTTCGGTGTATGCCCTGTTCGCTGGCCCAGAGGAATGAATTTCATAAACAGACACACTGTCCTTTGCTCCTTTTGTGAGTCATGAGCTTGGTGATGATGGCACAGTGGTGCTGAAGCTAACATTATCATTTTTATTTTCAAAATTGTTTTAGAAATAAATACTTTTCCTACTGACAAAAATACAGTTCAATGGTTGAGTTCCCAAAAGCTTATTTGGCTATAGTAATGCCATTAATGGCAGACTACCTAAGTATGTTGATCCAAATAATTACCAAAAATCCCTCGGAGCTTTAGAGTACTTTTTTTTTAACTTGCAATGGGAAAGGAAAGTGCTTAGGAACTAAATATAAACAATTAAACTAGGAGATAAATATCCCAAAGTGGCAATTTTATCTAAAAACTAGTCTGTTTATAGATCTTTTTTTTAAATT
>VBSM01002616.1:34275114-34291407 GCA_008086735.1 Cheirogaleus medius
GTGCTAATTCTCCAGCTCAGAAATGAGAAACTGAGGCACAGAGAGGTTAAGTTACTTGCCAGGGGCCTCTCAACTAGAAAGTGGCAGGACTGGGATGTCAACCCTGCCTCAATCAGGAGCTATTGTTCTAGCCACCAAGCCTACTCTTTATGACCAGACTCAGTTAAACAAAGTTAAAGCCAAAAATATATCTGTAACTTCCTAAAGGCAACTACTCAAGAGAATTACTGGTCTTTTCTTACAGGATCACCTTATTTATTCTTGGTAAATCTTAAATGATTGTATTAATATAATTTCTGGTTTTAAAGAAACCTAAAAGGATTAACTTGTCTATCCTTCTAACAGAGACAAGGCTGTGTTAACCCTCTCCCCACCTAAACTGCCCTCTCGCCCAAATAACTCTGTAAGCTTTTGTTCTTTCTATAAGCTTTTAAAAGGAGTTTAAAAATCTCTATTGGGGATATGTGCAATTATTTCAGATTATTTTAAAAATGTATTGTCTATCCTATGCTGTCCTCATTCACTTATCTAAATAGGGGGGAAAAAGTACCAGAATGGTTTATTGTATGAGCAGGAAGATTAACCAATATTGGATGGCAGCCAGAATCCTGGCAAAGATGTCATCACCAGGGAGTCGGGGTTGAAGTCCAGGTTTAAGCTGCATCTAGATGGGTTCCCAGGAGCCCTAAAATAGCCTCAGGAGGCCAAAAAGAAAAAGTTCCTCTGGCTCAGTCTCCTAGTGGTGACAAAGGAGTCCCTCTTATCTGCTTGGCAGCCTTACAATCAGAAAGTTCTTACATCTAACCTAATTCTCTCCCACTGAAATTCAAACTGAATGCAATTACTTTTATCATATTCTATAAAAATGTAGAACTTCACTGCGGCAAGTAACTTGCTCAAACTCTCACAGAAAATAAGAAAAAGGGAGCTGGAACCAGTAATGATTTCCTTTGATTCTATTTCATTGCATAATCAAAAGTTCTTAAACTTTCAGTCCATTTTGCTAAGAGAAGAATTAACTCCCTGAGAAAACTGTGAAACTGACTTGAAAATAAAGTTGCCTTTCTGAAATCTTCATGACTACTACATATCTGAGAATTTAAAAACAAAAATCTTTCACGGTGTTTTTAAAGGTCTTTTTAATGAAAAAAATAACCATAGATAACGTCTATCAAACACTTCTCCATCAGGTACAGTGCTAAATGTTTAACATGCATGATGTTCTTTGATCTTTAAACAATTCCGTGAAGTCGGTGTTTCCCATTTACAAGTAAGGACACTGAAGTTTAGTTAAGTCACCAGTTCCAAGACATGCAGCCAGTAAATGGAACCTGGTCTGCCTCTTACCACGACCTAAAGAACCCACTCACTACATGGTCTCTCATCAGACCTTTACTTTTAATTGGGTAAACCTCTCTTTATTGAGTACATTGTACCTGAAAGCAACAAGTTCTTTATGATAAATTGTATTTTTCTCATCTCTCTCCATTATAAAACTGTGGAAAAACAACAACCCCAAGATTTCACAAAACTAAACAGAGTCATACTTAACAACATAGCAAACATTTTTAAAAACTAAGGGAAAGAATGTGTGCACTAAGACTTAGAAAGATGAGTGTGAGCAACCATAGAACTTTTGCACTATAAACAGTCCATTTGGAGATTCTGTTCCTTGAATCTATTTACTCATTTATTATCACAGCTAAACCAAACTATTTTATTTTCATAGCTGTATAATATACAGACACTCCTCAACTTATGACTGAGCTACATCCTGATAAACCCAACCTAGATTGAAAACATTAAGTTGAAAATGCATTTACTGCTGGTAACACAGCAGACAGGCCCGAACTTGTGATTTTTGAAGTTTATGATGGTGAGGAACCACATGCATTCAGTAGAAACTGTGAGGAGCTCCTCAACTTACGATAAGGTTATGTCCCAATAAACCCATGGTAAAGTCAAAAAATTGTTGAGGGCAGTCTGTATTTTGACATCTGGTTGGGCAAGCCCCTTCCCTTTTTCCTTTATTCCCTCCAAATTTTTACACTTTCATATGAATTTTAGAATCTGCTTTTAAAGTTCAATTAAAAATACTGCTGGGATTTTCAACTAGTATCATCTTTTGAAAAGAGGAAAAGCGTGGTTTATACTATCCTGTCTCAGCTGATTTCACTTTCAGGGCCTTGTTTCTGTTCCTTTGCCAAGGTATTTCTGCTAGCCAGGGCACAAGCATCCAAACTAATGGTTAAGTTTTTAAAAGTCCCCTTAAAAAGTTGCAGCCAAACTTACAGTATTATTGATTATAGAAAACAAAATAAGATATTCAATAAACCTATTAGTGTTTGCAAGACATATTTAGGCTTTCAGGATGACCAAAGAAGGAAAAAAACAGAAGAAACTAAGTTAATAGCCCCATTAGCTTTAGGTAAGGCTGATCAAATAATTACATGATTATTACCTGTCAATGTACCAGGCACTATGCTAGTAGCAAGAGGCTCAAATAGTAAGAGATATGAATATGATAAGATCTTATAATATTATTGGAAAAAGATAAGACTAACTCATATAAACAATTAGTACATAAACAATTGGCCTTAGTGGGCCTTCCTGGTATAAGCAGGGCTTCAGAACAGGGAAAAATCAGTGTGGGCAGCAGTGCCCAATAAAAACTAAAAATTAGGGTGCTCAGCTCTAGATTAACTAAAAGCTTCGTGGTAATTAAAATTTAGTGACAGCTATTTAGAAGGCAATGTGAACAGAAATAGTGATGATCACAAATTGGTTTATAAATCAAGGTTGGGCTATACGTATGGCATTCTAATAAAAAGGCAGAGATCCTGTGAGCAAGTGTCTCTCATTTTTCTTGCAGTAGTTACTCCAAATCACATGCATAAACTGTGGCCAGCACTAGATTAACCCAATGAGAAATCCCAAATGCTTTGTGGCTACTCAACAACAGAATCTGATCCTACTCTCCCTATACACGCCCTGAAAAATTCTCTATTCCATAGGACTTGCATTCATAAAGACTCCACCCAGTTGCCTGACATCATGGAAATTTACTGGTTCATTTGGAAGACCTAGTATGTGGGCTCATCTTTTGTGGAAAGAGGTAGTTCCTTCCAAAATTACTGAGTCAGAAATTTTTACCAGCATTAGATTTGGGTGTTTTTTTTTAAAGGTGGGGGGAGTAGTTGAATAAATAGGATGAACACAGTATCTCCTTCCAAGGAACAAAAAAATAATGCTAAACATAGCTGGGAAAATTGGTCAGGAGGAATTAAGGTGGAAATTTCCTTTAAAAATTTTAAATTATATACAAACTCTATTACTTAATTTTTATTTTTATTTATTTATTTATTTATTTTTGAGACAGAGTCTCACTCTGTTTCCCGGGCTAGAGTGCTGTGGCATCAGTCTAGCCCACAGTAACCTTAAACTCCTGGGCTCAAGCGATCCTGCTGCCTCAGCCTCCCGAGTAGCTGGGACTACAGGCATGTGCCACCATGCCCGGCTAATTTTTTCTACTTTTGGTAGAGACGGGGTCTTGCTCAGGCTGGTCTCGAACTCCTGAACTCCTCGAACTCCAGGTGATCCTCCTGCCTCAGCCTCCCAGAGTGCTAGGATTAAAGGTGTGAGCTATGACACCCGGCCTATTTCTTAATTTTTAAAGCATTATAAGATAATGCAAAGCAAGACATCTCCATGATTTTTTCACCAATATGTCATGCCAGAAAATATTACTCAGGGAGAGTAGACAGCCCTTCCCTTCTCAAGTATTTTCTTTGAAAATGAACAGAAAACTTACCTGTGAATTGGTTTTAAGGCAGGTTTGCTAAAATCAGGGAGTTAAGACTATTTAACCCTCTCAGGTTATTTCCAGTCCTATTTATACTTTTTAAATGTAATTAGTAGTACCTTAAATTAAAGAGAGGAACACAGCAAGGTGTATAGTTTTCATAAAGACACCGCAGGACTCTAATGAGATATGTTGTAAATCATAAACTACTACTTCACTTCACACCTTATAGCTTTGTATTAAGTGAAATTGGGATAATTTGGTGGGCTGTACATTTTTAGAAGTGAAATAAATACTCTTTATAGTTCCCTACATACCTTAAGAGTTGTGAAGATCAAACGAAAGAGGTAAAAATGTTTTATAAAAGGTAAGACACTACTTAACCTAAGGTTATACATGCACTGGAACAATAAATATTCTAAATCCAGGATAATGGTTATTTCTGGGGAGAGAGGAAAGGGAAGGATTACCAAGGCATCTCAACTCTATCTGGAATGTTTTGTTACTTAAATAAAATCTGAGGCAAATATGGCAAAATATTAAGATTTGTAAAGTTATGCAATAGACACATGAATCGTTATTATTTTTCTCTGTAACTGTATGTATGTTTGTAATAATTCAATTATAAGTTTATACTGTCATTTTGAGAGAAAAAAAATGACAAAGATCCCAAGAAATCTTAAAGGTTTCTTATGGATAATTTTTTTAAAGCTACTTAACTTTACACATAAATAGAATACCTTGCTTTTTACTAACTAGTGTCTACTCTCCTTACTAATATCATCACCATCTTTTCTTCCTTATACTTCCATCTTGCAGAGTTTAAATAACAAAGCACAACAACTCTCTCCAGGGCATGTGAACAAAAGGAAGTTCAGGGAGATGGACTAAGGGGTGCTCCAGGGAACAGCTGCCTAGAGGGAGGAGAAAGCACAGGGACAGGCGGCCAGCAGGAAAGGCTGCCAGATTTCTAGAGTTCTATCTTCAATGGGGCTTCATTATTTCATTTGAATTATCATCACTTCCTAGAATACCAGAAAGACTCATATTTATAAGATTAAAAACATATCTAATACATACTAAAATATTAATATCTCCAGATAAAATAATATAACATCAGGGATTTACTGCAATATAATACAGAGGGCAGTAGGCGTGGGTTTAGATGAAACAAGACTGGTCATGGTTGACCACTGCTGAAACTGGTGATGTGTACATGGGAATACATTACACTCTTTTATTTACTTTTGTGTACATTTAAATTTTCCCATAATAATGTTTTAAAAAATTATCCCAAAGCTAAAATAAATGATTTAACTATCATCACATGAAAAGTCTTGCACACATTTCAATTTGTTAGACCTATTCATGGCAAAGGGATCAGGCAGCCAAGGGTTAATCCTGATGCTACCACTAGTAGCTGTGTGCCCTTGTCTAAGTGACTCAATCTCTTTTGTTTTGAGCTTCTCCACTGAAAAAAAATTCAGGTTGGATAAGATATCTAAGTTCCCTTTAAGCTTTAACATGATTATTGGATTTATAGAACTGGCTTATAGACAGTTGTATAATAGAGTAAGAACTGCAAATATTACTAATGATACACTGTGACCACACGGGACTAACTTTAATCCCTCATTTATTTATTTATTTGGCAAACATTTAAAGAATGAATACTATGTGCCAGGCAGTGTCACATGTGAGTAGAATACAAAGTTAAATGACATGAAATCTCTGCCTTCAAGATCTAGTCTCAGCATAGAAGACAGATGCATAAACAAATGACAACAATACAATGTAAGTATGATGACAGGGATGATGGATTTGAAACTACCAAAAGGCCTTCACAGTATGGGAGAGCCGGGAATTATAAATAATGTTGTAGGAAGGAGGGAGAGAGAAAGTGGCATGAGATGAGACTGGATAGGAAAGTAGGCATCAGATTGAGAAGGACCATGACGTGCTAAGGTATTTTGCAAAGCGATAAGGAAGCCATTTTACAGATTTTAAGCCTGGAAATGATGTGGTCCAATTTGTTTTATTAACACATGAATTGCTGGAGCAGTAGACAATACTTACAATATGTAATTCACAATAATTAACCGAACATTAATTGTGCGCCAGGTAATATGCTTAAAACTTTATATACATCATCTCACTTGATTTGATCCTCACGTGAGCCCTAAGAAGTGGTACGTAATGCTACTGCCGTTTTGCAGCAGAAAAAACTGGTGCTTAGAGACGTGTGTCTTACTCAGTGTTACAAAACCAAAACAAGGACCCTTCACCAGTAGGCAGTACTGCCTCTCCCAAACTATATGTAGGTGGACAGGCACTATTATCCCTATTTTAAAGATTAAAAAAAGCTGAGGCTCAGGAAGTTGGCAAGCCTTGTCTAAGGTCACACATTTAGAAATGGAGCCACAGTTAGGCTCCCAGCCCAGGACCCCTCCCACTCTGCCTCTAATGCTGGACCTGCTCCATGAAACAAATCATAACCACCCACGGGGATCAGTCAAGTAGAAAATCCACACCCTTGTTTAAAAGAAAAAGATACACACATATATAATAAAGAAGAAAAGAAAACCAAACACAAAATGGCTTTGTCAACATAGCATAAAGGTCATGAGGATGTTAGAAAAGAAAAGCCAATGAAGTTTCTTTTTGACACAATCAAGGCCACCTTTAACTCAAATCACAAAAGAAACTACTTTAGAAAACAAAGCATTTTAACGTTCTCATCTACGGGTTTACTTTTGTTTTCCCTATATTTCTTTATGTGTTTCTTTTACAGTCCACATTTAACTGTCAAAAGTTTTCAGTACTTATCAGAGACTTGGGGAAAGGTTAAAGAGCAATTTTCTGTCCCCAGCGCACACAGAAAACAATGTCTACAATTAATCCTCACAGAATCTACTGCCAAGTAGCAAGCAGGTGCAACATTGCTCTGGAGTATTGTGTGTGTTGGGGGAGGGGAGCTGAGAAAGAAACATTAAAAACAAAGTCGGGGGCTTGTTTCTTCTGAGTGACTTGCATCTTTTAAGGCACTTGGCTGTTGATAAGATGATCCCACCCTTGAATACACGGAAGTTGTACCCAGTCTCACAAAGTACAGATTCAGTCACCCAGACACAAGCCTGGACTTCCCTCCAAGACAAATATGGAATTCAGTCTGTGTGATGCCTTGAACGCAGCTAATTAATTTGCAATCCCTTATTATGACCATACAAAGGAGGGAAAAGAGCTGCCTTCCAAGTCCTTCCTTGAAGGGAAAGCGAGAGAGGAAAAAGCATAATATTTAAATCCCATAGCAAAGTTTCAAAACTTTTCCATTAATATACGCACCCTAGCTGAGTCACCAGCATAGTACCCTCCAGTAGGTCACCTCAGTACTATCTTTCCTATACATGGTCATTCTAACTCTGTGCTAATTCTACTCAAAACTGAATGGACAGCAGGCTAGATAGAATATGTTTCATTCTTTACACTTAGCCATTTAATCTCATAATTTTTAGAGTAAATGCACTGACCTTACTTCATGTAAGTCTTAATCTATAACTAAACCAGTAAATCACAGCTGACTGAAAACTATTATCTGAAAATAGCCTATAGCTAATGCAGTAACAGCAATCTAAAGAAAATTACTTTATCAACCAGTGAGAATGTTTTAAATTAAAAAAAAAGATTTGAAGGAGGAAAATACTTTTAACCTAAAGCTAATTAAATGGACACTATCCCAAATATGTTTAGTTATTTCCCAAGTAGTTGTATGAGGGTCATAATTGTAGGCTTTTAGGATGGCTCTATCTCAACTGGACAGTAACTATCCAAGCTCAAAAACCGGTTAGAGCCCTCTGTGGTATTTTTAAAATCATTCTCCAGTGACCACCCTCCAAATATTTGCATATGGCATATGGGGGTTTGAATTAAAGGCTATGAACTTCCTGAAATCTTCCACAGGCCATCATTGTCTCATGAAGATTTGAAGCTGTTCATAATGGAAGCCTGATCTAACACACGCATCCATCAGGCAACTCCAGCTCCAAGTTTTGGTTCTACTTTAAAAGTCCTAGATCTCACCTGGCACACTGAAAATGTGTTTTCCCATATTCTCTCCCTCACATTTAAAAAACAGAGTTTTAGATGAATTATTCTCTTAAAATTAAAACTGAATTAATATTTCTTCAGATACCAAGTTGACAAATATCAATGAATCTATCTCTAAGACTCTACAACTAGACTGCCTGAGTTTGAATCTCTAACTCCACTCCTGCTAGCTGTGTGATCTAAGACAAGTTACTACAGCTGTCTGAGTTGATGGGGTTTTTTTTAGTCAATGAAAAGGATTGTTGTAGGTTAATACATGTAATGCACTTAAGGTAGTACCTGACTCATGGTAAGTGGTCAATTTGAAGAAATGATTATTATCACTGCTACCTATCATCACTGTTGTTATCTTTATAATTACACTGCTACCATGTTCCTTTTGCTACCCTTCCAGAATGTGGAAAAATCCATGAAAAGATAATTAGGATCTCTGAAGTACTAAGCTAAGTGATACATTGACAGTTTGATCAGCAAGTTACATATTCCAAACAACTAAGCCTGTTATTTAACATCATAAAGACCTAACTAAATTAACAGTTTAAAATTTATTTGGATCTCTTATAGGCAATTGTTCAATTTGAGAGACAAAAATATCTACAACTAGGCTTTAACACAGAAAATAAAATTACAGAAAAGGGATTAAATGGGTTAACTTTTTCCTGGGGTTAAAAAAAAAAGAAAGAAATAGCAGTAGTAGCAAAATATGGTAATGAAGATTGAAAGTTATGGGTTATGAAATATAACATATGCACCATGAATATGTCATGGTTATGAATATGTAGAGCATTCAAGATTGTGTATGAAATCTAATTTCTACATAATAAAATACTAAATTAAAAAAATTATCATCACAGGATTAAAAATAAGCCACAAACTAGCAGAAGATATTTGCAATACATAAAAACAAACAATTATATACAACAATGGTAATATAATAATAATAACTATTCTTATTTAGTTCTTTCTATGTTTCAAGTACTCTTCTAAACAATATACATGTGTCTTACATGCATTAAGAATTCCTATGAATCAATAAGAAAAACATAAACAAAATTTAAAATAGGCAAAAAACCCATAGACGAATTTCACAGAAGAGAAAACAGAAATGGCCCATAAACATGATGAAAGACGCTCAACTACAATTATAATCAGGAAAATTAAAATTAAAACCCCAAGGAGATACTATTTCATGCTCTAGATTGGCAAAAACCTAAAAGGCTGTCAATATCTAGTTTTCTTGAAGAAGAATAACAATGGGAACACTTATTCACTGCTGGTGAAGGTATAAATTGGTACAACTGCTTTGGAAAACAGTTTGATGCTACTCGCACATACACTCAATGACCAAGCAATTCCACTCCTAGGTATACACTGTGAAAATACTCCTGCACACGTGGAATAGGAGACAGTGTGTAACAATGTTCACTGGAGCACTGTTCCTAAGGACAAAAAAAAAAAAAAAAGGAAACAATACAAATGATCATCAACAGAAGTGGAATAAAAAATATTGTGGTATATTCATATACCTGAAAACTGCACAGCAGTGAAAATGAACAAAGTACCGCTACATGGATGAATCTTAGAAACATAATCTTGAAAAAAAAGCAAGTCATAGATGAATACCTGCTATATGTTTTCATTTATATAAAGGTCAAAAGCACACAAACATAAAAAATAATATTGACTGAATGAGATATAGTCCTAGGTGGTGAAACTATATATAAAAGCAAGGGAATGTTTATCATAAAATTAAAGATAGTATACATAGTTGCCACTGGGTGGAGGGGGCGGGTAGAAGATGCTTTGAGGAAGAGCACACAGGGAGCTCTGGGATACTGGTAAAGCTCTGCTGCTTAACCTCTGCGGTAGACACTTGGGTGTTTCATTATTTTTCTTTATATTGTACAGATACACTTTATATTCTCACTTGTGACACATTTCAAAATAAAAAAAAATATTACCATTTATTCCCTTTGGATGAATTGTGGACAAGTCTACATAATGAATTCATCATTGAAACAATGTATTGATTTCAGACTAGGAAAGTAACTATTTTAGGAAAAAAGATATAAGAAAAATTTAAAGCCTGCAACAGAGGCCAGACATAGTGGCTCATGCCTGTAATCCCACCACTTTGAGAGGCTGAGGTGGGAGGATTACTTGAGCTCAGGAATTCAAGGTTACAGTGACCTATGATTGAGCCACTGCACTTCAGCCTGGGTGACAGAGCCACTTGTCTCTTAAAAAAATAAAAAATAAAATTTTAAAAACCTGCAACAGAAACAAAAGTGAAACTTTAAAATTAAGCCAAATGCATTCATAAGCAAAAACCAACAATAAAGTAATAATATAAAGCATCATTTGTCCAAGGATGTTCTACAAAACATTTTTTTCTTAAATATGTCTGAGGGAAAACAGGTTCTAGCAGTAAAATATATTTGGAAAATACTGGATTAAACAACTGAATCTCGGCCGGGAGTGGTGGCTCATGCCTATAACCTGTAATCCTAGCACTCTGGGAGGCCGAGGCGGGAGCTGGGAGGATCGCTCAAGATCAGGAGTTCAAAGATCAGCCTGAGTAAGAGTGAGACCCCGTCTCTACTAAAAATAGAAAGAAGTTAGCTGGAGGCTGAGGCAGAAGGATTGCTTGAGCCCAGGAGTCTGAGGTTGC
This sequence comes from Cheirogaleus medius, assembly GCA_008086735.1. Taxonomy (NCBI): domain Eukaryota; kingdom Metazoa; phylum Chordata; class Mammalia; order Primates; family Cheirogaleidae; genus Cheirogaleus; species Cheirogaleus medius. The sequence goes on from VBSM01002616.1 coordinate 34,285,692, forward strand.
TGTGAGCTAGGCTGACGCCATGGCACTCTAGCCCGGGCAACAAAGCAAGACTCTGTCTCAAAAAAACAAACAAACCCCCCCCCCTGAATCTTCTAAAGAAGGATGAGAATTTCCCAAGCCTTCAACTCCAGAATCTTTTTTACATGGCAATTTACACAGTGATTCTTCTAGGATTTGCATTTCCTGTAACACAATTTGGGGAACATTTTACAACATAGGCCATACCAAACAGAATATTGTCTGCAAGAATGAGATGAGAGCAGAAGATGGGTACACTCTGGTAAAGGGGACCCAGATATCCTAACCCTGATCTGTCCAACCTAAGCCCTGGACAGTCGGCATTCAACCCCATAACCAAACAAAACTCTTTAGGAATTAAGTGAACAATCATTGTGTTTTATGAACAGGGACACAGCTTTTCTGAGATTCCCCTGGGAGTGGTGGGAACAGTGTAGGCACAAAGTACAACATCAAAGATCTAGGTGGACTATAAAAATTTCTACAACTTTTAGGGTCACGGTAGACTGACAGAAAGTCAATTGAAGTAGACGTCAATAGAAGCTTTCAGCACAGAAATTTGTGTTTCAAACTGTATCTCTCAGTTTTTCCATTAGTCTTTCCCTAATAAAATTAGGAATTTTTGTGAACTTGACCTGAAAATTCTTCATAATGTGCTTTTATTACCATAAGAAAATAAAATGAAAATGCTCTTTGAAAGAAAATACATAAACACTGCACATTTATTTTAAAAGCTTCTCTAGACCACTATCATAAGCCTTTGCCCATGCTTATTCCTCTTGAAAACTAACTTCTGAGTGACAACAAAATACATTTTTAAGAAAAAAGTTGTCAGACACAATGCCTTTGCATCTTGAAATGTGTTAAAATATTATTTGAAAAAGTCAAACATCTGTCACTTCAGGGTACCATAGGGATTCAAACGGGAAGATGTGGTATTGGCAGGAGTTTCTCCCTGGTTAAGGCCAGCAGACTGTCTTCTTCAGCGGGCTCTTGACAAGGTAGCAACTATTACCTTGGCCGTTCACAACAACCTAGGCCCAACCTTCAGCCTTACTGGTTCAGAAATTGGATTTTTTATCAGCATGAATAAGGTAGTTCCATTGTTTAGAAGCAAACAAAACTAACCAAGCTTCAACAAAAATCAGAATACAGATTTATTATTAATACAGAGTGACAAATATAACTGTGACAGAAATAGGAATGCCTGTCTATGCCATAAACAGCCAATAATTTCAGTACAGCCAGACTTATATGGACAACCAAATAATAATGAGAGATTCCTGGGTACAGAGGGAATCAGAATAAAAGAAATAAGAGAAATTGAACATTTAATAGTCTCATTTCATTCCATCAATTTTTTTTTTTTAATTAAGCAACTACTATGTCCAGATAGTCTTCTGGGCATTAGGGATACAGGGGTCTGTGCTTTCAGGGAGGTCATATCTAAGTAGCAGGTGAAGACTATATATTTTACAGAAGTGTATTATAATATTAATAAGAGCAAAAAATTTTGGAACCAATCTAAATGTTCAACAATAGAGGTGTAATTAAATAATGGTATGTCCAAATGATGAAAAAAAAAGAAAAGAAAAAAATGCCAGCCCTTTAAGAATAGTATTTGCAAGCAGTAATTCATGACCTAGGGAAAATTATCATGATGCAATGTTAAATGAAAAAGCAAGCTATAAAACTGTATATATTGCATGATCCCATATACATACATATGTAAATATATGTATATATTTCCTGTCTCTTTATATGCATAAGAAAAAGAGCAGAAGGAAAATAAAATCTTTAGTCAAATCTTATTGATTAAAGTACTATAGTAATTGCCTTTTTTTCCCCACTAAACCTTTTTGCATTTTCCAATTTCCTAAAATAGCATTGCACGCCTTTTCTTACTAGGGGAAAAATTACTTCGAAAGTAATTTCAGTCAAATAAATAAATGAATAATTTTTAAAAGGTAATTTCAGTCAAATGAAATAATCTTTAAAGAGTAATTTCAGTCAACATGCATACTAAGAACTCTTCAGATTTAACTGTTAGATGCTATGCATGAATGCCAGTCCTTGAACCTCTGTCTTTGAACTAAAAAAGAGCTCCTTTCCCATGGTTTGAAGTGATAATCAAAAAGGCTAACACACCTGAGTGTCTTAGCCCTTTGTTTTTCATCCAACAACCAGTCTCATATTTCTAGCTATTTACTAAACATTTCAACTTAAACATCTTACAGATAACTTATACAATCATCCCTAGTATCCTTGGGGGATTGGTTCCAGGATGCCCCTGGGATACCAAAATCCACAGATGTTCAAAAGTCCCTGATATAAAATGGTGTGGTATTTGCATATAACCTTCACACATCTTCCCATATAGTTTAAATCATCTCTAGATTACTTATGATACCTAATGCAATGTAAATGCTATGTGAACAGTTGTTAATACTGGATTGTTTTTCATTGGTATTTTTTTATTGTTGTCTTTTTTTCTTTCTTTTGAGACAGGGTCTCACTCTGTTACCTAGACTGGAGTGCAGTGGCATCATCATAGTTCACTGCAGCCTTGAACTCCTGGCCTAAAGCAATCCTCCCATCTTGGCCTCCCAAAGTGCTGGGATTACAGGCATGAACCACCATGCCCTGCCTGTATTATTTTTTTAATTGTTTTTTTTCCCCAATAATTTTGATCTGCAGTTGGTTGAATCCACAGATGCAGAACCCGTAAATATGGAAGACTAGCTGTATTTAATTATGCCCAAAGGTAAAGGCATAGCTTTTCCCCCACAGCCAATCTTCCAGTAACCCCATTTCTGTCCATGGCATTAACCTTTCTTCCAGTCAGAAAGTTTGGAAAGCAGCCTTAATTCATCTCTCCCTTTCCTGTTTTGAGTTCATCAATAAACTGTCAAAATTTCTTTCATTCCACCTTACTCTTCATCCTCATTTCCATTAGCACATCAGCCCAGGCCCTCATCACCTGGATTCTAACAGCAACATTACTGTACCAGCATTGGAGTTCTTCCTGATGCCATTCTCTCCCATCTCTAAATCACTGCTTCTTATATAAAACGTGGATGATGTCATTCCTTGGCTCAAAAACTTTCAAAGCCTTCTCTTTTCTACCACTTCAATCTAAACTTCCATGCCTGGCTTCATTAAACCCCGTAATTTGGCCCCACCCTAACTACTTAACTTTATTTTCCACTACTCACCAGTTTCCTCCCTAATCAACCAAGAGACATGCCATAATCAACCTTACCACTAAGCCTTGGAATATCTAAGTTTAAAAATGGTCCTTACTTTCTCTTCTATGTGCATTTAAAGAACCTGATGAATTTTTCCTCCTCTGCTAAGCTTTTCATGATTTCTCCAACCTCATCTATGTTTCACTTTTCAGAATTTGTCTAGCACTTATTACAAATCTCACAATTAAGCATTTAATTACAAAATCTCATGTAGATAGATTTACAGTCATGTATGCTGTCATCTTCTATTAAATTCCATACTCATTGAAGGCAGAAGCCATACCTTATTCTGTTCCCCAAAGTATTTAGCATGATGCAGAGCACACAGGAAGTACTCAAATCTTGTGGACTGATCCAGAAGAAAGTGACCAACTTCAGCTCTAGCCTCCCTTTAACATGTACATAGCAATTTGGCCAAGTCAAGTACCATCCTAACGGATGTAACAAGAGACTCTTTAAGCACATTATGGAGGCCCTTTAGGTATAAAACTAGACTAATGAGGGGTGTCTAAGCCCCACACCAGGGATAATAGAGAAAGAGTTCTTGGGATTCTCAAAGTAACTTCCGTGAGGATAATAATAAAGGATCTCAAACACCTTCCCATCTCCTTGAGAACAGGCATTCCATCTTTTTTTTTTTTTTTTGAGACAGAGTCTCACTCTGTTGCCCGGGCTAGAGTGCCGTGGCGTCAGCCTAGCTCACAGCAACCTCAAACTCCTGGGCTCAAGCGATCCTTCTGCCTCAGCCTCCTGAGTAGCTGGGACCACAGGCATGCGCCATCATGCCCGGCTGGCACTCCAACTTTTAAGAGTGCTTTGACTGGAGTAATTGCCTAAGAGAACCGAATAATAAAACAAAAGACCTGAATAGAGTCCTGTAATTCATAAAATGACATTACATAAATCACTGAATCTCACTGAGCCTCAGTTTAACTCAAGAGGTACCATGCTGCTATTAGGTAATTGATGGTAACTGCCAACCCATAAGCAATATTTTCATATGTATAGTAGTAGTGCCCTATGTTTACGAAGTTCTTTAGAGCAGGGGTCCCCAACCTATGGTTAGTTGTATAATTATTTCATTATATATTACAATGTACTAATAATAGAAATAAAGTGCACAATACATGTAATGCTCTTGAATCATCCTGAAACCATGGCCCCACTCCCAGGTCCACAGAAAAATTATCTTCCGTGAAAATGGTCCCTGGTGACAAAAAGACTGGGGACGGCTACTTTAGAGTCTTCAAAGTTTTTCCACACACATTATCTTTTACTATCTGACCTATCCTAAACACAAGGTGAGAAAGATACAAAGTGTCCTATCAAATATATAACAAATATTTTGTTTTATTCTGAGTGTACTTCAAATATGCTTACCCATATTATTCTAAAGTTAAGAGCCACTTCAGAAAGTAACTACTTAATAATTTTATGAGTTTTCTTCCATGGAAAATGTAATGTGGTAGAATGTATAACCTATCAATACATAGCAAAATTTCTATAGTGTTTTCTCCCTTCTAAAGAGGTATTTTACCATTCTGTATTGAATCAATGAAAATATATGGAATTTACCAAATGTAAATTATGAAAACTATTTTTCAACAACATTTCTATTTTGTAAAGTTGAAATTTTACTTTAAAGACACAATTTGTATTCAATTTCAATGCAGAATGTCTAGGTTCTCAATAAAGATATCATTGGGCTCCAACTGCGAGGTTTCTTGTGGTTTCTTCTAGCAAGTGAATAGTGTTAAAGAATGGTATAAATGGTACATAAAGGTCTGGCTCATACCTTAGCATACAGGTATCTGTAACAGACTCTTTGCTGGAGAAGAGGTATATCTTGCAAAAACTAAGACAAGAGTATGTTAACCCAGAGATTTCCTGCTGCTGCTGTTGCTGCTAATAAAAACTAACATTTACTAACTGCTTCCACATGCCAAGCACAATAATAAACTCACTGTATACCATATATATTGTATGTTAATATATGTAAGGCTTTTAAATCTATGTCTGGCAAGTAGTAAACTCTACATAAAAGTTTATCATCATCTTCTTCATATCATTTAATTCTAAAAAACGGATTAATGCCCCAGGAAGCAGGTATTACTTTACTGCATCTCACTCTCCATTATACAGACACAAAAACAAGTTTAGAGGGCTTAAATAATTTAATTTGTTCCAGGTCACATAGTTAAAATGGAGGATCTTGAGCATTTTCTAATCACTATATAATTTTGATTCATTGATCAAGGGGACTTTCAGCTGAAAATGTAAGAAGAGGTAGAAAAAGTTCAGATATTACTGTAACAATGAAAGAAACTGGGCATGAGCCGAAAACAAATGACAGTAATGAGAATAGTTGAGGAAACTATTTGTTGCAGAAAAACAAATGGGAAGAGTTTTAGCCACAATGTGGTCTTAGGCTCCTAAAAACCCCATACCCA
>VBSM01002616.1:34294649-34313068 GCA_008086735.1 Cheirogaleus medius
GACTCTGACTCAAAAAGAAAAAAAAGAAAAAAAAAATGGCACTCTGTATCCAGGTTCTACCCATCTGAGAAGCCCTGCCTTTCTTTATCACAACTCTATTTGATGTAAAACTGAACCACACATTTTAAGTGAGAAAACTAACAAAATTAAACACATAGATGGGAGTGACTGGGAGGGCAAAAGTTGTGGAATCCATGATTTTTTAACAAATTAAATGAAGCTGTTTAGCCTGAAACAGACAAGATATAAGATAACCATCTTCAAATATCACTCTTGTGGTGATATGAAATTATCTCTAATTCTGTGATAAGAACCAGTGGAAAGTTACATAAGGAAGAACTTTACAATTAACACTGTTCCACGCTTGGCACATAGTAAATGCTCAACTGTGTTATCTATTGTTGTGGTTTAAGATATTAAAACAAAAAAGCCACAAAAGAAATATGTACCAGTCACTGCAGGAGAGCCAACGAGAGGCACCTAACCCTGACAGAGGGTGAGAGTTCAAGGAAGGCCTCCCTGAAAAAGGAAATGCAGGAGCGGAATACTAAAAAAAGCACAAGAATTACCCAAAAAGTGTAGGGAAAGGCATTCCACAAAGTAGAGTGAGACCCAAGGTAAGAGAAAGCTAGTGGTTCAGTAAGGTCAGAGAGGTGAGCATTGGGAATGATGGAAGATAAGGATGGAAAGCTAAAAAGGCACTACATCATAAAGGAATTCCCATGCCATGCCACGCCATGGAGTCTGGAGGAGACCATGAGAAATTACTGGAAATTGTAAAGGTGGGAGTTATGTGATCAAATTTATGTTTTGGGAGAGCCTTGTGGCAGCCACATGGAAGACGGATTGAAAGAGGGCAAGACTGGTGGCAGGGAGGGATGGGTGGTTCAGCAGTCTAGTGCCTGAAGGAATATTCTGGCACTAGAGAAAGAGCAAAGACAGAGTTCAAGAGGCAGCAAGGGGGCCTTAATAAATAACTGGACGTGAGTGATAAACAAGGAGTCAAGGGAGATTTCCAGGCTTATGGCTTAGGCAACCAAATAGAGAATAATGTCACACACTGAGAGAGGTTAAGGAGCACAAGAAAGGTTCTGGGAAGGGAGGAGATAAAGTCAGCTCTGGGCAAGTGGTTGGATCCAAGTTATCTGCAGAACATACCACAGTGGTGATATCTAGGACACAGATGGACGATGAAGCCTCAATCTCAGGAGAGAGGCCTGAGCAAGACACACAGGTTTGGAGCCACCATGGCAGAGTGGTCACTGAAGGTATCAGAGCACATGAGAGCACCCAGGCCTACAGTGTGCGGAGTGAGAGGGAAAGAGGGCTGCGGGCAGAAGCCTGGAGAATACCAACCACTGAGAGGAGCAAAAGTTAGCTATACTGTGACCTGTTAGGTTCCTTATTTTTAGGCAAGGAACTTAAAGTTTAAGGCAAAGACTTGTTGAAGATGATGTAGAGGGAATTCACAGCAGAGAATTGGTCTAGATGACCTCTACAGCATCTTTCAACTCCAAAAATGTATCAAAAACTTCAATATAACATTTCTTAGAATCTGAGAAATACCTTTTTACCACCACTGCAGAAAAACTAAAATCATATGTATTTTCATTTTTTGGCCTTGTCAGACCAATCATTTTTTTTAAATCCTGAAGAAATTTTTTGTTGCTTGATAGTTTTTTCTGAAAGAGAAAGAGTACTTGGTTTTCTTGAACAGGAAAACACAGGCTCTAGATCTAACTTCCTACCCTATTTTTCCTTCTGTGGGTCCAGTTATATTGTTGATTAGTAGGAGAATGCAGTTTTACTCCTAGTAAAAACTCAAACACATGTTCCTACTTATTTTTCCCTTTACTTCTGCCACCTTCTACCTGACTGAGGCTATACATAATCTATTGATTTAGATCTTAAATCTTTGACTACACTGCAGAAATATAATTTCTATAATTTTTCACTAATATTTAAAGCATGTTGGTTTCTGTTTCCCTTTCTGTTCCATTCTAAAAATAAAGAGACACAGGGACATACACAATTCTTTTTATTAAAGGCAGAAATGTTGATTAAAACAAACTGCCATTTTTGGCATAACAATACACCCAGTGTATTTTTAGACAGGACTGCTGGCCATTCAACTTAATCCTTAAATATGGCACTGATCCCACCAAGTGGCACCTGGAACAGGTGTGAGAGGTGCTTGACCTCTTTTAACCATATGTACTTTTTTCTCCTGCCCCCACCCTATGCCTCTCCTACTACTCTGCAAACCTGCTTTTCCTTTTCCTTTTTCTTGCCTTTCACTTTCCTCCTGGGAGTACCCATAAACTTTTACTACTACCGGTAATGGCTCTAAAGCCAACACAGCTGCCAAACCTTGGCCCAGAAATACAATGGATATAATTCTAATTGGAGACTATCATTAACTGGTTGTCCTCAGAAAGCAACTTAACTATATTCTGTTTTAGTGGCCTCATCCACAGGACAGAAAAGATAACCTCTGTAGAAAGTAAACCTACGTGAAAAAGAAACCTGTAGTGCTTTTTAGCTCTAGCAGTCCAACGTAGATTACAGGTCTCTGAAGGACCAAAAAAGGACAGTGGGGTGGGACTAGAGACAATGGCACCATGTGAAGTTCAGAGTCATGCTAAATCATTAAATTTTATTATTTTAAAATATAATAAGGGTTAGAGTAGAGCAGATGGGGAAAAATCAAGGCTAGAACCAGAATAAAAGGACTTCAACACTAGGTATCGGGAAATTTTTAAGGGTCCCATAAAACTCCCCAGGAAAGGTAAATAATGATGTTCCTACCACAACCTCCTTCCTCAATCAAATGTTCCTGGAGTAAGCTCTGATGAAGTATTCCCTTTCTACAACAACACTAGTGGCTCTAGGCACTTAAAGAAAAGGTTTTTAGTGGATTTATTTTTCTTTATCTCTCTAGCTGATGGTATCATTACTTTTTCTGTTTTATTTCGCAAAGTGGAAGCAGGAGACAACTTATCTCTGGCACTACACTTGCAGGCTGGGAGTGGGAGGCGCCGCCACAGAGGAGCTTCCACTGGGCTGCAAGAGGCAGCAGAAACATTTCCTTACAAAAGCTCAGAGTGCCAAGCTGGATAAAATAAACATCAAGAAACACAGCAAGTAAAAAGTTCATTGATCCTATCCAGCCTCATGTCCCTACACTAAAACAACCCCGGTTCTTGTGGCACCCTGAACGTGCTTCAGTCCCTGACATCACTATGTGATAACATCCTCCTGCAGCCTGTTGGCCTGAAAAACTCCTGCTCACCCTTCACCAAACACTCTCACCTCCCTGGAAAGCTGCTCTCACTCTCCCAAATAGGTGCCCCTTTCCCTGAGGGGCACCTCTCATTGCTCTTTCATTATACCAGCTACACCCAATTGCAGTTCTTTCTATACCAGTGCATGGAGCCCTGTGGTCGTCTGCCTGCTCTCTGAGAGAGAACCGTGTTTTCCCATCTCTACATCTCCTGGTACACTGTAGGTACCTCATATGTAATTCACAGAGAAAGAGCTCCCTGGGTCTCAACAAGAAGGGGCAACACCCATGCGCCCAAGTCTCTCCTTTCCAATCTCACCTAGTTTAGAACTTCACTATGTATCTCCTAGAATATTTAAATTAATCTCTTCATTGGTCTTCCCATTTCTGGTCTCTCTTCCCTTTAATCCATTCCATACATACTACTGCCATTAGAATCTTTCTAAAGTACAACTCTGATTAAAGGTACCAAGTGGAGCGGGTGATGATGCAGAGAATGAAAAGCTGAAAACCACCAATTCTCTGAGCTCAATGAGCTCAAATCCAATAGGGCAGAGAGAGAACTAGATAATTAACATATAATTTATCAGGTGCTTTAGAGATATACCCAATTTATGCTAATCCCTCTGCCTAGCATGTCCTTCACTCTTAAATGGTCAATTCATATTTCATTTCACATAGGAAGCTTTCCTAATCTCCCCAGCCAGAAGCAATCTCTCATTCCTCTGCTCTCACAGTGCCCTGTTATGGGCTTATCACCTTCTATTTGAATTACAGTTATTTATACCCATACATTATACCTCTTACTGGATTAAACTTTTCTAAATGGAAGGGCAATACATCTTATTCATCTCTACCTTTCCATGGTACCTAACCCAGTGCCCTGCAAATAGTTGATAAATGTTGAATTATGATGATTAACCTCACTAAAACATTATGAGTTTGTGAGTCCTTTAGCATTTTGCCAGTATTAAGAACATCAATGGGTCAAATATATGCGATGAAGCACTAAAATTTTTCCACTCTAGCCACAAAAATAGAAAAAGTCTATTCTGTTTGGCTAGATAAGAGTCGACATATGGAGAACATCCTCAACCAGATTTGAAAATGTCCAAATGAAACAGATCTCTATTGTAAAAACACAACAAAGGGCACCTCCGTAGCACTGTAAACCGGGCAACCAGCCTCTGCTGACAAATACAGAAAAGTCAAAGGTGGGAAACATGGTATGGTGCTTTTATAGTGGAAGCAAGTCAGTGGGCAAATGCCTAAGTAAAAATAAACACAACTAGTAAAAATTAAATTTGATAAAACAAGTTACCAGTATGCAATAATATTTCAAAAATGGATCATTAAATAAGCTCTCTGATCTCTCAAATAACACAACTTTCCAGAAGTGAATAGTACCTGCAGCTTATCCATTCTGTAAGGTTCACATCCAATTTCCTACAGCAGTGCTACTGTAAGATACCTCATCAAGCCCTTGTTAGGATTCCCAAGTCTTTAATTTCACTTTTCCTATCTGTCTTCCCTCCATATGATGTCCTTCCTTCATCATAATTGTTTTAGTTAGAATGCAAGCAGTTGAGTGTAGGATGAGGTAGATAACAGCTTAACTAAGAATTGAGGACTTTAACATTTCAAGATTAAAAATGCAGAACTAAAATCCCAGCTTCTCAATTTTGACAAAACAAAACAAAGTTCATGGCTTAAAACTATAACACCTTTTAAGAAAACGCTGTGCTATAATGATATTTACCTGCTCTAATTGGCTTGAATGAAGTCAGAACATTGGATTATATACCATTTATTTCAGCATTAAAACTACTGAGGGCAAGAACCTTGTTTCATCAACTAATTTTATAGAGTCCTTAGTCCTTTAGAGTGTTTACTCTAAATGTAGTAGATTTTAATTTCCCAGGAAGACCATGTGTTAAATAAAGTGCCTATACTACATGATTGCTATGCGGATTAAGTAAGAAAATGTGTAAAAATGCTTCATAAAACTAGAAAGCACAATACAGTTATAAGGTGTTCCTAGTATTTTCTTAAAATAAGTACTAAAAGCAAATCTCCCTCTATAGGAAATCCGAATATACATGAATTATTTCTGTATACTTTCCCCAAGAGAACTTATGTTTGACATGCAAAATTATAAATAACTCCTAAAGGGTAAATTACAAAAAAAGGGGGAAGGAAAGAGAAGAAAGAAAACTCAGGTGGGACTAGAAGAGGGAAGTATATTAAAGAGAAAAGGAGAAGGTTTTCTAATAAAATAATGCGATATAAGAGAAAGCAAATCTGAGTCTTAGGGATCAATTTCCAACTCCCCACCACTTCCTAGCTACCCATATGATCCTGGGCAAGTCACTTCACCTCTCTAAGTTCCAGTTTCCTCATGTGTAGGTAGAGACAATAACTCATAGGGTTGCTGTAGGTATTAAATGAGATAATATAAATAAAGTACCTGGCACTATGTCTGGTACATAGTAAGTGATAAATGGTTACTGCTGTTGATAAAATTATTAGACCTATACCCTGATGGGTGGCATTCAGGAATACAAAAGGAACCAAGAACCTATAAAAGGGGAAGATGAAATTCAGAGAGCTAAATCTATATTTTACCATTGGGAGACAAAGTTTGAGAAATATAGATTACACAAAGCATTTTTCATATTAAAAGTATAAATTACTGTGTCTCCAGGATTGCTGAGGAATCTAGAGAACTGTAGCCAAAATCTCCAAGTCATAAAAGCAGAACAGCAATAACTATTAATATATTCATAAAAGCAGAATAGTAATGGGAGAACCAGACCAAAAAAAAGTGCTTATTAATGTGAACAGAAGCTTCTTTGTCCCAAACTCAATTTTCTAAACTTTCAAAGACAGAATGAAAGCTAGACTCCATAGCAAAGGCACAGCAACTCTGCATGCCAAAAATAGATGGTATTAGCAATTATGCACAGTCATTTTAGTTTCTGCTATCTTATTCTTTATTCTGGGGAAGTGTGTTGTATTTGTAGTTGATTTGAGGTGTTAAACATTATTAACTCGATCCTATTCAGAAACTGCAAAAGTAGTAAAAGTATTCTAAGAAGTAGGAAAAAGAGGAATAAAATTCCCTCCTGAATCAGATGAAGAGATAGTATATAATTTAAAAAGGTAAAAAAAAAAATGACTGCTACCTGTGCATATGGGATCAGAGATTTATGTGAAAATTCTATACCTGTGAAATCAATGAGAGTCAGTAAAAGACAGGGAAAACAGGAAACCTTCCATATACGTGGACAGAAAACCAACATCAATTTGGGTTGCTAATTGGTCTAGTATTAACTCAGGAGAAGGCAAGGAGCTTGCTCAAGAATTTAAAAGCTAAGCATAGTACAAGTGTTACCATCACAAGCCACAGACGACTGCCAATGGTGGAGGCCTGTTTGAATTTATACAATATTCAATGTGAATGGTCAGGTCACCACATGACCTGTAACCACTAAGGTCTTCCCTAAGATCTGTACAGAGACCATCTAAGAGGTAGGCTACCTGCCTCAGTGGATTTTCAATGTAGACAAAACTGGTCTATTGTGGGAAAAGATTTCTATCAGCAAGGAGGTAAGAGTATGTCTGGTCTCCCTTTGATGGACCAACTCACATTCTTTTTTGCTAAGAACAATTTCAAAACTAAACCTGTACTTAGAGGAACTCGTAAACTTTATCTAACAAAGCAAAGTTGATATCTGAGCATCTCCATGAAAATATGGGCTGAAGATCCTGAGGATTTTGTCAATCAGGGGATGGTAAATGGAAATGACATGCCTACCACCACTACTAATTTGTTAAAAAACAAACAAACAAAAAAAACACACCTTTTTTTGGTTTTTATTTATTTTGCTATCTTTGTCTTCTTTTAATAATGTAAGTATATGTGCTTTAAATCCTGGCTTTAGTTCTGCTACTTTTCCCATTAGGCTTTAAGCCCATCAACCATAAATTATCTTACTATAGGGGTTTTTGAGAACCTACCCCACTCAGTCAATGAGAGAACACTTACTACATTTGTTCACAGAGACTATGATTCTGGAGCTCTGCTTAGAGTATGGTTTAATCAAGGGCACTGACAAAAGAGCTGAAGATCTTTCTAGACAGTTAGGAAAGGGCAGGCAGTACCTATGCTCGCCTTCTGTATTCTCTGCCTAGCTAGACTTTTTTCTAACCTTTAAATCCAATTGAATTTACTGGGGTTCCAATTCTTAGATAACCAATAACAAATGTGGACTATACCTGAAACTTCATAAATAAAATTAGTTGGACCATTTTTTCAACAATAATTTACAGTGTTGAGTAGGCCTATACATGGCACAATTTCTATAGCATCTTTTATTTCACAGTCCCAAAGAACTTTCAAAGTTGCCCCAACATAAAATATCAGTGATGGTGGAATTTCTCTCATTTTATACAACACTCTATTCAAAACACTGTTTCTGCCAGTATAAGCATGGCTGTTTGTGGAAATAAAAACTAAAAGAGCTGGGACTGACATTCAATCATTAACTACATTCCAACTTCATAATTCAATCCAAAAAATACCCAGTGCCAAGTGGTTTTAAAAAATTACAGGACAAAGCCAGGCACACTGTCACATGCTTGTAGTCCCAGTTACTCAGGAGGCTGAGGTGGGAGGATTGATGGAGCCCAGGAGTTCAATTCTAGCCTGGGCAAAATAGAAGACTCTATCTTTAAAAAAGAAAAAGAAAAAAAAATACAGGACAAAATATACAATGATTCAAACATTCCATTTGGCAAAGGAGTTAATACAGATATAACTGCTCACTTCTAAATCCTTATGGGCACTCACAGGTAATAAAGCAAAATTATCAAAAGTCCCACTCAATAGTTACATTTAATTTACACCAAAAACATCCTCTAAAAATAAATTAAAATATCTAACATGCCAAAAATAACTTATTTACCAGGGTTTTCATTATTTTGTAACTCTTTCTAGAAAACTGATCCCCAAATTTAGATGCCATAGAAATGTATTTGCCCAAATCTACTCTTTGAAACTATAGACCTGAGAAAGACCATCATGAATGGGAGAGAAAAATAAGGACAGTGTTTAAGAACAGCAATACAGGTACAAGCCAGGATGTCCACGATGAAATCCTGCTTCAACCACTGACTAGCTATCTAACCTTGGTACCTCAGTTACTCCAGCTGCAAAATTGGGATAATAAAAATACCTACTCCATACAGTTGTTATGAGAATTAAACCCAGGTAAATAAGCAGTACATGTAAAGGGTTTAGCAACAAGCAGGCAGCATTGTATAAAGTGTTTGCTTATCATCATTATCATATGACTAGATCACCCAAACCATCTACACAAATGCCTTTTCCTACTCAGTCTTCCTTAATTGGTCTAGTAGGATTTGATCCCTCCCTCCTTTGCTTCCTCATAAAATGCATTTTGTATGATAGTTATTTGGGCGAGTATATTTCCATCCCATTAGATTACATCTCCTTGAGGACAGAGAGCAGAGTTCATCTGTGTGTACAGGGCAGCAAACATTGTTGCTTTTCACTTCCCTTCCTCTAAAGATTCTGAACAATAATACCCTGTCAATTAGCAAACCTGTACCTGGAGACAGAAGGCTTATGTAACCAATGCACCCAAGTACTGGTCATATCTTGCTAAATATTCTCTTAAGAGTTAGACAAAAATTTAGGGGGAGAATGAGTGGAGAAAAGGGAGATTCACTTAATGTTTTTTAGCTACTGACCAAAGATATCTTTTTAATTTTTAAATGTCTTAAAAACTTGCTTTCATTATCTCATTCAAAAAGACCACAGTGCTTTTAATATAAAAATACAGTATCATAATTTCTGCATATGTCAAGTATAACCTAAGCATAACTTGCCCATCTGCTGATTATAATGCAATCCTAAGGATGCTAGATAACAATATGCTTGCTTGATTCACCCTACACTATTTATGTAAAATAAAATCATTTTAATATTAATATTGAGATGCAAATTTTTCTGGCTTGATTTGTGTCCTCTTTTTCCCTCTTAAAAAAGTGGCAAAAGGAAAGAAAAAAAAAAGCTTCCAACTTATCCCGGATCACCGGGAAAGCCCTTTCTAAAGTACGTTACCCAACTTCACTAACATGATGCTGCCCTTACTTTGAAAAAGCAAAACTTTTCTGAAAACAAACAGCTGAAATGAGTCCACTGATTTGTTACCATTTTCTAGAAAGTAAAATTTTTCCTCTGTCCTTACAGCGTCCTACCTTTAGAAATTTAATTTTTAGAGTAAAAACTACCGAGGACACCTATCTTTTGCACAAATAATCTTAGTCTCTATTCTCTGACTTATTTTAAAACAAACTCAAAACCAAAAGTCTAGAGAAGAATTGCTCCTATTTAATGTGGTTTTTCTAAGCCTAATTGTTTCATTCCCAGTGGCAAGGCCTTTCAAAAAAGTACAAAAACTACACCCAACTTTGTTTCTTATTCTAAACACATCCCAACCAAATGGGAAACATTATCAGCCATCTTAACAAGGCGAAAACAAAGCTAAGCGAAGTCAAATCAAAAAATTTTTTCATTCATTGTACCTCTTTTGAGATCAGCAGCTCTCAAATAAAAGTACTTTGATGAACCTATGCAATGAAATTATAAAAATGTCATAATTTAACATCATATTTTGGACTAATTTCTCTCCTCTCAAAGAGTCACAAGAATGGTTAGTTAATTCACATACAATACCTCTCAGCCACTGGAGAGAGAGTATAATAAACTTAATTGTTTTACATATCCTGAGGCTTAGAGAGAAAGGCCAGAATTCAAAGAGGTTTCCAGTATTCTATATACATATAAGACTGAGACAAAGAACTTTCAAAAATCTGCATTGGGTAAGCAGAACTGGACTTAAGAACAATAGACCCTACCTTAAAGTAGGGACACCTCTCAAATTTAAGCCCCTGCGCCCTCCCCCCCGCAAAAAAACAAGTTCTCCCTCGTCAGTCCCCGTTTTACAACCAAGAGGCATAACTTAAAACACTTAAAAGTTGTTTCTTCAGATTTTAGCAGTAACAAAGCTAATACTCAGGCCATTTCCAAGTAAGTGGCTTCTATCAAAACTCACCACAAGTTACGTGAAAAAGTCAAGAGTGTTGGTTCTGCATTTTATCAAGTAAGGAACAACAGCATCACACTTTTGGACAAGCCACCACTTCCAGCCACACTAGCCCTCCCCCCGCCTCCCATGTCTTTTTATATCATTCCTCCAAACTTAGAACCCGAAAAGCGATTCCACAAAACAAAAAAGTAGCACCAGTAAACGGGAGGCCACTGGTTTTGAAAATAAAGTTTGCTGTCAAACTGGCAACTTTTTAAAAGGTGAAACGTACCCTGCCGAATCGGGTATAATCTTTCCTGGTCCTGTACCAAACGTACCACTCGTTTGTCCCCGACACTAAAAGTGAAAAGAGGAGTGGGAGAAAATGATGCTGCAGGGAAGGGTCTGCCGTTTCAATGGCAGGGACAGATTTTGAGGCTGCTTTCGAACACTCCGTGGCTTCTGGGAGCTGGGAGGCTTTACTGTGTCTCTCAGAGAAATGTTTAGCAATCTGACGCATCAGTTTTTAGGAATGGTACACAAAACAGCCCCCACGATTGAAGAGCCATGCCTGGAATCCTCCCTCTCGGTGACATC
This sequence comes from Cheirogaleus medius, assembly GCA_008086735.1. Taxonomy (NCBI): domain Eukaryota; kingdom Metazoa; phylum Chordata; class Mammalia; order Primates; family Cheirogaleidae; genus Cheirogaleus; species Cheirogaleus medius. The sequence continues at coordinate 34,305,645 of VBSM01002616.1, forward strand.
GGCTGGAGGGCACGGGACAGGAGAGCAGGGGCCACCAGGAGAGGACCGCGACATTTGTTATTGTTTATGGAGCCTAGGCAGGGACCCGGCGAAGGGTGCTCGGGGCCGAGGAGTGGACGGGGAAAGGCGCAGGGAAGGACAAAGATTCCTCCCCGGGCTCCAAGCTACCTCTCCGGACACACGGGGCCAGTAGTACCCCGGGGAATTAGAGGGCCAAGGCCGTCGCCGCAGCTTCACCGGAGACATTTCCAGCCCCGAAATTAGCCCAGCTTCCCCTGGACATCCAAAGACACCTGAGATCTCCCCCTGCTCCTGCTCGCAGAGTTGGACCTGGTGCAGCGAGCCCGGGCCCCCCAACCGAGCGCCGCATCCGCGCACTCACCTGCCTCCGGTCGCGCCCGCGGCCGGCTCAGCCTCCGCACGGACCGCAGCCGGCCTGGCGCCCGTCCGCTCCCTTCTCCGCGCTCCGCCCTCGCCCCGCCCCCGGGAGGTGGGACCTGCGGCCGCGCCGGAATCTCGGGGCGGTCTCCCTGAACTCTCGCGAGCCTTCCCTCCTCGGCTTCTCGGTGGCTGGGCCGGGCCGACTCGCCCTGACGTCATACGCACCACAGCCGGAAGTAGCCTTCTGTCGTCAACGCCGGCCCTAGCCCCAGCCCCACCCACCTCTGCCTGGTGAAGTCCTGACTGGTTCAGGGCGTTTGCTGGGCTGTCACCCCTTTCCCTCTCTCACCTGCCTCACCTCACTGCCCTTTTTGCTCAAAACTGGTTCAGGCCTCTCTTGAAAATGGCCCAGTGTGTTGCGACAATAGTCACACATCCTAAATGTCATCACAGTTTTTCTCACTACTTCACAATGCAATGCAAAGAATGTTAGAAATGGAAGGGGGCTTAGAAAGAATCACGCATCCACAAATTCTGCAGATTAGGAAGCTGTGGTCCACAAAGATGGATGAGCTGATCAAGTTGCTTAGTCAGTAGCCGTGAGAACTAGAAGCCACCCAGTTTCCTTGAGTCTTCGTTTCACCATGACTGGACTCTAGAAACTTGAGAGGAACTAGTATTTGGAAAGGCCACAAAACACTTGTTTGGGTTTTCTTAGAAAATCTAAAATAACTGACAGTACTGGGAATCTTTATCATTAGGATTTGAGAATTATGTGGAAAATCACCTCCCTGTAGGATGACTCAAAAGAGATGGCTTTGGGAAGATGATGTAATTTGCATTTGGGGATAAGAGTGGCCTTTGAGCAAGCCACATAAGAGAATCACTCCCCATTATTATTGACAAATTTATCCTTAGTCTGAATATTATAGGTTTTATAAAATACCCTAAGCTTTTAGAGTAGTAAGGCAATATATGAGGCTGGTACTGTGCTTGCAGAAAATATCATTTAGAAACGCCAACTATTATCTTCAGGTTTTTGGAGAGCAAGTGTCACACGTGCAGAAGACAGGAAAGAATCATGACACTGTTTCCCTCTCTTTCTTACACTTTATACTTTTTCATACATAGCTTAGTAGTGAGAAAAACACTAGTCTGGTAATTAGTATATTCTTGGGGAGATCAGGTCCACTTATATAAGTCATTTAGAGGTTTGAATAACAGTTGTCATATACAAGCATAAGAGGTTTAATTGTAAACAAACAAGCTTGACACACACCCCCTCCCTGTACTGCACACATACACATATCACTTCAAGTGGGTAGGATTGAGAACAGTTTATGGTTTGTTTTATAGCAAATTTATGTTTTCAAATGTGCCATGCTTTTTTCATGGCATAGGGTAATAAGAACTAGTATAAAGCATCAGTCTAGGTTAATATGGGGTAGGCTAAAGCTTTGACCTGTAGTTTCTATTGAGATCATTGTAAACAAATTCCCCCAGGAGGTTGTTGAAGGCACCTCAACTAAAACAAATGAGAGCTATGCACTCTTTTGGAAGAGTGGTGAAGTCTATGACTCCCTTTTCAAAATAGCGCTCTTAAATGCATAGAATAAACTACCTAGGGTTACAAAGGAAATTGATTACATTAATATAATCAAAATACTAAAAAGTGAATTTGTGATATAATTACATGGTAGGTAGCGTCTAAGACAGCTCCCAGTGATCCTCGCCTTCTGGTATTCCTGCCTTGTGGAATTCCCCTGTCTAGTAACTTGGTTCAAAAACCAAGCAAAAGTGATAGGGTGTCATTTCCATGATTAGGTTACAAAAAGGTTCTGGCTTCCATCTTGTTTGTCCTCTCTTACTCACTTTGGTGTAAGCCAGCTGCTGTGTTGTGACCTGCCTTATGAGAGGCCCACATGGCAAGGAACTGAGAGAGATCTCCAGTCAACAGCCCTCACTCCAACAGGGCCCTCAGTCCAACAGCCTGTGAGGAAATGAATCCTGCCAACAACCACGTGAGTGAGCTCAAAAGCAGACTGTCTCCCAGTTGAGCCTTGAGATGACTGCAGCCCCACCTGACACCTACACTGCAGCCTTGTGAAACCAGACCCTGAGCCAGCAGACCCTGCTAAGCCAAGCCCAGATTCCTGGCCCACAGAAACTGTGAGACAATAAATATTTGTTGGTTTAAGCCACTTACTTTTGGAGTAATTTGTTACACAGCCATAGATAACTGAAACAGTTATATATTTGCTTCTTTATTAATACATTGAATAACAAGATCAAGACCTACAATAATTTTGCAATAGTGATACACACAAATGATATTTTGAGATATCTGCAACAACCTTAATGGGGTAGAAAATATGTATGATTTCTATTGAGGACAAAGTCATAGGTATGGCTAATATTACTGTGCTTCGCTGCCTACATTCATAATGGGAGAAATGCTAATTTTCAGTTTATGTTTAATGAAAAAATATAAACATATGTATAATACATGTTAAAAAATAAGTATACATATATTATATATATGTAAGTTCACAGACCCAGGTTAAGAGCACCTGGCCTGAATAATAGATCATTTGTAGGGACTTCCAAAACATTTATCACTAACTGTCTCAGACAGAATTAAAGCTCAGATAATACACCCAGATAATAAATATACATGAGGGCCATTGCTAAGCTATAACCTACAGTTGAGTATGAATTTTTATCTCCTTCCTCCACTTATTCCTTTTCTCCAAGTCCATGTTAAATGTATTATAGGTAGACTGGCTAAAATTGTAGGGCAGGAAGAGTGAAAAAATCATGGTGAAAACCTTTTCATCATTCAGTGCATCTGATCTTTGTTTTCACTATGTGAAATTGTTAGCTCCTTGACCAGAGGTCCTCTTTAGTATTTCTTTGGGCTACCACATAGTAAGTAACCAATGAATGCCATATAGCGGTAGTAAATAATAATAGAAGGAAAGCTTTTAATAAAACACTTCCATGGAGTAAATAAAGCTGCTTTTCTATATATACAATCTTGCAACTATGGAATAAATCCAAAGCAGTATTCAGAGGCTAATTTATTGTTTTAGAAAACACAAAAATGGAAAACAGATGAACCAAGCTCTCAACTCATGAAACCTAAAAAAGAAAACAAAATAAATCCAAAGAAAGCAGAAGGATATAAAAATTAGAGCAGAAGGGGGTCAATGGCCCTTACGTGTACCAGGTAATGTAAATCAAATATATAATCATTCCCATATACACCTCTCTTTATCAAATGTATGTAAATTCTGTTCTGATTAACAATTTCAAATATAATTTTTATAGATAAAGGCAGAAATTAATGATTAATCAATTTAGAAATGAATCAATTTTTTTGAACAAAAAAAGGCTGAAGTTGGCTAATAACCAAAAGGTGATTCTCTAGAAAAGTCAAGGAAATAGGAAAAACTTTGACAAACTAATCCAGAGGGAAAAAGAAAAGATACATACAGTAGGAATAATGGGGATGTAACTACAAATATGGAGATTTTTAAAAGCATAAAAGATTATTGTGTACAGTGTTATGCCAGTAGATTTTAAAAGGAGAGAGAGAATAGATGCTTTTCAGTGTTCCTGGAAGGTTGTCCTGATGGAAACCTATTAATTTTCTTACTATGGAAAAAAATGGAAAGTTGGTGGGATAAAAAAAATTGAATGGGTCTTTCCAGTTTGACACTAAGAGTGTTTGACTCGGGGGTCGTCTTCTTATAGCTGTGACTTTCAAAGGGACTCTGGCCCAGAGCAGACAGCTAAATGCAGTTGAGTTAGTTTGAAATAAACTGTATTCTACAAGTTGTAGAGGGCTTTCGTTGGACCACTTAATCATACACATGACAATCCATTCAAAACTATCACCAGACTCTTCTGCAAAGCACTTTATAAACCTGCAAACAGTGACTTCTAATTGATCCCTGCTTTAATTTTTAACTGACTTGACTGAACTGCAAACTATTTATCATAGGGTTTAAAGCATCCAAAGATTTAGGTTATTTCTCCCCAAAAGTGAAAGACACCTACATAAATCAGAAACCTGAAGGAAAACATTAAGGAAATGTGAAAAATACATTGTCTAACTCTCTCTTTGCATTATATTTATTGCTATGCAAAGGCAGCAAAGAATCACATGGGATTTGTATTTTGAGGACTTGGTTCTGTTACCAGCTGTATAACCTTGCACAGATCAGAAAAGTTCTCTAAAATCCTATTTTCTTACTTATAAAATATCAATATCATGTTGAATATTACTAATTTCCATGCCAAAAGGAAAAGACAAGGCCCCAAATTGAAAGTTTTGCTCACAACCCTTTGGCCAGAAGAAGTTACATGGCCCCATACAAGATTTGCAAAAGATGGTCTAGTGATTTTTTTAAAAAGAAGGCAGGATATACAATCTTTGTGTGTACCAGGAAGGGGAAAAACCAGAAGTACTTGGCCATAGTATAAATGACTACCAGATATTGCATATGTGAAAAAACTGTCCAAAGGCTAGATATTATGTGATTTCCCCCCTCTTCTTAAAGAAAAACTGACAGTTAAGCTCTTTACAAAAGCAAAATGGAAGACACGATAACATTTGGTAATAATATATGCTATATTTGATATGATTTAAACTTTTAAAATCTCAAATTAAAAAAATTAAATTCCTATTTACTATCTTTGGTCTCCTAAAAATGATTGTCATTGACATTAAAAGTTCACTACTAACATTATGATAAGATTTTAAGAAGACTTTTCCTTTTTAAAACTAAAAAATGTCTCTTTTTAAAGTCTCACTTTCTCATTCCTAATTTTAGGATTGACTCCAAAACTTTCATTTTCTCAAATAAGAGAAAGAAGACTTTCCAAAGACTGCTTTTCATTACAAAAGTGAAATTCAACTTATACAAACCCATGCATGATTAATGTGGGCAGCTCCAAAAAAGATAAAATAATTTTGATACATCCTAGAAAATTATTATAGTCACCTTGTTTTATTCCTTCATATTCTGTGATTCTAGCACTTAAAATTATTATACCTTTAAAAAGCAAATACTTTTCAGTTTGGGGTTTTTTTGTTTTTTTTTTTGAGACAGAGTCTCACTCTCTTTCCTGGGCTAGAGTGCCGTGGCGTCAGCCTAGCTCACAGCAACCTCAAACTCCTGGGCTCAAGTGATCCTCCTGCCTCAGCCTCCTGAGTTGCTGGGACAACAGGCATGTGCCACCATCCTCAGCTAATTTTTATATATATATGTATATATATATGTATACTTTTAGTTGTGCAGCTAATTTTTTTCTATTTTTTTAGTAGAGACGGGGTCTCACTCTTGCTCAGGCTGGTCTCAAACTCCTGAGCTCAAACAATCCGCCCACCTCGGCCTCCCAGAGTGCTAGGATTACAGGTGTGAGCCACCGCGCCCGGCCTACTTTTCAGTTTTAAAAGGAATTTTAATGATACCACCCGTATTTTTAACTAGAAGTCATATGTATGGACAGTTTGGTTTTGGGATCTGTGCTAGAGCTCCTATATTTTGGTTTTTCCTCTGCCATTTATTAGCTTATTTAATATAGAATATGTAAAAAAGTTGACTTCTTTATAAGTGATTATGACTGTGCTTCAAAGTCTATTTGAATTGTTACAATTATCTCTTCAGAGATGGTGTCAAGTCTCAGAAATCTGTAAACTAAGAGGATTTAAAGGGAAGTTTCCTTTTTATAACTCCCATCTTTTGGAGCAGAGATTTTTTTCCTTTTCTTATAGCCACCGTATTCAGTGACCCTAGGCACTAGTCCTACCCCAACAGTTATCTGCTTTATTTGTTTATTTCTATTTTTAAGATGTTGAAATTCCTGGGACTAGAGGAATAAGCCAGAAGGGAATGTCTAACTCACACTCCTGAGGGCTAGTAGATGCTTCTACTGTGTTCTGAGCCTGGAGAGAAAGTCAGATGCAGGGACAACAGATCTGTTTTCCATGGTGTGAAGTAAACTGTCCCAGTTTAGAAGCAGAGGACAGGACAGACCAAGTGGGCAGGCAGGGTGAAGGGTCCTTACTAACAGAGGATTACATTATATAATGGAAGGATGATCAGATTGGGGTCCACTTTGGGACTAAGGGCTGAAACCTTTGTCTTGTGGTCTCAGGCACATTTCTTAAACTCTCTAAATCTCCATTTACTCTTCTGTAATGGGGATAATTTATTATCAGAGCATAATTGTTATAGTATTTTATGGTAAATATGGAAAGAATGATGGAGGTATTGGGTGGAAGACACTTAAAAAATAAAACTTAAAATTATGAAAATGAATTTATTTTTTAAAATGTAGGTTACTATTGCAGCCCTGTAGTACTTAGACTGAAAAAAAGTCTGAAACCACATCAGGGACTTTTTAGCATAATTTTTCTTATGATATTATGGATTGACAGCCCTCATTTATGTAGAGGGTCACAATTACATAGAGGGTTGCTCCTGAAAAAATGTTTCCTAAGATCTTTTGACGTTCATATTTTTTCTGTTTTAAACTACTATTTGCAACAGTGTTAACAGTGTCCACTATGTTAAAACAGATAAACTTCCTCCTCAGTTATCTCTTCCCTCTAGACAATATGAACTTTAGGGAAAATTATGCATTTTACATTTCCAATGAACGTTTTACATTTCCAAACCTATTTTCAAACTGCTATCCACAGGTTACACTAATTTCAATGCTACCAACAAGCAGTACAAGAAAATTCCAGTTTCCCCACATACTTGCTCACATTAGGTTTCCATATTTTTAATTTGCCAAAGAAAGAGAGACTAAGACCTTGGCATGAAAGTTAGGGATAGACCATAGTGTTAAACAGAAAGGAAATTTGTGTGGGAGACTCATCTTATAATAGGACAATTGATTAGTAATTATTTTCATGTTTTGATGCCTTTTGCATACTTGCACAATCTTATAACGATGGGGACTTGGATAATGAATACCTAGATAAGGAAGACCCTTTGTCCATCTGACAGAGCTAATGTGAGAACTAC
>VBSM01002616.1:34332806-34344401 GCA_008086735.1 Cheirogaleus medius
ACTGTGTCTGGAGTGATAGGAGACAGGACACTCTGATCCCAGCATGGATGGAAAGTCCCACCAGGTGAGGGAGAGACAGTTCCTAAAAGGAAGTGGGAGAGTCGGGCGGGAGGCCAGTTCTAGTATCTGAAAAAGGGAAGGGATTCTGGGCAGACAGAAACAAGTGATATCAAAATACAATGTTCATCCTCTTCTTCGAGTATTTACCCTTAGGAAATAATCAGGGGTGTGAGAGAGTTACAACGTGATGACTCACAGAATTTTTTTATAACAATCAAAATCCAGAAAGAATTGAAATGTTCAATAATAAGGGATTTATTGAATAAATAGGTGCGTGGATTCAACAGAACACTGTGCAGTCTTTGAAGACTGTGTTGTAGAGGAAAACGTAATGACATGAAAAAATGTTCAAGGGATCTTGTTAGGCATAACAACAATATGCAGAGCACGGCCCCCATTAATTATTTACATGTGGGTGATGGTGTACACAAAAAACATGTATTAATACATACATATACCTACCTTTTCATACACATTTTATATATATTATATGTATTTTATCTATATAGAACATAATGTATAAATATTATGAAAGATTGAAAGAATATACTTCATAATGTTGATTACTTCTAGTTGGTGAAATTAAGAGTCATTTGAACCATTCTGGTACTTTTCTCTGTTTTTCTACAGTAAATGTATCTTTTTTAAAATTAAAAACATTATTGAAAAAACTTTAATTCCTCACTGCCCATTTAAAACTGATCATGCTATATCTCTGTCAGAAAAGGAGCTGAAATGGAGGTCCTAATTAGTGGTAAATAGCAAACTTTGGTTAGACTTTAAAGAAACTAATTAGGAGAATAAATTATTCACCAGTTTTTTAAGATTAGCTAAGACCCAAATGTATTCTTCATTATGTCATATTTCCATATTTTGAGGCTTTATTTGTATATACACTACTTGATTCCTTCAGAATTAAACAACCAGCCAGCGCCATGCTGAAAGTACAGGCCCAGATATCAGCCCAGGGAGAGACTCACGTTATCCTTTCTAAACTTCATAATTACTCCTGAATGTATCTGTGGAAAGCTAAATGCATTCCTGCTAGAGACTGGGAACTTTTCTCGATAGTGTTAGTAATATTCAGATTAGAGAAAACTACTTCAGCAAAATAGAGAGCCATAAACATCCTATACGACCAAACCTAAATCGCTTACTCCACTTGTTTCCGTTTTCCTTGGAGAACTCCCTTTTGGAATGAGATTTTGCATCACTCAAAGAGCCTCTGCATTATCCAACCTCAGAAAAGAGGACTGGATAATTGGTCTCTCCCCAGTTTACAAACCAAATGTCAATGAGCCAAATCTTTGTAAGCCCAAGGGGGAAAACCTTAATTATGCCAGTGACTTCTAGAGAAATACAAAATTTAGGAGCAAGGATGAAAAGCAACACTCTTGTTCACTTATTTCTACCATTACCTGTGTCCACCATTTCACTTGTGAGCTAGCCCCATTTCTCTCTGAATTACCCAACATGAGAGGCAACCTGATGGCATGGCAAGATGGACTGCCAGGGTGCTCTCTAATGAAGGTGACATTTCTGTTTCTTGACACCATTCCACCATGGGACACAACTACTAATAGCTTGTCAATAAACAGTCCCCCTTTCTCTCTCTCTCTCTCTCTCTCTCTTTTTTTTCTTTTATCTCATTTGTATTACAAAGGACAGTCCCCCTCTCTCTGGCAAGACTGTTCTTGTCTCCTGAGTAGGAAGCATAACAAAGGGTGTCAGCCCACACAATATCCTTTCTTCTTCCTTACTAACAGATCTCCAAATTTCTTTGGGGTAGCAATGTGCCCAACTTAAAAGTTTCATTTCCCAGGGTGGCGTATATAGAGATGTGTGCCACTCAGATCCCCTTGTTTTAAGAAAGGACTTGTCACTCACTGTGAGGAGTGTGGTTAGCTGACAGCCTCCAGTGTTTAACTCCTGGCAACTTTCAAGCTGAGGTCATGCTTTTCTAGGGGCATCCCCCAACCAATAACTGAGCAAGATGCAAGTACAAAGGCCAACCTGCTTCCACCCCACACGGGCCTCCCCTAATAGGCGGTCTTTGCTTTGGAGCTGCACATTGAGCAGGCAGAGACTTTGTCAGGTCTGCAGCAAGGGATGATCACTCCCCTTGCCCAATTCTGCTTCCTGCTGCTTTCACAGGTGTTACTCCCCATTAAGCCTTTTGCACACCTCACTCTATCTGGAGCATCTGCTTCCTGAAAAACACAGCTGGTGACACCCAGCTGTTGTTGTGGCTTTGGCAGCCATGTAACACAGTTCTGGCTGGTGAGATATAAGTGGAGCCATTGGGTGGGATTCTAGGAAAGCTATTTAATTGGAAGCAGTCTCTGCTGACATGCTCCTTTTTGCTGTTTGCATTTTCCCTTCTTTTTACCTGGAATACAGATGCATTTTAAGGGGTGGAGCAGCCATCTTGTGACAATGAGGTAACAAGCACAAGGTCTAAAGCCACATGCTAAGGGCAGCAGAGTAGAAACTTGGAAGACACCTCAATCCTGAAAGGCGTTGTGAAGGGATCATACCAGCCTTGACTGTCTTCCTCCAGATTTCTTATTTTGTGCAACAAATAACACCCTTACTTGCTTAAGCCTCAATACATTAAGTCTTGCAATGGACTGCAAACCTAACTAATTCATAGGACATAGAAAAATATTCATGCTATGTTGCTATGCAAAAATTGCAGGTTAGTATGGTCCAATTATTTACCTATGTGTATGTATATGTACATACATATATATACACATTTTATATATGTTTTTATACATATTATACACATTTTACCTATATAAAGATAAAGATGTGCTTAAGAAGAGGAGGGGGAAGTGATACCCAGCCAAGTGGGCTAAATCGACCTCCTGTAGTGAAGAGGTTGGGAGGGACATCCAGCTCACCACCTTCTCCTTGTCCCGTACTGGTTTGACTCACAAAGAATAAAACAATCAGCATGTAAATGTTTTCTTTGTACAAGGTGCAAGGCAAATATTTATGAATTGTATAATACATGTATTGATTTGTCCAAGAAACTACAAAACAAAATATATAATTTAAGCAAAGAGATTATTCTTTTTCTAGTAGAGTAGAAGAATTCCAAATTCCTACCTTGTCATCATCTGGGACTTCCCAATGAGAAAGTGAGACACCTAACCTTTAAATTACTGAATAAGGGAAACCAAGCAGCTACCCAAACGTGGAGTAAGAAAAAGAGCTTTTTGAACTAGAAATCAGAAAATCTGAATTGGAGCCAGGCATGGTGACTCACACCCATAATCCCAGAGACTCAGGAGGCTGAGGCAGGAGGACTGCTTGAGGCCAGGAGTTTGAGACTAGCCTGTACAACATAACAAGACCCTGTCTCTGAAAAAAAAAAATTACCTGAGCATGGTGGTATGTGCCTGTAGTCCCAGCTGCTTGGGAGGCTGAGGGAGGATCACTTGAGCACAGGAGTTTAAGGTTACAGTGAGCTATGATCATGCCATTGCACTCCAGCCTGAGTGACAGAGCAAGACCCCATCTATTGAAAACAAAAAAAGAGAAAAGAAAAAATATGAATTGTAGACCTAGTGTAGTAGTAACTTCATCTGTCATCTGTAAAGGGGGTAGTATGACTTATCTTCCTTCCTTCCTTCACAGGGTGTTATGAAAATCAAATGAGATAATTACTATAATATGCTACACAAATGTAAATTAATAATAAAACAACAACAACAACTAAGGCTGTCTGCATGCCAGGCACTGTGCTATTAATACATACTTTATCGATTTTTAACTCATTCAATCCTCTAAACTATCCAATGGGATTATGTGATGTGATTATGAGGCCTAGAACACCTGGCCCCAAATGCCGAGGTCAATTCTCCCTGACGTGTGCATTTTATGAGTGGCTGTATTTATGATTAACAAATATGATGCATTAGTATTTTCATGTGTGAATGAATAACAGCAAGTGTGTTAAATTACGATCTAGTTGAACACTGAGCCACTTCTGTTTCTTGTGCTTCATTTTAAGAAAAGAAGAAGGAAGACATGAGAGTAAAGAAGACTGTAGAAAGGAGAAGGACCTTCTTTCACCTGTTCCTCATGTGTTAGCCCAAAGAAGAGGAAACCTCTCCTACCCTTCTGCCCTCTCTCTATTCACCCCTTTTTTTGTTCCTCCTCTTAGAAGTGACTGAGATGACTGTTTAGAGTTGGGGACATTCATCAAGCCAATTTCACTAGACCTATATTGAAGGTTAACGGTTAGTGCCTGTGACTGTCTTGTCCTCTCATGTACTTTGGAACCCAGGTCCAAGGCTCTATTTCAAAAGCGTACGTGAGCATCTAAGTGGACGCAGGTTATGTTCTGAAGGCCCTGCGTGTGTCTTCATGGCAGCATGCTGAATATGCGGTACCAGATCTACTAACCAGAGTATAAAGTGGGAATCCCCACAGCAGCCTCTGCCAGACTCAAAATTCAGTCTCTAACACTGCAGTTTATCACAGCCTACCATTATGGGACATGTGTGGCTACCACCTGGATTAACTCTATATCCTTTCCATTTGCCTCGTTATCTTTTCATGTATGTTCCTAGAAGAGGGTTAGTGGCACCCTAATCCTCTAAAAGAAACCCAAACATTAATTTATGAAACATTATTTCCTTTGCTAGAATGGAACTGTATAATCTTCTACGTCTCCAAGTGTGACATAGAATTTGACTGGCTTAAATAATGCTTGTTCCAGGCCGGGCGTGGTGGCTCACGCCTTTAATCCTAGCACTCTGGGAGGCCGAGGTGGGCGGATCATTTGAGCTCAGGAGTTCGAGACCAGAGCAAGAGCGAGACCCCATCTCTACTAAAAATAGAAAGAAATTAATTGGAGAACTAAAAATATATAGAAAAAATTAGCAGGGCATGGTGGTGCATGCCTGTAGTCCCAGCTATTTGGGAGGCTGAGGCAGGAGGATGGCTTGAGCCCAGGAGTTTGAGGTTGCTGTGAGCTAGGCTGACGCCACGGCACTCTAGCCAGGGCAACAGAGTGAGACTCTGCCTCAAAAAAATAAAAATTAAAAAAGTCCTTGTTGGATGCATTAGTAAAGAAAGTATGTTGTTGTTGTTGTTGTTTAAGCACAGCTTAAAAGAAAATTTGGAAAGGAGGACAGGTTTCCAGAAAGATGAGAAGGTACACTTAGCTTAGACTGAACGAGGAAGGATATAAACTTTCATAGAGCTAAGCCAAAGTAGTCTGGACTGAAAAAAATGCTGGACTTTGAAGATAATAGAAGTATACAAACTGAAAGGCCAGACTCAGACAGAAGGGCAAAAGTCCTCAGGCAGTCACAGAAATGAAAATTAGCTGTCAACAGATAGGCTGCTCTTCCACACACCTCCCCACTGGTAGGTCTTGAAATATCCACTACCTGCCTCCTGGTATTATCTTCAGAACTTCAGTTAAGATACCTGTCAATACCATGTATTTTATTATACATGTTACAAAGCATGTGATAACTTATACTTCTTAAAACATAGGTGAAAGATGTAGGCAGTCCCTACTTTTAAAAAATATTATTGTTTAGGCTGGGTGCAGTAGTTCACACCTTGTCTTAGCACTCTGGGAGGCTAAGGAGGGAGGATCACTTGAGGTCAGGAGTTGGAGACCAGCCTGAGCAAGAGCGAGACCCTGTCTCTACTAAAAATAGAAAAAATTAGCCGGGCATGGTGGCGCATGCCTATAGTCCCAGCTACTCTGGAGGCTGAGGCAGAAGAATTGCTTGAGCCCAGGAGTGTGAGGTTGCTGTGAGCTATGATGACACCACTGCACTCTATCCCTGACAACAGAGTGAGACTGTGTCTCAAAAAAAAATTGTTTAATGAGTTAATTGAATTTTTATCAAAATAATACATGTACAGTTAAAAACAATCAAATAGTGAAAAAAGGCTTATAATGAAAAATAGTAGTTCCTGCTTCACCATTCACCAATCCCCAAAATATGTCATAATAGTCAACTCTTTTCATTTTTTATTTATTTATTTTGGCATATCTCTAAATAATATTCTTATATCTCTATTTCTTGATTTACCAATTTTAGAAATCTATTGATTTCTTTTTATGAAAGATAAAGGTCTAACTCTACTTCCACAATTTCCTTCTCTCCATGGAGTTAGGTCACAATTTTAGGGTTAATCAATAGTATTATTATAATTATGTGATTATTGTTTACTGTTGAGATAAGTGGTGTATTATGATTATGGTTATGGGTTTTTTGTTTTATATCTCTTTATTTTTCCTGGAATTAACCACCGCCTCATTTTTTTCATTGGTTTAATTTTCATGTTCATAATCCTTCATTTTTCCTATCAATCTACTGTACTTCTAGCAATAGTTATTTTCCAAATGCCAAACATATCAGTTATTCAATCAAATCTACTTTTTTCCTGAAGACCCCCATTCCGGAGCCCCCAGACCCCTCCTCCAATCTTGGCTGGTCTTCAGGCACAAGCTGATCCACCAGGGACTTCATTTTGCCATTTTCTTATGTTGGATCTTCTATTTCCTAGATCTAACTTCTCAGTTACATTAACTTGATGGATCTATACTTCTCACAAGTATCAGCACTTTCAGTTTGCTGTTTTCTATTCATTTTTATCAAATAAAAAGAGCAAAGTGCAATTAAAATATTGTAAAAACCACAAAAACTACTGATTAATGGAAATACCAGTACCATCGAATTCATCAACATGCAATGCCACCATGAAAATTCTTCATTCCTCATCCCTCAGTGTGGGAAAAGTAAAATATCACAGTAATATACAAATAGTAAGAAGTATTGTTAGGGTTGTATTCAGCTATAATAACTGTGATCTCTAGATAAACTCCTCATTCAGTGCTTCTTCAAACTATTATCTTAAATATATTTCCTTAATGTTTTGTTTTTTGCAATTGAAGGGCTAAACTGACCTTCTTTTGTATGCGTTGTTTCTTCATGTTTCTAACTCCTATGCCATCCTTTTCTTTAAGCTCCCCCAAGACAAAACTCCATTGGACAATAATGTTAGTGATTCAAGCTAAATTTTTTTCTGAAAAGTCCACTGGGCAATAGTGAACAGCTTTTCACTTAAGAAAAGAAAAAAGAAAGTTCATTAACTATTATCTCCTCTTTTAAAATCTCTAATTTTGAAATTAAATCCATTTTCTCCCCCTAGCCTTAAGCCTTCTTGACAACCAGCCCTACCTCCCTGAGTATCTCCCCTCCTCCCTCCCAGAGTCTCTCTTATGCCAAATACTTTAGCTCTGTACCAGCCTCGTGTTCCAAAGGTACACAACAACCATTTGTTACTACTTAGGCCACTATGCCAAAGGCCCTAGTTAATTAGGATCCATTTTCCTTAGAAGTCAGTGAAGGATTATTAATAATGAATTTTCCTCTTACATGTTTAAATTCAAAATAATGGATTATTATATACACAAAAATAAGACTTGGATTTATTTTAATTTTTCCACTTATGAAATAAGGAGATGCATGTATATAAATCTATATTTACCAGCACCAAATTTCCAGTTCTTTTCAGGTATGTTTTGTGCCACTTTTATATTTATGCCTGGGCAGCTGGCTGAGTAATCCAACAAAGGTAGCTGAAATCAGAACAAGTAAAATCAGGACCGTCATGGAGTCTTCTGGAAAAAGGAAAGTCAAAATACAGCACAGCTGGGGATGGGGCATGGGAGTAGAAAGCAGAATAGAATCTGGTGTTTGGTTTTCTGAACTGCAAAGAACTGTGGACTTTCAGACTAGAATCTTAGGCAGAGAGTAGACTATGGAGGTTCTTAGGGCCAAACTGAGGCACTTTTTGGCACTTTTATCAATGAAGCAACAGCAACAGATTGCAGTGGGAAGTCAAAGACTTATCTTGATATGTAGAGAATGGAAAGAATTGTGAAAAAGAAGGAAGAAAAAAGGAAGAAAAGAGAAAAAAAGAAAAAAAGAATCTTAAGAGTTGGAAGAAATCTCAGCATTTATTTATTTAGCCCCACCTCCTGCTCAGTGCTGGAATCCTTTCTTCAAATCCAGTACTCAAGGTTCTATATCCCAGAGTTACCTGTACCTAGACTTTTTATTTTAATTTTTTATTTTGAAATGATTGTAGGTTCACCTGCAGTTGTAAGAAATAATACAGAGAGATTTTGTATATTTTTCATCCATTTTCCCCCAATGATAACATCTTACATAACCATAGTACACTATCACAGCCAGAAAATGGATGCTGCTGCAATCCTTCAACTGTATTCAGATTTCACCAGCTTTACAGGTACTCATTTTTGTGTGTATCTGTATTTAGTTCCTTGCAATTTTATCACATGCGTAGATTTGTGAGTCCACCACCACAGACAAGACACACAACAGTTCCATCACAAGGATCCCTCGAGCTTACCCATTATAGCCCCAGATACCTCCCTCCCTATGCCACCTGCCCTAATTCCTAGCAACTACTACTCTGTCTTCCAGCTCTAGAATTTTGTCACTTTAGTAATATTATATAAATGGAATCATGTAGTATGTAACCTTTTGAGATTGGCCTTTTCCACACAACATAATTCCCTGAGAATCCATCAAAGTTGTTGCATGTATTAATATTTCATTCCTTTTTATGGCTTAGTAGTGTTCCATGGTATGAGTGTACTACAATTTATTGTGAGTAAAGCTGCTACGGGGTGAAGGGAGGGATAAGGAGAGGTTTGTTAAAGGACACAAAATGACTGCTAGATAGGAGGAATAAGTTCTAGTGTTCTGTACCACTGTAGGATAACTATAGTTAACAGTACTACATGGTTTAAATAGCTAGAAGGAGAATATTGAATGTTCCTAACACAAAGAAATAAATATTTGAGATGATAAATATGCTAATTACCATAATGATAGATATGCTAATTACCCTGATCTGATCACCATAATTATATGTATCGAAACAGCACTATGTACCCCAAGAATATATACAACTATCATTTGTCAACTTAAAAAAAATAAAATAATTTTTTAAAAAAGCACTATGAACACTCGTGTAGAGGTTTCTGTGTGAATGTAAGTTTTCATTTCTCTGGGGTAAATGCCCAGAAATGCAATGGGTCATGTGACTAGTTGCATGTGTAGTTTTTTAAGGAATTGCCAAGCAAATTTCCACAGTGATAATACTGTTTTACAATCTCATCAGCAACATGTGAGTGACCCAGTGTCAATGTACAGATTTTAAAACAAGGAAGATTTTTTGAAAATGAAACAGAAAAGCTTATGGCAGACTGAGGATTGCCTATCGTCAACATCATTGCCTTGCTGCTCTGTAATGGAGAACAGAAGCCAAAGAACTCTATTTCCTAAACTCCCCTTCCCCATATAGTTCCAGGGTAACATCTGCAAATGCGAAACATTCAAGTGAGCTGTGGAAGGTACAAGACATGGTGAAGTTATCACTCCGTGGAGATACGTGGCCTGACCCTAGACCTGAAGTTCTCAGAAGCCTCTGGATGAACCAACCCCTGAGAATTAGCACTGTGGCTGCTGAGATAGCCACAGTGATGGTACAGGCTGTGACGGCTTGTGGGGGCTTCCCACAGGTTCTTGGCTTTATTATTATTATTCTTTTCTTAAGAGACAGGTCATGCCACGATACCCAGGCTGGAGTGAAGTGGCTATTCACAGGTACGATCCTGCTACTGATCCCCACAGAGTTTTGACCTGCTCCGTTTCCAATCTGGGCTGATTCACCCCGTATTAGGCAACCTGGGGGTCCCCCACTCCCCAGAGGTCAATTATTGATGCCAAACTTAGTGCGGATACCTGATTGGCATAGTGCACTACAGCCCAGAACTCCTGGGCTCAAGCGATCCTCCTGCCTCAGCCTCCCGAGTAGCTGGGACTACAAGCAAGAGCCACCACCTCATCCGGCAGGAAAACTGAATTCTAAATATAATTTCTCACTTTAACTTTATAGCCTAAAGCTTTGGGTCCTCTTCCTTATGTAAAATGCCTCCTATCTTCTTTCGTAGCACTTTGCTTTGGTGCAGACTGCCCTCTGTGAAGATCACTGGAATAGAAACTTTGAGCACCACACGGAACACCTTGCCTAAAGAATCCACAGCCCTCCTGACCCCTGGGCCATCGTGTGAGCTACAGCCTCACCTGGCCATGAGTAGACTTCTCACACTGCACCTCTCAGCTTCACTAAGGGTAAAGGTACTTATTGGAGGCAATGGTACTCATGAGATATAGGAAACTTTGGGAGGGTGTCAATGCAGGGTCTTTTTCACTTTGGTTACTTTAGGTCCCAAAAGGCATTTAGGTCTACTTGGAATAAAAATGCAAAGTGGGAGAGTTCAGTCTTACTATTTGCAAAGGTCTTGCTAGACTGCATTTCAAGATGATCTCAACTGGCAATTCCCAGTTCCTGAGGTCTTGCCGCGAATGTTCTTCTGCAGGCTCTCAGGAGGGGAATGTTCTTACGGTACAGGTTAAGGAGCTCAGGATTCAGAGAAAGGCAAAGACGGAAAACAAGGTGCAGGCCCATAACTATGTATCAAACTTTGCTTTGAACTGTCCCCTGTGCTCTCATAACCCAATATCATGTTCATTTCCTTACATGGCTCCTGCTTCCTACAATCCCTTCCCTTTCTCCAAGGGAGCAGATACTATGCCTTCTGGATTTTCTAAGCCAGAAGTATCTGTTCCTCTCTTAAGACACCCGTTTCACCCTGTATTCTGGTTATTTGATTATAGTTTTTTTCCATTGTACTGGACTTCAGACTGTGTTATTTGTATCTTTCTCTCCACGATGTACAACATAGTGCTACTAGGTTCTCTTTATTAAATGCTCCTAACTCCTCCCCTCTTTAAGTCAGAGATTGGCAAACTACAGTCCTTAAGCCAAATGTAGCCCTCTACCTGTTTTTATAAATAAGTTTTATTGGAATACAGCCATGTTCATCATTTATGTCAGGGGTGGGGAACCTTTTTATGCAGAAGGCTGAATTAATTTATCTGTAATCAAATAAGGCTGCATTCAAGAAAATTCAATTAGCTATACTTAAAAATGTATATTATTTTATAATAATATAACTACTATGTACTTAACAAATTTCAAAAAATGAAAACTATTTGTTAATTTTAAAGTTAACTAACCTTTTAGTGACTTCGTTGTGTCTGCTTTTTGTTAGAAAGCATTTTAATATTTGGTTGTAGCATGGAGGTCCGCAGTTTCAGTTGATCCTCTAGATGGGTATCAGTCATTTGTGACTTTAAGGATGTCTTGACTTGCGTTAGGTAGGAGAATGTAGATTCACAGCAATAAGTGGTTGAATATTAAGAAAGCATTTTTTTGGCATGTTGCCAAAAGTATGGATATTCTACTGCATTTTTCCATATTTCAATTGTATCCTTCTTAGGAAACAAACTTCAAAATGTCATCTACTAAGAGCTCAATCAATTCCATCTGGAGTTCTTTAGCTGCCTTGGTGATATCAACTAGGTGAGGCTGAAATGCTAATTTGAGTGTGATGTC
>VBSM01002616.1:34352710-34397967 GCA_008086735.1 Cheirogaleus medius
GCCTCCCAGAGAGCTAGGATTACAGGCGTGAGCCACCGCGCCCGGCCTTAAGTGTTTTCTTTTTTAAAAAATCTCATCAAATGCTTGAGAAAAGAGACATACATATTTGGCTTTGTGTTCTCAGGGTCTAATGTGGCATCTTGCTCTTAGAAGGCACTGCTAAATATTTGGAAAAGCAAGGATGGAATAAAGGAAGGCAGATTCCATCCATGGAAGTTAGAGACATCAGCCTGCGACCCAGGATGGCCCATGAAATCACTTAGCTCCACACCAGGAGCCGGGGCCTGAGGACAGAGTCCTCCTCCCTGGATTTACATCCTGTTGAATGAGAAGTTGGCAAACACAGGCTGGGAGTGAGAGTGGTGAGGCTGACCTCACATTCATCTCCATAGTCACAGCCCCTGTCTGTAGCAGAGAGGAAGGACTTTCTCAGTCCAGTACCTTTTTTGGGAATCTCTCACATCA
This sequence comes from Cheirogaleus medius, assembly GCA_008086735.1. Lineage (NCBI taxonomy): Eukaryota > Metazoa > Chordata > Mammalia > Primates > Cheirogaleidae > Cheirogaleus > Cheirogaleus medius. The sequence continues at coordinate 34,353,176 of VBSM01002616.1, forward strand.
CACCACATGGCCAGTCACTCACTCACTCCACCTATCTGACGTCTGCCCTGTACTGCCTCTCGTCGCTGGCACCTTCCTGTGCTTGCTGGCAGCAGCAGGGAGACCATCCCAGCCTCAGCTCTTCTGCTACTCAGCCAGCGTGTGGGGCAACATCTGTCCCAAGGCCCAAGGAAAGTGTTTGGTCTTAGGACATGATTTAAAAATTCTGCTTCATAGTAATTGCTCTTGATAGGGAATATTTGTTTGCTCAGTAATAATCATAGTCAATAGGTGAACTCTGAATCCGGAAAGGGAATAGCTAAAGAAACTGTAAGGACAACTACACATATGCTCAGGACTATGAGCCCCACATACAACTTGTGTGTGTATGTGTGTGTGTATTTGTGTATTTGCCACCAGATTATAATTATTGTTTGGAAGGACAAATAAAGGAGTATTTATCCAGCAGTGATGTATGTTGTTATTACAGGCTTTAATCAGAGCAAAAGTCAGATTTGTATTCCCTAAAATAGCGTGGTTAAAGTCTCTGAAATGAGAAAACTTAGCTAAACTTAGCTTGGAATGTTTGTGTCAGCGATGAGCAATTTGTGTTGTCTGGTCTGCAAGTCTCAAAGAGCAATTATTTGATTTCCGAGCCGGAAACTCATTTATCAGTTGTAGTTTATTAACTTGATGCAGCAATTTGTGAGCTGATGTCATGCTTTCAGCGGGGTGGTTTGGAAATGATCCACATGGAGATTCATTTTCAGTGGAGGAAGTGAGAGGCGTGGAATTAAGGCAATACCTGGGCCCTTCATCCGGGGAAATTTGGAGGTTTGGAAGTACACAGTGTCTTGTATTATACATTGAGTAGAGGGCCCCATGGATCTCACTTCTGAGTACGTTTGATTTTCAAGCTCTGTGTTCGCAGACAGCACACACAGAATGGGCATGTTTAGAGGTTCAGGAATCTTTGTTTTGTTCACTGGTATTTCCTCAATGCTCAGAATAATGCCTGGTGCATGGTGGGCTCTCGGGAAATATTTGTTGAATGAATAGTCAATACGTACACTGTGTGCAAGAGAAAAAGAACAAATCAATAGATGTTCACTTGCCAACGAATCCAGGAACAATATCACAACTCATACTTAGCCACAAAGCCTGTTGGGTCACAGCAAAATGAAATAGAGGGGAGAGAAAAACCAAGAATCAGAAGAATAAGGACTGAGGGTTGACTCTGGGTTTGGTTGGGGCAGGTTGGCCCAGGGTGGAGGGTGGGGCGCAATAGTGGCAGGCTGGAATCAGAGTCAGGGGGACAGAGTGCAGCCAGGACCAGCAGAGCCCAGTTAGCGGCTGAAGATATGAAAGAAAGGACTTGGTCTTAGAGGAAAGGGACCTGGCAAGGACTAAGCAGAGTGCAAGTGTCCACATACCGGCAAAGAACCAGAGTGTAGGACAATGGAACTGAGATCAAAGCCTAGGCTTCCCTGGATAACATGGTAAGCAACTGGAGAAGGCTGTATCTGGTGGGTCTACATGGATGCCTAGGGCTTTCTAGGTCATTGTTGGCAAGTCTGATTCTAGTTGCCAACTGGGCAAGAGCTGATATCACAGGCAGGGCTGAGCCTACAGGTAAAGGGAATCAGATCGGCTACCTCACCATGTGTCCATGGTTTCCTTAACATGTTTTTGGGTAACGCTCATCACACTTGCATTTACTTCAACACCTTTTGTTCTTTGCTGGTGCATAAGGGCAGGGACTGTTTTTCCGTTGACTACCACCTTACCTCTAGCACAACACTTGGCACATAATAGGTGCATAATATTAAGAAAAGAAAAAAAACAGAGCCCACCTATGGAAGAGGCTTGGGAAAGCAGAGATGGACTCTGCAACACCTAGACTTACATCCCAGCCATATTTCTCACCTCCTCTCCCTCTTACTTCCTCGAAATGGTCAGGACTAGAATTAAGGAGAAGGAACGCAGACCACAGTCATGACCTGCCGTGCATGGCAAAGCCCAACAAGGCAGCTCTGCCACACTGCCACTTTTTTCCCAAATAGCACCAGATTTTTTTGCTGCAATTATACATTTTGGTCTTTGAATAGTGTTTTTTTTGGTGCCAGTACTTTCTTCTACATAAAAGAAGAGACCTAATAAGACAGTATGAGGTTCAAGGAGAGGAAAGGTAAGGAGTAGAGAGAGGAAATAGAAAGGAAAGGAAGAAAAGTAAAAGATCCCATTGCCACTTGGGCCAGGACTGGATCTAGGTTGCTAATTGTCTTGCTTCCCAGTTATTGCCCCTTCCTGCAGATGTAGCAGACAACCACCTGGGGAGAGCATCCTGGTGACAGAGAGCCCCTACCCACATGCCAGTGCAGCAGCCACCTCTGTTCGGACCCCCTGACTTCCGTACCACACACATTACAGCTGAGCTCTACGCAGTTGCTTATCTCCTGGGACTTTTTTCCTTGTAGTGTGAGCATCCCAATTGGCGGGGAAGAGCTGGAAGGTCTTACGCTCTAGAATGCCTCTGAAGCCAAAGCTAACAAACAACTGAAAGAAGGGTGGATGGTAGAAGAGAAAGACTCTCTGTGTGTATATGTGTATTTTTAAACTAATGGGAAAAACATTGCAAATAGAATCTCAGCAGGACAAAATCTTATCCAATAGGAAATTTTAAGTGGTTCTAAGAAATACCAAATAAACTGTTCGGAAAAAAAAAAAAAAAAACCAACAGATGATATCATCACCTCTAAAAGGACTTAGTGTTCAGGGGGGAGAAAAAAACAACAAACCCAAACCGGCCCACACCCATGAAGCAAATAAATGTAAGAGATGCTGGGAAAAAAACGGAATGTGGAATTCTTTGACCCATATTTTTATAGCAAGTAAAAATAAAGAATTTCAAGTATGATCCTAAGAGGGTGAGGAGAACAAAACCAAACAAACCAAATGGCTTAGAACTAGCAGAAGTTATTTCCAGAAAGAGAGATGCTGGCATATATAGGAAGGGCAAGAATATCAGTATCTCATTCCGATGTATTGGTCTCTCAGAAAGGAGATTTTTAACTTTTCCTCCAAACACTTCTGGTGAAGTTAGTGCCCCCTGGAGCCCAGATGAGAAGCAAAGCAGTTAGAGATTTAGCCAGGTCTGCTCAGATACAGGGGGTCTTGCAATCAAGCCAAGGGGTGTGTTAACCAGTTTACTCTTGCAAGAAGTAGAATGCCAGTTAGAGGCTAAGGCACAGAGCAGGAGACTGAAAATAAAGACAATAATTGCCCTCAAGGCCTGTTTTATTGGTTTGGGGGTCATGCTTTCTTTTTGAATGACAAGGGTAATCCAATACAGAAATATCTAACTGTTGTGCAAAGGGGTAAGAATACCCCACTCGTGCCACATGGTATAAATGCAAAATACAGTTTATTGGGAGAATCTTACAAACACAGAAATTAGCAGAACTCACACAATCCCCCAAGTTATCTTCCCCAAGGAAAGCATGATGGGAATAGACAGATGTATTCACAAGAGGTCCTGCTCCATGATGCTCTGCATACTTATAGAGAAAGGTGATTGTGTAACAATGGGAGCTTTCGAGCTGTTTGGAAGGGAATCTGTCCCTTGTCTTTAAAATAAAGATAACAGGCCAGTGCGGTGGCTCACACCTATAATCCTAGCACTTTGGGAGGCCAAGCAGGGAAGATTGCTTGAGGCCAGGAGTTTGAGACCAGCCTGAGCAAGACCACATCTCTATAAAAAATAGAAAAATTAGGCAGCTTGGTGGTGCTCACCTGTAGTCCCAGTTACTTGGGAGGCTGAGGCAACAGGATTGCTCAAGCCTAGGAGTTGAAGGTTGCAGTGAGCTAGGCTGATGACACCACTGCACTCCAGCCCTGGAGAAAGCAAGACCTTGTCTCAAAAATACAAACAATAAATAAATAAATATAATATTAATAATAAAGCTATAGGAAAATTGAGATAATTAATACTTATAAAACATGTAGAACACTGCCTAGTGCATAGAAAGCAGTTTTTTTTATTTAAACATTTCTTGATTTAAAAATATATATCAAGTACCAACAACGAATCAAATGCTTTTTTTGACATTTTATAAATATAATTGCAAGAAAATATGAATTCTACAAATAATAAATCCAAAAGCAACTTTAAGAACAATTTTAGATGAATACATGTTAATGAGTTAACACGGTTGACAAGAATTTTTACAAATTAAAAAGTTCATAATTCTTACAAATCAAGAAGTTTGGGCTTGCTGGGAGCTGTCCTTTCATCTCAGAAGGTGCAGGGGTTTTGCAAGTGAAACTGCACCTGGGGGGCAGAAGTTCAGGCATCCAGTCTTCAAAACAGTTATTTCCTCCTTTCTATAATTGACTCCAGAAGTTTCTGAATCTTTTGCTGTTTTATAAATGTGACATTCTCTAATTAAGCCCATTGGCATCTTTTTGCCTACCATATATACCCTACCATTTTGACAACTACACAATAGTTCAATTATTGAAATAGGCAAAGGATAATTTCCATTAGTGCATGAATTACACTAATAATACATCTTAGCCAAAGTTCTTTGTCTTTCAAGAAATAGTGTTTCAGAGAAAATAAAAATGAGAAACTTAGTTTCCCCCAGGACACATTTGGCTCTCTCTGAAATTTTAGGTCATAGCAAAACATCTCACAATGGTTCTATTTGATTCTACTTTCTCCACAGATAACTATCATTATCAGGAATTGTATAGAAAATGGCATGAAATAAAAAAGATATTGTTTCCATCCACAAAATCTAATATCTTGTTAACTTACAAACTATTATTCTCCATTTGTTATTTACTACAAATATTAGTACAGTATTGTCTCTAATCAACACAGCTATTTGGCTGAGAGATACAATTATCCCCATTTAGAGACTAGAAGACTGAGGCTTGAAGTTCTTAATAACATCCCCCACAATCCCATAGTTATTTAGCTACAAAGCCTAAAAAATGTACCCCAAACAAATCTATATAATTGTTGCTACTAAGTCTACAAAATCTACTTTAAAAATATTAACTAAACCTTTGCACTCCAGCACATTGTCTCTTCCTTGATCATTCTGACCTTTTTCAGGCCAAAGGTCTCTTTCACTTCTTAGAAACCTTCTAGGAAGGGCTCACCTTCGCATGGGCAGATTCTCAGGGCAGCACCGCTGTCACCTTCTCCTGGCAGCTCAAGAAAGAAGAAGGGACAAAAATGCTCCAAAGAGGAGAGGGGACAGTATGCATAAATGAGGGCATCATTTCCAACATCAAAAAACTTGATTTCTTCCATCTCAACATCCAGGAAAATTCCCACACGCTGAAGGTCATGGCTTGTGGGAATTCTACTTTCTGGGATGGAGTTGGCATGGATTGCTCCTGCCTTCATGCTAATGGTCCAGAAGCCATGCTCAGAGGATAAATCGCTTTTCCTCTTTCTGTCAACCGACTCCTTGCAGACACCCAGAGACCACTCCTTCACCTTGCCCACGTCAACCTCCCAGTAATGTCGGCCAGAGGAGAAGCAGGGTGCACCCAGGACACAGGTCAGGTGGGTGAATCGCCTGGGGTCTTCCATCGTGTCGTGAGGGGTCTTTGCACACTGGACGCTCCTTCGATCATCGGAGACAACAAGCAGGGAGTTGGCGGTGGCTGTATCCAGGGTCATATCTTCCCAGAACCGCCGGAGCTCACTGCTCACGTGCAGACTTAGCTCCAGGAAGGGCCCGTGCTGCTTGATGAGAAGTGTCAGTGCTCTGATTTGCCATTCTTCCAAAGGAGGTTTGTCCGGTGATCCTCGACACAAAGGACAGGTCAATTTTGGATGCTCCCTTTTTGACACCCAATTCTGCATGCAATCAAAGCAGAAAACGTGTGCACAAGAGAGAGAAATAGGATTGGAGAAAAAATCCAGGCAAACTGGGCAGGTCGCCTTTTCTTGCAGACTTTTGGCCATGGTCCCTGAAGGTCACTCCTTGGCAGTGAATTGAGCTGAAATGGTCCTTTAGTAGCTTCTGGAAGCTCTTGGAATCCCTCAGTACACAATCTGCTCTTCAGTAATCAGGATGTGTCTTGTCTGCAGACTTCCAGATGATGTGTTGGCTGTGACCAAAGCTTCTCCTTGTGGGAACTGAGCCCAGTTGGGTCTTTAACAGGATCTGGGAGGGCAGTCTCTACCCTAATCAGTATTTCTTTGTAGACTCTCGTCTTGTAGACTTCCAGTGGAAGTCTTGAAGTTCCCAAGTCTGCAACTCTTCCACTCCTGGCTCAATCTCCTCTGAGCTCTAGCTCAGATACTCTGCCTTTTATAGTGCCTGGGACATAGTCTCCACCCACTCAGGGTCATAGGCTCCACCCCAAAGATTGTGCTACTTAAATCTAATCAGTTAAACTTAATCAGCCCCGCCCTTCCATGCACAATTATGTCATTAAAATTTCATATTACAAAATTCAAAATTTCACAGTAACTCTTTGAATTAAATGAGCAAATCTACTGCCATCTGAACAAGATTCTCTAATTTTAGGATTCAACTTTAAAAGACAAAATGTGTTAGAGATCAAATACAGAAATGTACTGTTGAAAGCTAATCAAATCTCGGCTAATGTAATTAACAATGTTAATATCTCTGATACAATCACGGACTGTGTCAGCATCTAAAACAGTTTTCATATCCTTTGAATCAGCAATTCTACTATTGGAGGTAGTTCCTGGACAGGATAAGAAAAATGGCAGCCATACCATTTTTACACTCCAAATGCTTTATTTATTTATTTATTTATTTTTTTTTGAGACAGAGTCTCTGTTGCCCAGGCTAGAGTGCTGTGGTGTCAGCCTGGCTCACAGCAACCTCAAACTCCTAGGCTTAAGCAATCCTCCTGCCTCAGCCTCCCGAGTAGCTGGGACTACAGGCATGTGCCGCCATGCCTGGCTAATTTTTTCTACATATATTTTTGGTTGTCCAGCTAATTTCTATTTTTTTTTTTTATTAGTAGAGACGGGGTCTCTCTCTTGCTCAGGCTGATCTCAAACTCCTGAGCTCAAATGATCCGCCTGCCTTGGCCTCCCAGAACGTTAGGATCACAGGCGTGAGCCACCGTGCCTGGCCCAAAACACTTTTTTAAGTGCTGAAAATACAATGGTGAACATGGAGCTTCCATATGGTGGGAATGACAGATAATAAACAACATAATATATAATATAGTGGCATATAATAATAAGCACTGTAAAGAAATTAAAGTGATGAGAATGCTTTTTTTTACATAGGGTGGCAATAAAAGGCCTCTATGAGGAGATGACATTTGACAAAGACCTGAGTAGAGTGAGGACACAAACCATGTGGCTATCTAGGAGGAAGAGTATTGTAGGCAAAGGAAACAGCATATGCAAAGGTCCTGAGGCAGCATGTTTGTCGTGTTCCTGAGACAACAAGAAGGGCAATGTGGTTCAAGAGGTATGAGAAACAGAAAAATGGCAGGGAAATGAGAATTAGGCAGGGGCCAGGTCACACAGGGCCTTATATGCCATGATAAACACTTTGGATTTTGTTTAAGAGTCATGGTAAGCCATTGGAGAGGGTTGAATGGTGGAGTGCCAACATCTAACTTATGTTGTAGAAAGACTACAAGGGAAAGAGAGAAAGTAGAAAGAGTTGTCAAGAAGCAATACTCCAGATGTGAGGTGATGGTGCCTTAGACTGGCACCAGTGGACGTACTGGGAAGAAGCTGGATTTGAAGGGAGAAGTTGTAAGTCTTGTTGTGCGGTTGGACACAGGTGCGGGAGGAAGCAGAATCACCACAGTGTTCTGAGCAACAGGGGAGAATGGTGATGCCATACATTGAGATGAGTGAGAGTCACGCAGGAAGGAGCCGGCGGAGTGGGGTATTCAAAAGTTCCGTCTTGGAATTGTTTAATCCTGAAATGCAAATGAGACATCCAAAACCAGTAGGCGGTAGCAGTGAGATTTATAGCAGTGAACCATTCATCAAAATAGTGACTGCGGCAAGCGTGTTCTGAGACGAGGTTTGAGGGCCTGCATGGGGAGCGCAGGAAGACGCTGGCGAGGAGCCACGGGTGAATGCAAACACTAGGGACGTCATGGCATTGGTTCAGGAGGCTGAAGGAGAAATGGAGGCACCGTGCCGCCGAGGCCCTTCTGGAAGGTGTGGAGGACTGCAGCGGCAGTGAGGTCACGGCAGCAGCATTTGGGCAGGGAGAAGAAGGGGATTTCTCAACTGGGTCCAAACAGCTCCAGTGTCTCAGCTGGGGTTTTGCCTTGTCTATAGCTTCTGAGGCTGAGGGGCTGACGCAAAGATCAATCACTTAATATTTCCAAGCCTCTTGCTTTTATCCAAAAGGGAGGAAGGGAGACTAATCCCAGTCATAAGAGCTAATCATTATTGCATACTTTTCTATATATCATATACTGTGCTTATCATTTCACAAGCGCTACCTCATTTAACCTTCGCAATAACCTTGGGAAACAGATGTCATCTTATAGGTGAGGAAATTGAGATTGAGAGAGGACAAGTCACTCTCCCTCGGTCACATAGCTTCTAAGGGTTAAGAGATAGAAGCCCAGATTGAAATCCAGATAGGCTGACTCTAGAGCCTGCCACAGTGCTCTACTGCCAGCTCTCATGTCCTATTCCTGCAGGATAAAAATCACGCCTCACATATGTGTTAACATAGTACAAAGCACTCCGGAGAAGCACTGGCATGTTTAATTCAGCAGCTCGCCAACATCAAATGGGCTGAACGGTGCCCCCCACACTGACCACGGACATTCACGGGCCCACGTCCTAAACTCTGGAACCTGTGACTGATGCATTTCTGGTGAAAGGAATTTGGCAGATGAGATTAGGTTGGAGATCTTGAGATGGGGAGATTGTCTTGGATTGTCCAAGTGAGTTCCATATAATCATAAGGGTTCTTCTAAGGGAGAAGGCGATGTGAAGATGGAAAGAGAGAGAGATTAAGATTGGAAGATGATGCTACATTGCTGGCTTTGAAGATGGAGGAAAGGTCCATGAGTCAAAAAAAAAAAAAAAATACAAGCAATATGGCTCTGGAAGCTGGAAGAGGCGGGGAAGCACCCTGCCAACAGTTCGACTTAACCCAATTAAGACACCCAATTAAGTGAAACCAGATTTGGACTTCTAGCCTGCAGAACTACAAAAGAATAAGTTTGTGTTGTTTTAAGCCGCCAAGTTTGTGATAATTTCCTACAGCAGCAATAGGAAGCTAATATTATGGGGTGGTGTGTAGGCATGGCAGCTCCTGGATGTGGATCTAAGAGACGTCTAGAATTGGTGAGGCAGTAAAAGTCCCTGGGCGCATTAAAGGGTAGGATGTTCTGTGAGAAAAGGCTAACAAGCAGCAGCAAGCTGTGCAGCTGAGGATGCCTGCAATTCCCAATACAGCCCACAGAAGGCCAGAGACCTTGGACCCAATTCCCCACTATTCAAAGCAGTGTTGAGTCAAAGCAACTTCTGCTACTCTGACCAGGCTTTCTTCAAGATTAAGGACTGACATGCTTCCACCAGGTGAGATGGGATGCAAGTGCTTTGGGGATCAAGGAATGGCACCTTGGTGGAGCACCTCGCACAGTGCTTTGCTCATAATGAGTCCCCTTAAAGTTTGTGCCTTCCCTTCTCCCAGACGCTGTGGCTCAGAAACAAAAAACCACATGTACATATCCACCCCCATATATACACGTCTTGGAATTGAGAGAAATACCTCCTCATTCTAGATTTCTAAATAAGCCCTGAAAAAAAATTCTACCCAAACTTAAAGAGAATAATCAGATGTAGGGAGGGGCTCTGTGCTAAGGAAATTCATGTCATTTTTCAAAGATATCTAGACTCATGAGCACTCCACCCATAGAAGTGAAAAATGTCAACGTTAGTGATAACAAGTTACCACTGTACCTGATTTCTCACTGCCTCTGGGGTAACTGAAAACATGTGCTAGAATAATTTAGTTTTAATCACCGTGTAATTAATTGAAATACCAATACTCTACCATTTTTAAACAGGACAATCTGAATTTCCTAAAGTTGGCGCCTGTAAAGACTGCTTGCCAAAAGATTGGGAGTGTTGCTTCATTTGCTCCCAAGAAAAGCATTATTAACAGAATGACATTCTAGCATTTCAGAGATCTGAGAGTCCTTAGAGAGCTTCAAATACCCTCAGATTGAGTGACATTGAGTCAGAATTTAATGGTTTTTGGCCTATAGTCAGGAGAATTTACAAATCAGACACCAGATACAATGTCATCTTAATTATTAACTTCCTTTTCTGATTACAAATACAGTGCATGTCATTGTAGAAAATTTAGAAATGTAGAAAAGTGTATAATAAGAAAATCCAAATTACCCATAATAGAACCACTTGGTTGGTTCTATTGGCATATAAAACTACTGGCATCTTACTGCATTTTAAAATGTATTTTATTTAAAGATAATTTTTAAATCATGAATAAATTATGGTAAATCCATATGATATAGCCAGTAAAATTGGATATTTCAAGAATATTTAATGACTTGGGAAAATGTTTGTAATATAATAAAAATTCATGTTATATTCTTTTCAGTATGATCTGAATTTTGTAAAAAGAAAACAAACACACGCTGGTATATACACATTTAAAAGTCCTGAGAAAGATTAACAAACAAATGAATGTATAAATGAAAGATTCCTGCAAATTCTTCGTCACTCTCCTCCCCATCCCAACCCTGAGTTGGAGTCTATTTCTCCACCTCCTTGAATCTGCTTAGGCCTGAGACTGATTTAACCAACAGAATAAAGGATAAATGATGCTGTGCTAATTCTGGGCCTAACTTTTCAGAGGACTGGCAACTTCTAAGTCTTCCCTCTTCAAACCCAGCTGCCAAGCTATGAGAAAACCCAAGCAGCCATGCAGACCCAGGTAGAGGAAGGCATCGCCCTTGGCCAGCAGCTACAGCTAGCTCTGGCCAGCGTGCAGTACCAACCTGCCACTCAGGTGAATGAACCATCTTGACAGTGCGACCTCCATCCTCCTCTGGCAGTTGAGTTGCCCAGATGACACCAAATGGAACAGAGATGAACTGTGCCCACCAAGTCCTGACCAAATTGCAAAATCATGAACAAAGAAATGATTATTATTATTTTAAGCCATAAAGTTTTTAAGATGGTTTGTTTCATAACATTGGATAAAACATATGGTGTGATTCTATGATTCTGTTAGCTAAAATCAGAGTTCTTTGATTGGGACTTTTCCTCCTTTGTTAATCATATTGCTTTTTTTTCAGTTAACTTCTTCACACTTCAATATTCCCTTCTTCGATTTTTTTTTTTTTTTTTTTAGACAGGGTCTCACTCTGTTGCCTGAGCTAGAGTGCAGTGTCATCATAGTTTACTGCAACCTCAAACACCTGGGCTCAAGTGATCCTCCTGCCTCAGCCTCCCTAGTAGCTGGGACTACAGGTGCACACCACCTCACCTGGCTAATTTTTCTATTTTTTGTGGATACAGGGTCTTGGTATGTTGCCCAGGCTGGTCTCAAACTCCTGGCCTCAAACAATCCTCCCACCTGGGCCTCCCAAAGTGTTAGGATTATAAATGTGGAGGAGAAGGAAAATTTCTTCTTCACTCCTGGAAATTTCACTGAAAAATCAACTCACAATAAGGAAGATTAATAAGAGAAGGAGATTGTAAAATTTAGTTACCATATGCATGGGGAGAATCACAGAGTGATTACCCAATATCTCAACAGGGTACAGAAGTTTATGCACCCTCATTTTAGAGGGAAGGGGAAGATGAGGAATATAGGTAATTGTTTTGAGGGGCAATAGATGATTACTAGTGAGGATGAATAGATACTTGGGAGAATGAATAGATGAGGAGAAACAGATTGGCTTGTAAATGATTCTCTTTGGAAAGTAAATTAATACGAGAGATAGGTATCGTCTTTAAAATGGCTTTGGCCAGGTCTGGTTGCATCCTTGATCTTCTTTCCAGAAATATATTGAGATAAAAGGGAAGGGAAGAAAAGACAACTGTTCTTCTTGAAGGGTTCATCTGGTTTTTATAACGATAGAGGGAAAGCCCTTTCCAATGCTTGTTGATCTTTAAGGGCCTTTAATTCAAAATACTCTATATATCAAGGAGTCATACTTTGGGGCGAAATTCCCTGAGCTCCTTCACAAGCTACTGCGCCCAAACCCTTCTTCAATTTTTGATAATATACCTGAGTGATTAATTAGGATGGCTTCTCAACGTTAGAAAATGCTGTGGGAAAATATACATATTTTGTGTATGTGGTTTCCCAGTTTTCAGCAATACAATAACCATTTTTCATTAAGAGCACATACTTTTTTAAAGACTTGTCTAAAAACCAACCAGGTTGCCCTTTGGTGCAATAAGCAGGAATTTATTAAAGAGAAATATAAAGGCATGTGAAAGCCCATGTGCCTCTGATCACCTATCTAATTTAGGTCAGGTGGAGATTGGCTGTGTTTTCTAAATCAGTGAATGGACTTCTTTATGAAAGGTAATCTGCCTAATGTATCCACCCATATCAAAGTCAGGAGTGCCAAGCATCTTATTTCTGTTTTTTCAAAGCACTCCAGCCTACAGGGCTCTAAGAGCTGATAAGATAGTCCATGCTGTAAGACCAGGTAGGATAAAAACTTCCCTCTATTCAGCATTGCTTTTAAAATTCTGAGCTAAAAAAAATATATCCTGGACAACAGCAAATTCAATGTCACATCAGGTCTGAATATTAATTCATTTTAATTATTTGCATCTATTTAGCACATCATTTGACAGTGTTGACATGCCAGCTGTTTTAGTGAATAAGGCTTTAAACTAAGCATCTAATAAGGCTTTAAACTAAGCATCCTTTTGCTTTAAATCCAAGAGCAGTTTGGACATATGGCTGTACGTCTACTCCTCACTGCTAGGAGGAAGGAGCGTCTTTGGAATCAGCTCTATTCTTGTGTTTGTAGTAAGCCGTCTCTGAATTGTTTTTATTCACAATACTCATGACATCAAACACAGGGATTTGTTTCCTTATACCAACCAATTATCTAATTCTGTGCACACCAACTAGGTGTTCTACAATTCAATTCAATTCAATTCTTACACAAAATAAAGAGTTAGCGCAGACCCCACAGGTTAACCCCTATACCATCCTCTCCCTTAACTCACTACCTAACCTTGAGCTGTTTCCCCAAAATGATGGATTTTCTGCCAAAGGAGCTGAGATTCTGAAGGCCCCTGGGCAGACTTCCTGATGACTCACCATCCCCCACAACCTGCCCCCAGTAAACACGACCTGCCCTTGACCTGCCCCTCCTTTAAAAACCCATAATCTCCCTTAGTTGGTGATATGGCTTTGAGGTAGCTTCTCCTGGCAAGATATCTGTTGTATTTATTAAAATTTTTTTTTCTTCCTTTACAATCCTCCCTGTGTCAATAATCGGATCTCTGTGTGACCAGCAACTAGATGTAGACCGGAACCCCTTTGTGATTTCGAGAGTAGTCCCACCAGACTGCTCCTACCTCAGACACCAACTGCAAGCCATACTTCTGATAGACTGGTTATAAAGTTGGGGGATTCCTACAACGCCCTCCTAAGGTTCAATAATTTGCTGGAATGGTTCATAGAATGCAGGAAAGTGCTTTGCTTACTATCACAGTTCATCATAAAGGATACAACTAAGGAACAGCCAAATAGAAGAGACAACAGGGCAAGGTATAATGGGGCAGGGATGGGGGATGAGCCTCCATGCTCTTTTTGGGCCACCACCCTCCCAGCACCTTGATGTGTTCACTAACTCAAAAGTTCTCCAAACCCCATTGTTTAGGGGTTTTTATGGAGGCTTCGTTACATAGGCACGATGGATTAAATCATTGCCTACAGTAATTAAACTCAACCTCCAGTCCCTCTCCTCTCACTGGAGCTGAGGGTATGGGTACGGCTGAAAGTCCCAACCCTCTAATCACACGTTTGATTCCTGTGGTCACCGGCCCCCATCCTAAAGCTGTCTGGGTGCCCACCAAGAGTCACCTTATCTTCATAAAGTCAGCTGTGGTTGAGAAGAGTTTGTAACGAATAACTAGAAAAGCTCTTCCACCCCTATCACTCAGGAGATCCCCAGGGTTTTAAAAGAAACTCTGTCAAGAACCAGGAACAAAGACCAACTATGTATTTCTTGTTATCACATCCTCTTTCTGAGTCTTTCTTTTGCAGCTTACTAACATAAACAAACATTCCCCACGCCTATAATTGTTTCCCCCTTTCTCGGAGAGATGTAGAATTTATTTCTCGAGTGAAGATCTCCACTTTAAGTTGGGAATTCACATTACTGTTCCTTTGGCGTTATTAACCATTCATTCACTCAGTCAGTAAATTTTTTTTGAGCACCTGGTGTGTTTCAGGCACTGTTCTGGGCACTTCAGATTTAGCTGTGAGGCAAAGAGAAAAAGTCTCGTCTCATGGAACTTAAATTTAATGGGGGTAATCCAGTCAATAAAAAAATGAGTTATCAAGATAATTCCAGGTACTGCTATGAGGAAAATAAAACCCAGTCAGGTGCTAGAGATCGCCTGGGGACTACCTCCGATTCGGTGCCAAGGGAAGGCTCTCCAAGCAGGGCCTGCAAAGGTAAGAGCCCCTCCCACCGCAGCCTGGTGTGACAAGAAGGGATTAAGAGAACAGGCAGGGCAGGGCGTGGTGGCTCACGCCTGTAATCCTAGCACTCTGGGAGGCCGAGGCAGGAGGATCATTTGAACTCAGGAGTTTGGGACCAGCCTGAGCAAGAGCAAGACCCTGTCTCTACTAAAAAAAATTAGCTGGACAACTAAAAAAAATATATATATATATATGTGTGTATATATAAGCGGGGCATGGTGGCGTATACCTGTAGTCCCAGCTACTCGGGAGGCTGAGGCAGGAAGATGGCTTGAGCCCAGGAGTTTGAGGTTGCTGTGAGCTAGGCTGACGCCACGGCACTCACTCTAGCCTGGGCAACAGAGTGAGACTCTGTCTCAAAAGAAAAAAAAAAAAAGAAAGAAAACCCACAGAACTTCTCCATGTAACACGCCTAAAGCCTTTACATCTAGAAGGCTTTAGGGATGGGGAACAATCTTAGGGAGATTGTTTTGATATGAACTTATTTCTTTTTTCTTTTTTCCTGGTGGTGAGCCAGCAGTGGGAGGTCCAGGTCCTGGATTCAGGAAGCAGGCACGGTGCATTCATTTCCTGGGGCGCTGTCACAAATGACCACAAACCAGGTGTCTTAAAACAACAGAAATGTATCCTCCCACGGTTCTGGAGGCTAGACATCCCAGATGGAGTTGTCAGCAGTGCCCGGCCCCCTCTGAGGGCTCTGGGGAAGGATCCTTCTTTGCCTCTTTGTAGACTCTAGTGGCTGCCAGCAATCCTCCGTGTTTCTAGGCCTGTGGCAGCATAACTTCAATTTCTGCCTCAGTCCTCACGTGGCCTTCGTCCCTGTGTCTCCTCTGTATCTCTGTGTCCAAATTCCCTTCCTTTTATAAGGACACTAGCTGCCAGATTTAGTGCCCACCCCTTTCCAACATGACCTCATTTAACCTGCTCACATCTGCAAAGACCCCACCCCAAATAATATCATATTCACAGGTTCTGGGTAAACATGAATTTTGGAGGGGAAACTATTCAACCCACAAGAGATGGAGCCAACTGGGGCTCTTATCAGTGGGAAGAAATATACTCTCCAGCAACCCAGTACCATCTGGGTGGGGAAAGAGGCAGGCAAAATATGGGGATCCCCTTAGAGCCATGGCCTGTGGATTCTAGGAGCAATGTTAGTTGCTTATGTAATTTTAAGTTGTCAATCCAATATTGTTAATCCCTTACTTTGTCTTCAAGAGTTCAGTCAGGCCGGGTGTGGTGGCTCATGCCTGTAATCCTAGTACTCTGGGAGGCTGAGGCGGGAGGATTGCTCAAGGTCAGGAGTTCTCAGGAGTTCGAGACCAGCCTGAGCAAGAGTGAGACCCTGTCTCTACTAAAAATAGAAAGAAATTAATTGGACAACTAAAAATATATAGAAAAAATTAGCCGGGCATGGTGGCACATGCCTGTAGTCCCAGCTACCTGGGAGGCTGAGATAGGAGGATCACTTGAGCCCAGGAGTTTGAGGTTGCTGTGAGCTAGGCTAAGGCCATGGCACTCTAGCCCAGACAACAGAGCGAGACTCTGTCTCAAAAAATATATATATATATTTGTTGATTGCCTCCTTCATGCCAGGCGCTGTGCTGGATACTGGAATTCAGAGGTAGCCTTCTCCTTGCTTCCTCTCCTTTAGTATCTCTGTTAATGCTTCAGGGAATCTTTAGACACAAAGGATATACAAGACTTTGATGTCCTTATGGCCACCCCAGTATAATTTCTCTGATTGGTATGCTTCTTTGGGAAATAGCTGCCTCATAGTATCAAATATCATATACTTGATTACTCAGCATTCCAGGCTGAAATATCCCAAGTCAATGCCTCAATGGCCCTCTCCTTAATTTCTATTTAGTACTGAGCAACTACTATGTATCAGGCACTGGGATGGGCACTGATTAAATGTTACCTTCCTTTTCTTTCCTAGATAAGTATTCCACGTTTTCCTGCTGGCCATAGCAATGAGTTTCATATAAAAGAAATAAAATTCTGGTAAGTGGTCTCATAATTTAGTCAAAGAAAGAATCACTACAGTTCAAAATTTTAGATCAAAAGTTATGATCTTATAAGACCTCAACCCATCTCCAGCTCTTCTTAAATTTTAAACTTCCCTTCAGTTATAGTTTCTGTTGGTTAATGCTCCTGTCTTCTTTTCTTTCTTGCCTTCTTCTCTGATACCGCATTGAAAATAGAGAATCACTCATTTTTAAGTTTAGTCAACCACACACATTTTGAAATATTTACCTCCAAATATAAGTTAGATGAGTAATTTACATTTAATAAGAGCCTCTAGAAATGGATGTTTAGGCTATCACTTGTGAACATACCTGATACGACTTGGTTCACTTTTCTTTTGCAATAGCGAGCATGATGAGCAGAATGTAGGTGTGCACCTGTAGTCCCAGCTACTGCGGAGGCTGAGGCGGGAAGATTGCTTAAGCCTAGGAGTTCATGGGGGTAAAGCGATATGATTATGCCTGTGAATAGCCACTGCTCTCCAGCCTGAGCAACAGAGCCAGACTCTTTCTCTAAAAATAATAATAATAACAACAATATTTTGAAGAAGAGAGCACAGTGTGGTGCAAGACCATAGGCTTTGAGGTTAGGCCTGGCTTTGAGTCCCTACCCTTCTACCTTCCATCTGAGTGAACGTAGGTAAGTTACTTAATCTTTTTCAGCGGAACACAATAGCCACATTTTAGGGCTATAGTGAGAACTAGAAATATTCTGTGAAAATTGTCTGGCAAATACTAGGCATTTAATTCATGGAAGCTATTACCACTATTCTAGTCATGCCCAGTAATCTACATAAGCTCTTGGATCTATTGATGGTTGCCTCTGACATTTCCACTTTTGCCTTTTTAAAATCTGTTATGAATGTACTTGTAAATATAAACCTAGTGTCTTCCAAATGCAAAGGGGAAGAAAACCAATTAAGATTCCATTGCATAAAAGTGAGTGTGCTGGAATTCGAGCTGTATGATAGGAAACAGATTAACTACTAGGGGCTGTTGATGAGGTCATAGCCTAAAATAATTTGGCAGAGCTAAACCAGACTAGCGAAAGACTTCTGAACTGCCACATAGCACAAAAGGTAGTTCTCCTTATGGCCAAATATAGATGTTGACTCATGCAGTCTGGGTTAAACATCTGAGGAACAAAGTGATATCATCCAAGGAGGCAGGATGACATCATTCTGCAAATGTTTCTCGTCTGTCTGGTTTTGGGGATTAGACCTTTTTAGCTCCTATTTCTCATAATTTCCATTGATTGCTCTTAAATACTACCCTCCTTGAGAGACACAACATCAGCTCCTATCTTTAAATTTCTTGTACATTATAAATATTTTTCCTTGTCTGAGACACTATCTGGTTTCCACCCTAATCATTCTATTGAAATTGTTCTCAAGAGAGCCACTAAAAATGGTCTAGTTGCTCAACCCCATGGATTTCTTTTTAGTTTTCTTCTGGAACTGTGTACAGTGGCTGTCACTGTTGATCAACCCTTCTCCTTGCTCCTCTCTTTCTTTGCCTCCCTGTGCTTGTCTCGTGATTCCCTTGATTCTAAAGGTCACTTCTTATGAGCCTCCTTCATTTGTTCTCTTTCACCACTCACCATCGGAAATTCTCCAGAGGTACAATCCCAGCCCTTCTTCCTGCCCACAGCCTCCTGGCTAGCACACCTCCCGTTTCCCCCCTCTCCTGCCCTGCTGCCCGCACCTTCCCCCAAACTGAACCTGCTCAGGTCATTGTCCCAACTGAAAACCTTCCATTTTCTCCTTTGCTTTCAGGAAAAAGTCCACACAATCTTAGAAGACTATTAAATGTGTCATCATGTGGTCTCAGCAAATCTTTTGAGCTTCGTCTCCCACCACTGAGCTTCTCTGCCCCTGCTCATGCTATTTCTTTATCTGTCTATTCTCTGCCTCCCACAAAAAATCTTGGAAATCCTCCAAGATCCAATTCAAATGTCACTTCTGCAAAATCTTCCTTAACACCTTTCTCCCTGCTGCCCTGGTAGAATTAGTGGCTTCCTCACAGATCCCATAACATTTTTTTCTAGGCTACTAGCGTAGCACTTCCCACATTTTTTTACTGTCTGTTCTGTACTTATTTGTCTGTTCCCTTAGAGGGTGACTTTTTGAGAGCAGTGACATTACTTTCTCTCTCTTATTATTATTCATACTAACCAGCACAGTGCCTGGCAGATAATTACATCCTCAATAAATGTTTCTCGATCTGAACTGAACCTATTTTACAAAGATCAATCTTCTTCTTTTTTTTTTTGAGACAGAGTCTCACTCTGTTGCCCGGGCTAGAGCATCAGCCTAACTCACAGCAACCTCAAACTCCTGGGCTCAAGCGATCCTTCTGCCTCAGCCTCACGAGTAGCTGGGACTACAGGCATGTGCCACCATGCCCAGCTAATTTTTTCTATATATATTTTTAGTTTTCTAATTAATTTCTTTCTATTTTTAGTAGAGACTGGGTCTCGCTCTTGATCAGGCTGGTCTCAAACTCCTGACCTCGAGCGATTCTCCCCCCTCAGCCTCCCAGAGTGCTAGGATTACAGGCGTGAGCCACCATGTCCGGCCAAAGATCAATCTTCTAATCAGGTCCAGTTGCTTTGCTACTTAAAACAAGAGAGAGAGAGAAAAAGAGAGAGAAATCTCTGTCATCAGCTTGTTATATTTCAGGCCATCTTTAGGCTTTTGTGCCAAAGCCCTTTTCCACCCTATATACATAATTAAACTATGGGCAAAAGAAAGGTATTCCATGCTTTTTTATGCATAACCAACTCCTCCCCGGTCAACTAGATTCCAATGAGGAATCATCAGAAAGAATCAGGATATCTAACCCACTCTATAGGAATGAAGGGCCTACTTCATTAGGTTGAGTAAGCTCTTCTTTGACACCAGAGTATCATTTAGTAAATTTCTTCCTCTAGGAGATTATATAGGGCCTGGATATATGTTATATCAGACGCACATAAGCTCTAATTTTATTCAGCAAAATAAACAGTTACTTAAAACTAAGCCTGGGTTAATTCAAATGTAACATGTAGCCAAGCCAGATAGAAACATGCCTCATGAGCTAGTTATTGTGAAGAGCACCATTTTTCTAATTTCAGCAACTGTATTCAGTTAAGATCTACTTCACCAATGATCTCTGTATAGGAATATCTAGTGGAGATTTTTAGCTAAAGATTTCATAAAGGCAACAGAAAGAAATCTATTGTGAATGACTTAATCTCCACTGCTTGATAAGGGTGTATACAATTTACAATATATACTTATATATTATAAAAACAACGGATAACATATATTGAGCAATATAGCATGTATATGTTAAGCACTGGCTGTATACCTTATATGGATTGTCTCATCTCCTTACAATAACCCTGTGAGGTTGGAACTATTGTTATCCCCAGTTTATAGATGAGGAAACTGAGGTCAAAGGTCAAGTGCTTCCCTAGTGTCACAGAGCTACTCTGCACTGAGTCAAAAGGTGACTACCATAAGCAATGTGGTTAATGAAATGTGGCCAACCAAGGTCTTATTCTTTGCTTATGTGCTTTTTTCCAGCCCAGTCTTAAGACTCATAAGTCGTTAAGGACTGAGGCTTTGTCAGTTGTAGCCACAGAAGATGTTATTTCTTTTTGAAGTGGAAAAGGGAACAGGAAAGAGAGAGATGTCAAGGAAGTCAAATTATGTAAATGTACAGTTTTCTGCCCAAACCTCAGCTGACAGCTATGTGTGGATAAGAGGAAGCTGTGCTGAAAGTCCTGTAGGTCCTTAGCAGAAACAAGGCTCTCTTTGCCTGGATCTCTCCTCTACCTTCCCAGGAGAGCTCTGTACAGGATTGTCAAGAACTGTCATGCAATTATTGCATTTATATGGACATTTCTTTTGTAAGCTGACATTTATTCTTCACTTTTTCCAGTTTCTACTGGAAAATGTTCCCATACTGCTTTTGAA
This sequence comes from Cheirogaleus medius, assembly GCA_008086735.1. Taxonomy (NCBI): domain Eukaryota; kingdom Metazoa; phylum Chordata; class Mammalia; order Primates; family Cheirogaleidae; genus Cheirogaleus; species Cheirogaleus medius. Next base: position 34,373,855 of record VBSM01002616.1, read on the forward strand.
GAGACTGAGCCAAAACATTAACTACTTATCTAACCTATCCTATTCTTAACAGAAATCTTGAGAACTGTGCTACACCCTTCTACTCTCAAGATAGACTACCTGCAAAATATTTCTTTTCAACTGCCAGTTCTTATTCTTCTGGCATCATCAGTCTGCTCCTGAGAAAGGTGGATTCCTGCATTGTGTCTCCAAGAATAAATGTTACCATCTCTCAAACAAATCACTTAGAGGCTATCATTTTAAAAAGAATTGCGATAATAATTAAATACAAAAAAATTGATGCTTTCTATTAACTAAAATTACATTTGGAAAAAAAATCTTAGGTGGATTTTTAACAGTCCTTAATAATGATGGTATGGCAAAACACAAAACATTTGACACACACTATATTGCTGAGGGTGTGGGAAAATAGACATTTTCATATATTGCTGGTAAGAGCATCAATTGTTAAAAGATGCTCACACACATACGCACAGAGTTTTTGACAATAGGGAAGCACTTGACCTTTGACCTTCAGTTTCCTCATCTATAAACTGGGGATAATAATATTTCCAACCTCATAGGGTTATTGTAAGGAGATGAGACAATCCATATAAGGTATAGAGCCAGTGCTTAACATATACACGCTATATTGCTCAATATATGTTGTCTGTTCTTTTCGTAGAGTGCAATTTGGCAGTAGCTATTGACATTACAAATTCATTTACAGGTCATTCATAAGTGATTCACTGTAGCATTATTTTGTAACAGCAAAATATTGCAATCTAAATATCCATCAATAAAGTACATACAATGCAAACCTAAAAAAGATTGAGAAAGCTCTCTTGGTGATATGGAATGATATCTAAACTCTGTATTTGTGTGTGTGTGTGTGTGTGTGTGTGCAAGTATACAGTGATGTTCTGGTAAATATTCAGCCAGCCCTGCAAGTGCAGTTTCATAAATGTTGGTTGACAAGTAAGATTATAATGACAAAATTAGACATATTTTGGAGCTTCATTGGTGTATCAATGATGTCCGTGACTTCTTTGCTGAACTGGATAATAATTTCGAGTACTGGAAGGTAATCTCCTCAATTTTTTAATCTATTAATAATGATAAAGTTTTAAGTTTAATTTGTATTATTAACATTGTTACCATCATTTTTATAAGTCTAGACAATCAACAAAACAAAAAATCAAGTCCTTATTTGTATCTTCTGCTGATTTTTGTGGTGAAAATACTACCATGTTGGCCAGTTTCAAGATACGAATGTGCCATCATGGAATAGATGTTGGGAAGAGATGCACGTACCTATATGCACACCATTATATAGCATTTCTACCATGTAGATACAGTAGATGCAAATAATATCAAAAGCACAGGTAATAGTAAGATGTATTAAAATATTTAGGAAGTGATACATTTTTATTATTTATTACCCTTTTATAACTTTAAATTTCTTACATAAAGTAGTAAAGTAAGCTTATTTAACTCATTTTAAAATAATGGCTGTGTTTAATAACTAGCTCACAAAATTTCTATAAATTAAAGAACTAGCTCTATTGAGTTGGTATGAGCTGGCACCAGCATATCACTGTATCATTGTGTATAGAGTTAGATGGTTCCAGCAGGAAACAGAAGAATATTCTGAGTTCTGAATTCTGTGTAAGAAAAAAAGAAAGAAAGAAAAGAAAAAGAAACATAAAGTATACTTACATGAACATCTGAAGAAAATTCAATGAAGGGACTATTTACCAAAGTGTCAGCAAGGTTAAGGAAACATAAAAAGACACCAAACAAATCAATTAGAGGCTATCAATTAAAATAGAATTGCAATAATACATGCAAAAATTAATGCATCTATTAACTAAAATTGCATTTGAAAAAAATATTGTATTTGAATATTTGAAAAGCTAGTGAATTGTACACTTTAAGTGGGTAAATTTTATGGTACGTGAATCATGTCTCCACCAAGCTGTTTTTTTTGTTGTTGTTGTTGGTTTTTTTTTTGAGATAAAGTCTCACTCTGTTGCCCCGGCTAGAATGCCGAGGCGTCAGCCTAGCTCACGGCAACCTCAAACTCCTGGGCTCAAGGGATCCTCCTGCCTCAGCCTCCTGAGTAGTTGGGACTACAGGCATAAGCCACCATGCTCGGCTAATATTTATATATATTTTTTCAGTTGTGCAGCTAATTTGTTTCTATTTTTAGTAGAGACGGGGGTCTCACTCTTGCTCAGGTTGGTCTCGAACTCCTGACCTGGAGCGATCCTCCCACCTCGTCCTACCAGAGTGCTAGGATTACAGGCCTGAGCCACCACGCCCGGCCTCCACCAAGCTGTTTTAATGAGAAAGAGAGAGAGTCCGAGACCCCCAGGTACTAGCAATGGTGGGGAGCCAGCACCATCCCTATGCTTTATGGGGCAAGAGGAGCGCCAGTGTTACCAGAGCCCTGTAAGAGATGAAGACCCAGAAGAGGGACTCCCCAGCAACAGCTGTATTTATAGAGGGACTCAGCCACTGCTGCAATCGTAGCTCTAAAGCAGAGGATGTTGGGGGGTGGAGTCTGAACTTTTACCTCTGCTGCTCTTCAATCTCTTATCGATGACTCCTATTGGCCACACTGAACTGTGAGAGGGCAAGGGAGCTTGAGGGACGCGTCTATGGGAGTGAGCTTCCCAGGACACAGAGCAGATCCACAATGGGGGCACAGTGGGACTGCGGGCAAACAACGAGTAGTCAGCACGCGCATGCGCACACATGCATACACGCACACAGTTATAGGTACAGCGTAAGGATAGAAAATCTCTAGAAGAAACATAAGAAAATTATTAATACCTGTTGGCTTCAGGGAAGGAAAGAGAAAAAAAAGACATAGACTCTTCACTCTATAACATTATAACATTTTGTAACTTTTGAGAATCATGTGAATGTATTACCTATTTCAAAAACTAAATATCATTTAAATTTAAAAAATGATAATAAGCCAAAAACCAAGTTTGTGGCAGTTTTTAAGAGTGTTCACAAATACACTGATTCTTCATTCCTTCTGAGCACAGGGTAGGATTGTAGTTCTCTAACCCTGCTGAAGTTGGGTGTGGCCACATGTCTTATTTGACAAATGAAATGTGAGAACTAATGCATGTCACATTCAGGCGGAAGCTTTAAGAGCCAGTGCATATATTGCCATCTTCTCTTTTTCCTGCCTAATGGATTGTGGAAGTGTCTAGATGGAGTCCCTGTTAGCCGGAGTCCATGACTTATAGGGAACAGACACCCTCCCATCCACCACCGCTACACTACAGTGAACAGGTAGCAGGAGTGAGAAGTAACCTTTGTTGTTTTAAATTATTGAGCTTATGGGATTGTTTGTTACACAGCATATATTAGCCTATCCACACTGCTATAAGGTTGAATAGATGACTCCTGACATTATTTCCAAATCCATAATATATGATTTTTAAGAATATTTACACTTGGCCAGGCGCGGTGGCTCACACCTGTAATCCTAGCACTCTGGGAGGCCCAGGCAGGCAGATCGCTCAAGGTCAGCAGTTCAAAACCAGCCTGAGCAAGAGTGAGACCCCGTCTCTACTAAAAATAGAAATAAATTAATTGGCCAACTAAAAATATAGAAAAAATTAGCCGGGCATGGTGGTGTGTGCCTGTAGTCCCAGCTACTCGGGAGGCTGAGGCAGAAGGATTGCTTGAGCCCAGGAGTTTGAGGTTGCTGTGAGCTAGGCTGATGCCATGGCACTCTAGCCCAGGCAACAGAGTGAGACTCTGTCTCAAAAAAAAAAAAAATTTATACTTATCCTATGTATTAAAAATAATCCATACATTTGCACCCACAGAAATATTATTGATTTTAGCAACACTATGAATATTGATTTATTAATCCCTAAATTTCACAACCTACATCAGAGCTTGAAAAATAGACACCTTTTCACCAAATAATTCTACTCTTAAAAATTAATTCTAAGAAAATAATCAATAATCATGGCTAAATTTTACTGAATACTTATTATACACCAGGCACGATTCTAAGTGCTTTGTACACATTAACTTAGCAATCCTGTGATATACAGACTATTATTATTACACTTTTATTTTTTTTATTTTTTGTGGGGGGCACAGAGTCTCACTCTGTCGCCTGGGCTAGAGTGCCATGGCATCAGCCTAGCTCACAGCAACCTCAAACTCCTGGGCTCAAGTGATCCTCCTGCCTCACCCTCCCAAGTAGCTGGGACTACAGGCATGTACCACCATGCCCGGCTAATTTTTTCTATGTATTTTTAGTCGGCCAGTTAATTTCTTTCTATTTTTAGTAGAGACAGGGTCTTGCTCTTGCTCAGGCTGGTCTCGAACTCCTGACCTTGAGCGATCCGCCTGTCTTGGCCTTCCAGTGCTAGGATTACAGGCGCGAGCCACCGTGCCCGGCCATTATTACACTTTTATAAAAGGAGACTGGAGCTTAGAGAAATTAAGAAATTTACTAAAAATCCTATAACTCACAGATAGAGATTTTCATCTATTAGCTTGACTCTAGAGCCCACGCTTTCAACCGCTATGATATACTTTACTAATATTTCTTAAATAGCTTTAAGTATGTAAATCACAGCACTGTCTTAAATAAACAAAACTGGGAAACAATTTTACATCCAAATGTGAAAGAGTGTTTGAATCAATTGTGGTAGCACATGTGATAGAATACTATACACATGTAGTCACTTTTTAAAAAATGAAGAACATGAGAAGATATCGTGTTGTCGAGAATATGGAGAAAAGGAACACTTGCACACTGTTGGTGGCATTGTAAATTAGTAGAGCCATTTTGGAAAATAGTATGGAGGTTCCTCAAAAACTAAAAATAGAACTACCATATGATCCAGCAATGCCACTTCTAGGTATATATCCAAAGGAATTGAAATCAGGATGTTGAGGAGATATCTGCACTTCCATGTTCACTGCAGTGTCAAAATCAGATAAAATATAAAGATGAATCTCTAAATTTAAAACATTTTATTTGGGAAGCACAAATTGCAATTCTGGGCAGACACACAGACTGGGTGGTCTTCGGTATGTCTAAAGAACAAAGAGAAGGTTGGAGGTTTTATAAAAAGGAGAAATGTTATGTATTGTTTTGAAAGAAAGTCCATTGGCACTAGTAAAGTTTGGGGTGGTGCATGATGTCGGTGGGTAAAACTAGTCTTAGAGTCGTAGCAGCTTGTTTCAGCATCTCATAGATAAAACTGGTTTCAGGTTGCTACAGGCAGTTTCCGTGGCCAAGCTTGCAGAAAATTACATTGGTGAGCAATGTTACACGCCCTCAGTGCTCCTGCCCTTCTCACTCCGTTTTAGTTGGGGATAAGAATGACCCAATTCATATGATCGACTTTCACAGCAACATTGTTCACAATAGCCAAGATACGGAAATAACTGAAATACCCAAAAACGGACGAATGGATTAAAAAATGTGGTATGTATACACAACGGAATAGTATTTAGCCTTACAAAACAAAAATTCTGTCATTTGTGACATCATGGATGAACCTATAGGACATTATGCAAAGTGAAATAAACCAGGCACAGAAAGACAGATACCGAATTATCTCGCTTATATGTGGAAACTAAAAAAGTCAAACTCATAGAAGTAGAGAGTAGAATGGTGGTTACTAGAGGCTAGTGGGGTGTGGGGAGGGGGTGGACAGGGAAAGGGGTTGGTCAAGGGGTACAAAGTTTCAGTTAGACAGAGGGAATGAGTTCTAGTGATCTATTATTGTATAGCCTGGTGACTATAGTTTGTAATAATGTGTTATATATATTTCAAAACAGCTAAAAAGAAAAAAAGGATTTTAAATGTTCTTACCACAAAGAAAATATGTTTACCAATACATACAGTGAAAATAAGTAAAAAAAAAAAAAGTCTAGTCCTATTTTTTAAAAAAGCAAAGACAACAGTCTAGAAAGCTTACATCTGGCTAGCGGGATCTTGCATGAGTCTTTTTTTTAAGTGCCTACGTGTATTTTCTGATGTGCTATGACAACATGTAAAAATTCTATATGTAAACGTGCCACACCAAACTCACAGAGTAGATCCAGAAACTAGAGTTTGCATGCAGCTACTTTATTTTGATAAGCAATCTAAGGGAATAGAAGTGGGATGTGAAAGAGAGAAGTTGGGCTGGAAGGACAGCCAAATCAAGGGTGAGTTATGAAGTCGATCACCACTATGGGAAACGGAGGTATTCTCTCTAGAAATCTCTCCAGAGTCATGCAGAATGGACCTCATGGTCGTCCATTAGGCCTGAGGGACATAAGACGGGAGGATTTATCCATAGCTTCCCACCCCATTGGTCAAGAGTGTTAAGTCCCTCCTATTTCCAGGTTTGCACTTTTGACAGAAGGGCTAAGAAGGTTGCAGCAGCTGTGCCACTGGCTACAACAGAGAAGCCTCAGTGCAGAGAATAAGAGCCCTTGCAGGCCAGGCGCGGTGGCTCACTCCTGTAATCCTAGCACTCTGGGAGGCCCAGGCGGGTGGATCGCTCAAGGTCAGGAGTTCGAAACCAGCTCTGAGCAAGAGTGAGACCCCATCTCTACTAAAATTAGAAAGAAATTAATTGGCCAACTAAAAATACATAGAAAAAATTAGCCGGGCATGGTGGTGCATGCCTGTAGTCCCAGCTACTTGGGAGGGTGAGGCAGGAGGATCACTTGAGCCCAGGAGTTTGAGGTTGCTGTGAGCTAGGCTGACGCCACGGCACTCTAGCCCAGGCAACAGAGTGAGACTTTGTCTCAAAAAAAAAAAAAAGAGCCCTTGTAGAGCAGCTGGATTGAGCTGCTGGGATGTGAACCAGAGAAAAAGGGGAAAGGAGAGGACGAGCACACGTGCACCTTATTACGTAGAGATTGTGTGACACTCAGAGATTGAATTCCTAGTTCTTCAAGTTGTGGCTCTCTTGTTAACACAGGATGTTGTGAAATCCAAGTTTTATTTTATTTTTCTTTTAGAGTGAAAGCAGTTGTAGTAGAAAAGGCCAAATGGAAGTCCCTGAAACTGCTCACCTCCCCACCCAGCCAAGATAGTGAATAAAAACCTTATCACATCTCAGAAGGGCGTGGCAAAGATGAGAGCCACCCTCAAAGATTTAAAGGATGCGGAGGTGGTGGTTCCCATTGAGTTACCCTGCTAGCATCCACAAAAAACAGATAGTGGATGATTGTGTGCTACTCGAATTTAACAAAGGAGAAGTCCTGACTGCAGCTGCTGTGCTAGCTGTGGTATCTTTACTAGAGAAGATTGACACCGCCTCAAGGATGCAGTATGTGATCATTGATCTGGTGAAAATATTCTTTTCCATAGTGATCGAAAAGAAGGATCACTCTGAGAGGCCAAGGCGGGAGGATGACTTGAGGCCAGGAGTTAGAAACTACCCTAAGCAAGAGTGAGACCCCATCTCTACAAAAAATAGAAAAATTAGCCAGGTGTGGTGGTGTGCACCTGTAATCCCAGCTACTTGGGAGGCTGAGGCAGGAGGATCTCTTGACCCCAGGAGTTAGAGGTTGCAGTGAGCTATAATGGTGCCACTGCACTCTAGCCCAGACGACACAGCAAGACCCTGTCTCATAAATAAATAAATAATAAAAAAGCAGGATCGAAGCAGTTTGCATTCTCATGGAATAACAATGGTATGTATTCATAGGATTGCCCCAGACTATGTTAATTCTCCCATTTTCTGTCACAGGGACCTGTACTCTCTGAACATTCCACAAAAATTTCACTGGTCAACTATTTTCAGGTACATGATACATGATAATGAGCAAGATGTGACATATACTGCAGATGCCTTGATAAGACATATGTAATCCAGAGGGTGAGAAGTTAACCCCACGAAGATCCAGACACCTGTCAGATGAGTGGAGGACATACACATATGTCCCCTTCAAGGTAAAGGGTTGCATACTGCATCTTTTACTTCCTACCTATAAGAAAGAAGCATGTTGCCAGGCACGGTGGCTCATGCCTGTAATCCTAGCACTCTGGGAGGCCGAGGCGGGAGGATCACTCAAGGTCAGGAGTTCAAAACCAGCATGAGCAAGAGCGAGACCCCATCTCTACTAAAAATAGAAAGAAATTAATTGGCCAATTAAAAGTATATAGAAAAAATTAGCCGGGCATGGTGGTGCGTGCCTGTAGTCCCAGCTACTCGGGAGGCTGAGGCAGGAGGATTGCTTGAACCCAGGAGTTTGAGGTTGCTGTGAGCTAGGCTGACACCATGGCACTGTAGCCCGGGCAACAGAGTGAGACTTTGACTCAAAAAAAAAAGAAAGAAAGAAGCATGCCACTTGTTAGTGGTTTTGCTTGCAGAACATTCCACACTGGTATACACTGCTTTAATCCACTTATAAGGAGACTTGGAAGGTTGCTAGCTCTGGAGGGTAGTCTAAAACAAGAGAGGGTTGGGCAGCAGGCCTAGTTTTCAGTAAAAGCAGCTTTGCTGCTTGGGCCATACAACCCAGCAGATCCCATGGTAGCAGGGACATCTGTGGAAGAAAAAGATGCCATGTTGAGTTCTTTGTCTAGTCCAATAGGAGGATTGCAGTGCAGATCCCTAGGGTTCTCAAAGCGCTGCAAAAAATGATGCAGCATTCAAAATGCAGCTCCTGGCAGGCTACTGGGCCCTGATATAATCTGAGTACCTCACCATGGGACACCCTGTGGCCAGAACAGCTCATCATGAGTTGGGTGCTCTCACTGCTCCAAGTTATAAACATAAGTGGCGCCCCAGCAATTTAGTATAAGAGAGAAGCAGTACACCTGAGATTGGGCTTGAACAGGTGCAGAAGGCACAAATAAGCTATAGGAAAGGTGGGCAGACCCCATGAACCCCCTGCTACTGCCCTGGCATCTCTTCCTTGGCTCTCACCTATGACTTCATGCAGTATTCTTATGAGCTGCTAACACAGGAAGAAAAACTCAAGCTTCATTCACAGATGGGTCAGCTTGGTGAAGTTGATATGAATTGATAATGGACTGCTGCCCACAACATTCCCATTCGCGGGTGACCTTGAAAGACCGTGGTATGGGCAAAAACAGTAGTAAAGGCAAATCCTCACAATGGGAAAGCCACTTTTTAAAATCATTAAATTGCTTTTGTATACATGCATGTGTTTACTTTTATATGTGTATTACCTCCACCCACAGATTTATATAGGGCTTAAAAATATTCTTATTCCGTGTTGTTTAAATAATCACACCATCAGTTAAAAAAATTAAGCATCTAGGTGTTGTTATTAACAATGTCAATAAGAAAGAATAGAAAGGGAAGACTCCAAGACCATGTGGAAATTACGCGTAAGAAGTGACAGGCTCTTTGAGAATTCTGTTACTATTGCCTCAGCAATCAACAAGAAGGCAAATTGAAATAGTAGAAGGACAACAGTGTTTCAGAAAAAAACAAATGTGGCTTTGAGTCAAGGCTCTGTCACTTACTGAGTGCATGACTTTGGAAAAGTTATTTAACCTCTCTGAACCTCAGTTTCCTCCTTTGTAAAACGAGGTTGATGAACCTTAACTAGGTTCTTAACAGGCATGCAGAGTACAGTTGTGCAGCCTGTGAACTGCACAAAGGTACCTAATACCTAGTAGAGGAAGTGAGAAGGGAGGGGCCGGCATCCCCCTTGGGCTCAGACCACTGGGCAATACCTACCTTGCAGAAGTATCTATTTCTGGTTTGCACAAGGCCCCCCGTAGTTTACCTCGGATTTGACTGCTGCAAGGATTTAAAAGAGAACACGTATGTAAAGCACGTAGTAAGAGTAGCACTAAATGGTAGCTGCTGTTGCATTCCGTTGTCAGTTGAGGAAAGCCTAAAACTGCAAATAGAAGTCAGAAGCCAAGCCCTGCCTGCTAAAGATGGTCACAACAGGAAGGGCAGGTCTCAGAGACTGCCTCTCTCAGTGACTTTAAGGACACAAGGGCAAGGACTTGTCTTACTCACCTCTGGATGTTCCTGGCACTTAGCAGACAATAAATATTTGCTGAATGATTGAGTGAATAGAAGGATCATTTTCCTTTTTTTTCCTTTTAAACAAAGGAACAGTAGTAAAAGCTTTTTTGAAAATATTTGCTGGGACGCCTTCGTGAGCGTCCTCTCCTATGTTTGGTCTCGGTTCGCCAGTTCTTGGATTGAGTTTTCTGTCAGTTTTGAGGCCACTTACAAGATAAATCTAGGTCGGAGCACCTAGATTGTTTCATTGCCTTACCTTCAGAAAGAGAATCCTCATACAGTGAAACGAAGCAATAACAACCCCTCAGTCTCTCCAACCGCATCTTTTTGTTGTGTTTGCCACACAATCAAACTCTTTCAGCCCTGTGGATGTGAAACTAAACTTCCCATTTATGCTACATTGATAAAACTTAAGTATGATTTATTTAGAGTTTTTCAGCTGACCCTTATCTCTTCACTTTCTTTTAGACTACTCAGAATAAGTCTGGTTCTTAAATGAAGCTTGGTAAACCGTATGGCTGGTGAGGACAGCCACAGAACTGGGAGAAACTGCCTGCAGAGGCAAGTGTCGGTGGCGGAAGACCCCTCTCCTGGTCCCCTCTGGACTCCTTCTTCTTCTGCAAGGTGCAGCGGGGCTCAGGCCACACTGTGGCTCCATGAGCAGACAGTGAAGTTCCAGAAGAGTCCTCTTCCGTGGCAAAGAGAGGATGACAGCTGAGGTGTTATGGAAACCAAGTCTTCCCCTAAACAAAACGTTCTGTGGAGTCCAGCAAAATAATCTTTTCAGTTCAGCAGACTTAATTTTCCTGTAGCTGCTTCTGATTCGGGAATAATAGGTCTGAACTAGCTCCAACACAGGATACGGTGTGATAGAAAACAATATTCCCTATTCCTGTCGGCCATGTATTCTGTTTGTGCTCCCTCCCTTGTTCCCCGGGCCGGGTTGAATTTCCTCTCTTTCGCCGAGTTCACTGCTGACAGGGCTTATAAACTTGTCAGAATTAAACTTTACATGTTGTGCTGCTAGTTTTAAACAGCATTGAGAACTCCAGGTTCTGTAACGGCAAAATTCCCCCACAGAAGGGCAGCCTCTGTGAGGATAAGAAGGAGCCTTTGTTCTTCCTCAGAACAACTAATCCGTCCTCAAATAGGCCTGCTGGCAACACCGGAGACTTCTGAAGGGTTCTGTCCTTAGAGCCTTCTTTAGTTCCTCCTGCTGTTTCATTGTAACAGTAGGCCGGGCCTTCAGTGGGTTTTAACTGTCTGTTTTGAGGCTGCTTTTAGGATAGACTGCTTTGAAAACAATCTTTATATTCACTAACTTTGATGGAAAACAAGCAGTATTACGTTGTTGTTTCTCTATGAGGACAGAATTTCTTAGGATTAGCTGTATCAAAGCCCACATAGCAAACTTTGGGGCAAACATTTAAAAGGACACATCACTGTAAATGCAGTTTAAACATTTTTTCTCATTAAGTCAATGATATTAACTGGATTTACTTCACAACAAAATGGTGAAAAAAAGTAAAAGAAAATTACACTCTGCAAAATAATTATCTTATGGCATGCTGAATTATCAAATCACAAAAAGATTTGAATAGAGGATGATACTGATTTTCTTCAGATAAGGTTTTCCATTTTTTTATTCTGACAGAGTAAGGCCTGGCATTCTGTTCCTGATCTATGGAGAAGTTCTGGGTTCCTTTAATTTCAAAAAGCTTCCCAAATGCCCACAAATTCTCTTTCTGGGATACTCCCATGCTGCTCAATTAACCTACAAAGCCCATTTCACAGATAGCCAAGAAAACAACAGAAAGAGGCCTTGAAAGGGACCAGTTCAAAGCATGAGCCTGGATATGAGCCTAGCTCTACCTCTTGTTTCCTGTAAAACACTGGGCACGTTGCCTGAACTCTGGTGCCTCATTTTCCCATCTGTAAAATGGGAATAGTAACTGTATGTACCTCATTGAGTCATTAGAAGGGTTAAATCAGTTAGTATTTCTAAAGTGCTTAGAATAGTGCCTGATAGGAAATAAGTACTATATAAGTGTTGCTAAATAAAATTTTATCTAAGTCTAATCCTAACTTATTTTTTCTCTCCAAAATCAGAAGGATAAATCTAGTGAAAGAAATTTTTAATGTCTCCTATATAAGTAAGGTATCAAATAAGTATCTTCATCATAGATTATAAACAATAAACACATGTCTAATAAACACATTGTTAAAATATCAAGATGATATTTAGTTTTAAAAATGAAATATAAATCTATTTTCTATACGTTTAAGTGAAAAACAGCAGATTACATAAAATAATCTGGATTACGATTCCATTTTTATTAAAACAATATGTATTATAGAAAAAGGCAAAAAATGTCTGAACAGGTAGACACCAAAATGTTCATAGTTGTTATTTTTATGTGATGAAATGATGGGGGTTTTTATTTTCTTCTTTTTAAAAAATCTAAATCTTCTAAATTTATTACTTATAAAGAGAAACTAAAATTTATCAATAAAAATACAGTTTTAGAGTTATAGAAATTTATTTCTCTCTATAGGAATGTCCAAGAAAAATGAAGAAATATATTTCATTCCTACAATTAAATATAATAAAAATTTCCATAAATCTCAAATTTAGCAAGGAGGAGATTTTTTAACCCATTGCCTTAAATACCCTAAGACACTGAAAGGTATTTTAAACAATCTTGCATTTATCAGCTTGGATATTTTAATCATCTGTCATCACTTTTATCTTACATTAGTTGTGAGAAACTAGCTTGATGTTGATTTGTTTTATATAACAAAACTTTTAAAACAACTCATTCCACTAAATTTGAAAACTGAGGTAGATATTCTGCAGATAAAATAATTTTTTAATCTAGCAAATCACAGAAATGAAAAGTTTTAAAAGATTATTTAGGAGGAAAGATAGATGACTACTTAAATTGGATAAATTTTCCAAGAGCCAGAGAGAAAAGTTACATTATATACCATCTTCCCATTACTATCATTAGGGAGATTTTATAAGGTCACTACTGAGTTTTGTTCTTCTTCAAGTGTAACTTTGTTTCTCCTCAAACTGAGTTATTGGTTTCTTCTAGTCTCATGTGGCTTAAGTAAATTAAATCTGTGTTTTCCTCCTTTTTTTTTTTTTTTTTTTTACCACAGTGGGGATTATCTTTTCTCTCTTGCAGTGAGAATCATAAACCTAAAAGCCACAATGAAACAGTACATTGGGAAACTAAGAAACTGGTACATTTAAAATGTACAGATTTGAGGGAAGCTAGCTGATTTTTGTTCTTCCACAAAACTGAGATACCAATTTATGTTTCTTGTTGAAACATATTAATATCAACTATTAACCCACTAATTCACACATTTTTGTAAGTGTTAGGAGTGTCTGTTTTAACCATGCTAAATCTGTGCAACCACTGTTCTAGCCTATCTTGCTTCTTTTGTCCCTAAGTGGAATTCCCTACTGGATTGTTCAAACTTTCTACCTTGTTTCCCTTGAACCTGTTCTCAGATTTTTTTTTTTTTTTAAAAAGGTTCTGAAAAGAAGATGACCCAGTTTTCCAGAGTGAATAAAAATTTTCTGCATCCACAGTGGAAATCTTACAGTATTTTTTTCAAAGCTATAAGATGGTAGGGGGAAAGGTATTTTTTCTTCTTATTAGACGTATTGAATAAAAGGTATAAAAGATGTTAAAATATTACTTAAGAAATCTACTAACCAAGAATCTGTAGAGAAAGCCCAGAAAACTAACAAGGGGTTAAAAGGAAAAAAAAAGAAGTAAGGCAAAGCCTCTTTCTTTTGTAATCTAACTTCTCTATTTACTATAAGGTTCAATGTGGCTTTCTATTCCAAATATTATATTATAAAGACATTTCATTAACCAGTGATACTAGCTTAAGAAAATATTTTACTCAATAGCCCTTTTATACCATATAAAAAGGGAATGATATTTGAGAAAAATATTTAAATAGAGCTCAGAATAGAAAGTACTAAATTCCTTTCATCTACATAAGAAAATTACTAGATTCTTTTTCCTGGAAAGCGGGCATTTTTTCATATTCTTTCTGATACGCTGTTCCCCTTAAATTTTTGGCTTTTTATCTTTTGCTGCTAAACCCACAAGAAATATTTTAAAGATGCTCTCTTATAGTGCCTAAAAAGTTAACCCCCAATTTTTTTCTACTGCCCCCATCCAGGAATCCATTCTAATTATTTACATTTAAATTTTTTTATTCATCCATGTATTTATTCATTCATTCACAAATACTTACTGAATGCCTGCAATGTTTCAGTCACTGAGTTAAGCTCTAGGGATACTGTGCATAGCACAGTCACAGTTTATAGAGCTGATAGTCAAATGAAGTATTTGGATATTAATCATAAAAATCATAAAAAAAAATTCCTGACATAGAGATAACCACCAGTAATATTTTGTTGTATATCTACATATGTCTGTATTTTTATATAATCCACTGTGTCTTCTCAGAATTTTCATGAGGTGGTTGAGTAAGCAAAAATGATAGCACTTTTCTCCTGACTATAATTTTTGATCCATTTCCATGATTTTTATCAAATATCAAAGTAGGTAAACATTTATTGAGTAGCTATTGTGTGCCTATTAGAAAACTGGCATGATTCCTTTCTTTTTTATTTTTCTTTTTGTTTTTATAATAATAATTTTTTCTTTTCTTTTTTAAACTTTAATTCTTATATTTTATTTTTTTTTCTATTTTTTTATTTTGTAGGAAGCATGTCACATACAGCTAAAGCTACACTATACTAAAGCTGTCACATACATAATATTGCCACCAAGTTTTTAAAAATAGAGGTTTGTCTTCATTGCAGTTATTTTACTCTAATTTTCTCTTATCCTTGTTTTCAATTCTATTGGCGTTTTCCTTTCTCTCATAAATTTCATATTTTTACTATTAATACAGCATTTCAGTCTGCAGAAATCATTAGAAATCTGTCATTTTAGATAACCTTCCTATTTTTGTGTCATCAACAGATTTGAAAATAATTTTTTCAAAGCCTTCATTTAGATCATCAGCAAAACTACTGAATATTTTGTAGGATATAGTAAGACTGGCTTAAAAGACAAGGAACAAGAGCAAAGTGGCTTATTAACACGACTCCAGTGAAAAGACAAGAGAAGGACACATAAGAGAGAGGCCTAGGGAAGTAGTAAAGACTTACTGTGGGTGCACAGCTGAAAGTCCAGCATGTGAGAAAGGAGGGAACTGAACCTACACCGCATATCAAAAGCAGTACCTGCCAGGCGTGGAGATATGGGTCTGTAGTCTCAGCAACTGGGCAGGCCGAGGCAGGAGAATCACTAGAAGCCAGAAGTTCCAGGCCAGCCTGGACAACAAAGCAAGACTGTCTCTTAAAAAAAAAAAAAAAAAAAAAAAAAAAAAAAAAAAAAAAAAAAAAAAAAAAAAAAAAAAAAAAAAAAAAAAAAAAAAAAAAAAAAAAAGCAGTACCCATGGTGAGAAATGGTAAAAGAACGGAGAGAAATCCAAACAAATCCATACAAAACTTTGATGGTATATAAAGGAAAACTATATGTGAAACTGCAAAAGTTTGCATGTTGATGCCATGTAATTTTGCCTGACACATTACAGTGAAGATAACATGCTTTTCACAGCCAATTCAAAGATGGAAGGAAGATTTGATTGCTGATGCTTGAATCAGTCTGTGTACTAGCCTACGTGATAACCTCTGTGCAAATTAGAAAAAAAATGACTCTTCCTCTAGGCTGACATAACCCCACACGAGGACTTAGAGCTTAGCAAGGAGAGCACAAGTTGAACTGTGGCCCTCACTCACCCCCTTAGCCAGGTGTCCCTGTGCACTGATCACAGTGTGGTTTGCTGGGGCTTTTCAAACCCCAGTTCCACTTTGCCAGCTGGCTCCCTGCTAAGCTGGCAGATAAGCTGTGGCAATAGGGGTGCTAGAGGGAGACCAAGGGTTGGAGGAGGAAGAAGAGACTGCTTCCTCCTACAAGCTTTCTGTTTGCTTGTGGTTCTTGCCTCTGATACCCTGTGAAAGGCAGCTGGATCCAGCATGCTGTTGTCCTAACACTTGCAGAACTAGCTGCATTGCACCCTTCCCTCAGAGACACCAACACCAAGCCCCTCTTCAGAGATGGGTCCCAGCTCCAAGAGACACCTCCTCCAAACTCAGAGACACCAGCACCAGCTGAGCAGCACTCTCTCTTCAGGCGTTAGAGTTTCAGCTCCACACAGCGCTCCTCTAAGTTTCTACACGTTTAAATAATTCCAACCTCTTACCTTTGTTCCTTCAACCCTAGAGATAATTAAGAGTCTCCTGCAGTTGCTATCTTTATGATATTTTAGATTTCTCTTTTTACCTTTTTGGTTACCAAGTTGACAATTTTATACCTAGCTGACAATTCTTTATATTAAATTATCTTCATTCAAGTAACTTTCTATAGTTTCTGTCTCTTTTTTTTTTTTTTTTTTGAGACAGGGTCTCACTTTGTTGCCTGGTCTAGAGTGCCATGGCGTCAGCCTAGCTCACAGCAACCTCAAACTCCTGGGCTCAAGGGATCCTCCTGCCTCAGCCTCCTGAGTAGCTGGGACTACAGGCATGTGCCACCATGCCTGGCTAATTTTTTCTATGTATATTTTTAGTTGACCAATTAATTTCGGTCTATTTTTAGTAGAGATGGGGGTCTCGCTCTTGCTCAGGCTGGTTTCAAACTCCTGACCTTGAGCGATCCGCCTGCCTCGGCCTCCCAGAGTGCTAGGATTACAGGCGTGAGCCACTACGCCCGGCCTTAGTTTCTGTCTCTTGACCGGACCCTGACGGGTACAAAGAGGAAGATGAATTAAAGCAATAAATCATCACAATCTACATACATTATTTTTTTCAGGCATTGCTTGGACTGCCCTAACATCACAACTGCTCAGTAAGGGGAGATAACATTCCATTAGACTCTTGAGTTAGGGATTATTGCCAGAATTAAGTCTGTGACACCTCAAACAACTAGCTGGCTTAGTTGTTAGATTCTATTAAGGGACTCTTGGTAGGAGAACGATAAACTCAGCCTATATCTTTCCAAAGGAGATATATCAATCAGAAGTAGGTTATTCTGCAGTAACTACCACCCTCTAATTAGCAATGGTTTACAATAATCAGTCTTATCTTTCTTGGAGGTTTCATGGCAGATAAAAATCCACTGCAGCTCTGCTCCATGGCTCTTCTCCATTTGGGGACCAAGGCTGAAGGTATTGCCCCATCCTTGTCTCAGAGAGAAGGGAGTAAGAGTGAAATCACACAATGGCTCATAAGGCTTCTGCTTGGAGGAGGCATAAGTCACCTCCACTTGCATTCCATTGATTAAAGCAAATCATATAGTCAAACCTGCTATCAGTGAGGCAGGTTGGGTAAAGGGTTAACAAATATTTTTCCCTGCTGAATGCAAGTTTGACCTTTAGTTAACATTCTGGCTATTTCCCTGGAACCAGATTAGAGTGCTATGTTAACAATGTTACTCAGTGACATCACTTATAATAAAAATAATGGTGTTTCTCTGAATCTTTATAAACCTGCTTTTTAAACCTACACATTCTGGAGTACTATTCAGCTTTAAGAAACAATGGTGATATAGCACCTCTTGTATTTTCCTGGGTAGAGCTGGAACCCATTCTACTAAGTGAAGTATCTCAAGAATGGAAAAACAAGCACCACATGTACTCACCAGCAAATTGGTATTAACGGATCAACACCTAAGTGGACATATAGGAATAACATTTATCGGGTGTCGGGTGGGTGGGAGGGGGGAGGAGGGGATGGGTATATACATACATAATGAGTGAGATGTGCAACGTTTGGGGGATGGTCACGCTTGAAGCTCTGCCTCGAGGGGGGCGGGGGGACATGGGCAATATACGTAACCGTAATATTTGTACCACCATAATATGCTGAAATAAAAAATAAAAGTAAACGTACACATTCTGTTAGAATGTAATTATTTCATAGTAACTTTCTCCTATATATCCAAACTTTCTTTCTCATTGGTTAGAAATTTGGAATATTGGTTTCTATTTTGGTTTTCTCTACTTTCTAAGAATGTTTCAGTTAGAGTTATTGGTTGCAAACAACAGAAAATAAATCTGGTTCAGTTAAGAAGAAAAATAATTTTGGGAAGGGTTAAAGGTTGCACAATAGGCAAGAAAGCTGAAAAAACAAACTTGGGTAGAAAGCTAGATAGACAAATACAGCCAAGATCCTGCCAAAAGAGCCATTCATGTAGGATGTTCTACTGGCACTGATCCTGCTGGGAACAGTGCTGCTGGTATCGGCTGCCTCTGGACACTAACACTTTTGAACTTATGATGTCTTTGTAGATAAAGTGACTACACTTACATTACAGTCCCACACTGTAGTTGGCAGAACTGAGGAGAAAGACTATCTATCATTCCCCTTCAGCTTCCATGTTGTGAACAGAGACCTCCATCCTTTATTTTTCCCCGTGGGATTCTACCAAAGAAGAAGGTGGTGATATAATGAGCTGCCAAAACAATAGATGCCCATTAGAAAAAGATCCAAGAAATGTAAGGATTTGCCAATGCTGTTCCTTTAGCATAATTAGTTTACAGAATGTTGGTATATTTGGCTTCTTACATTACTACTTTAACTTGCCCCCCTGCAATTTTTATAATTTGTATTAGGAAAGCATTGTTTATATAATCTGCCTTCCTATGTCCTTATGATACCCCAACAACAATATCATTTTTGTTTGTTCCTGTTTTTATCCTAGTCTGAGGTCTTATAAGATGTTAAAAATGTATTCTGTAGGGGGAAAATAGGTCTTTAGTCATATAAAATTGAGAAGCCCTACAAACTATAACTCCCTTTTGAAAATTTTCAAAGCACAGTAGCATATTAAAGGTTTTGAGAAATCCAGAAGTAAAGAAATACATTTAATTTTAACTCATCTTTGACTCTACAGCATCATTCTAGTTATTCGACTATTGATTGGTCCTTAACTCCATTTTATCCTCTTTTCTGTATCTCAAGGGCTGGAAGCCTGAAAACTACATATCTTAGAATTGCTCATCAGTTGGTTTCTGATTAGGTTATTTCAATGGAGGGCCCTGGCAAGAGGTTAGGAAGCAGGAAGAGGAGAAAAGCCCTTATTTTTTTCCTTCTGCTCTGTCTTGGGCAGCAGCAGTGGCAGGCCATCACAGCAACTGCAGTTGAGGCGATAGTGGTGCAATTGTAGCAGCGGCAGCGCAGTTGTAGGAACGGCAGCAGAGGACAATTATCAGCTCCAGCAGTGGCAGCAGCAGCAAGTCTACCAGCAAAGGTGGGACTGTGGCTTCCAGAATCCTGAAGCATCACTGAGATCGCTGGCTTCCTACAAAGTGGCACCTGCGGTCTTTCCAACAGCACCTGTGGCAACGAGGTGTTAGCAGTCTCAGCAGCACAGTGCTCATGGGATCTGGGCAGCACTCTTTTCCCTTTTGCTCCTCCAGCCTTAGGAGTTGGCAGCTTCCTGTAGTTACTGATATCTAGGTAGCATCCATTCACATTTTTGCCCCTTCAGCCTGACTAACACTTTTGCAAACAATCCTCTGTATTAAAGGCCCAATGTTAGAAATACTTAGAGTTATTTCTGTTGCTCTGACTAGATGCTGGAATATATAAATATGGTATTTTCCCCCAGAAAGCATCTTGTATGACAATAAATTCTGCATGATATAGTTTATTTAGGAAATGCAAACAGCCCAAATCCTCCTCGCTTTTCTTTTGTTTTCTAGTTGTTGTTTTTTTCTGTAAATAGGTACTTTGTCTGCTACATTACTATTATTACTTACATTATGTTACATATTTTTGACCAATGTGTTACTTAAATTCCATATTCCAGTTACATATTTCACCCAAGAATTCTTACTCATACTTATAAAATCAAATATGAAGTTTATTTTGTTCATCATCATTCTGTGTACTAATTTATAGATATAACTCTCAACCAACTAATTTATTTATTCTTGAGATAACTTACCTGCTGTAAAGTGTACAAATCTTAGGTGTACTAATTAATGGATTTTTACATAAGCATCAACTAAAGATATAAACATTTCCAGCATTCCAGAAAGCTTCCTCATACCACACCATCAGTACTCCATTGAAGATAATAAATATTCTGAACTCTACCACAGATTAGTTCTGCTTGTTATTATTATATCACTCTGTCATTCATTCACAACTTATTTGTTCAACTCATGATGGACATTTGAGTTTTTAACCAGGTTGCGGCTATTAATGTTGCTATAAACATTCTTATACATGTCTTTTTGTAGATATAAGCATTCACTTCTGTAGGGTACATATGCAAAAGTGGGATTGCTGGATCGATGGGTATAGGTATATTTGGCTTTAGCAGATCCTGCCAAAAAGTTTTCCAAAGTGCTTGTACAAATTTGCATTCTCATGAGCAATGTATGAGAGTTCCGTTTGCTCTACATCTTTACCAAAACTTGGTGTTGGCATTCTGGTGGAGGTGTAGTGGTGCTTCGTTATGGTTTATATTGATGTCTTGATACCTAAACATCATGAGCACCTTTTACACTTAGTGGCCATATGAATATTCTCTTTCTTTGAGGTATACATTTCCACTCATTTTAAAATATTGGGTTGTCTGTCTTTTTATCATTAATTTGCAGGAGCTTTTATATGAAGGATCTTTAACAAGTTCATGGAATATCCAGCCATTCCAAGAAACTAAAAAAAAAAGTTCATGGAAAATATGTATTATGAAAAAACTATGCATGGATTTCAAATTTTTTTGTACCCAGATAAACTCATATCAACTTATTATAACATGTCTGAACAGGATCTAGTTTGAGGCACTAAGAAGGATAAGGTATCAGTTTGAAAAAAGCCCCTATCAGAGCAACATGAATTCTGCCAAAATTGAAGCAAGAACAAACATCAAATTTATGGTGAAGCTTGAGTGGAAAAATGGTGAAATCATTGATGTTTTACAAAAAGTTTATGGGGATAATGACCCAAAGATATCAGCAGGTTATAAATAGATAACTCATTTTAGGAAGGGATAAGACAATGTTGAACATGAATCCCACAGTAGCAGATCATTCACACTAATTTACAAGGAAAAAATTAATTTTGTTCATGTCCTAATTGAAGAGACTGATGATTAACAGCATAAACAATAGCCAACACCATAGACATCTCAACTGGTTCAGCTTACACAATTCTAACTGAAAAATTAAAGTTGAGCAAACTTTCCACTCAATGGGTGCCAAAACCATTGTATCCATATCAGCTGCAGACAAGAGCAGAGCTTTCAATGGAAATTCTATACAGGTGGGATCAAGATCCTGAAGCATTTCTTTGAAGACTGTAATGGAGATGAAACATGGCTTTACCAGTACAGTCTTGAAGACAAAGCACAATCAAAGCAATGGCTGTAAGAAGTGGACATGGTCCAGTCAAAGCAAAAGCAGAGAGGTCAAGAGCAAAGGTCATGGCAATAGTTTTTTGGGATGCCCTAGCATTTTGCTTGTTGACTTTCGGTGGCGGGGGGCAAAGAATGATAACATCTGTTCATTATGAGACTGTTTGGAGAAAGTTATCCAAAGTGTTAGCAGAAAAATGCCTGGGACATCTTCACCAAAGAGTCCTTCTCTACCACAATGCTCCTGCTCATTCCTCTCGTCAAACAAGCGCAATTTTGTGAGTTTTTCGATGGGAAATCAGTAGCCATCCACCTGATTTGGCTCCTTTCGATTTTTTGTTTTCTGATCTTAAAAATGCTTAAGGACACCCACTTTTCTTTAGTTACTAATGTGAAAAAGACTGTATTGACATGGTTAAAGTCCCAGGACCCTCAGTTCTTTAGGGATGGACTAAATGGCTGACATCATTGCAGACAAAAGTGTCTTGAACTTGATGGAGTCTATGTTGATAACTAAAGTTTATATATTTTATTTTTGTCTTTTAATTCCATTTTCCATGAAATTTTTGAAGTCCCCTCATGTATTCTACGTATAAGAATTTTGGCAGATACATGTATTGAAAATATCTTCCCCAGTCCATTACTTTTCCATGCAATTGATTCTATCTTTTGATAAATAGAAGTTCTTAATTTTACTGAAGTATAATTTTTCAGTCTTTTCTATTATGGACAGTACATTTTCTGTCCTGTTTATGATATTCTTCTCTATCCTTAGGTTACAAGGATATTTTCCTATATTTTCTTCCATAAGCTTTATTTGGGACACATTTAGGTCTTTGATCATCTCAAATTAATTTTTTATGGTATGAAGTAGAGATAAAGGTTAATTTTTTTCATATAGATATCCAGTAGACCTGGCACCATTTATTGAAAAGACCATCCTTTCCCCCTGCTGAATTGCAGTGGCTTCTTTCCTATAAATCATGTGAATTTATACATGTAGACCAAGTCTAGACTCAGCATTCTGTTCTATGTGTCTATTCTTGCACTGTCTTAATTATTATAGATTTAAATTAAGTCTTTATATTTTTTGGCCCTTTGCACTTCAATATATATTTTTTTCAAAGAGGCTCTTTAGTCCAGTTGAATGTAATTATAAATGTTTGGGTTTAAGTGTATTATCTTTCTACTTTTTTGTTTGTCCCATCTGCTTTTTATTCCTTTAGTTCTCCCTTCTTGCCTTGTTTTGTATCATGCTATTTTTATTCCATTTTTCTCCTCTATTAGCTTTAAAAAAAACCCTTTTTAATGTTTTTTAAGAGATGGAGTCTCATTATGTTGCCCAGGCTGGTCTCAAACTCTTGGGCTTAAGCAATCCTCCTGCGTCAGCCTCCTGAGTAGCCCAGATTATGGGTGTGTGCCACTATGCCCAGCTCTCTATTAGCTTTATAAACAGCTTTATTGAGATATAATTCTTACATCATGCAATTCACCCATTTAAAGTATACAATTCAATGGCTTTTAGTATGCTCAAAGAGTTGTGCATCAATCACCACAATTGAATTTATGTTTTCATTACCACAAAAAGAAATCCCATACCCCTTAGCCATCACTCTCGAATTTCCCAAACCCCTAAGTTGTAGGCAACCACTAATCCACTCCCTGTCTCTGTAGAGTTGCCTATTCTGGACATTTCATATAAATGTTCGGAAAAATGGACTTATCAGGTATTGGTGTGATATTATCTGAGTGTGTGTGTGTGTGTATGTATGAGTGTGTGTGTAAGAGAGTAAGAAGGAAAAAATGGGAACCTTTGCATAACACGTTGAGTAAGGAGAAAATGGGAAGAAATAAAAAGTGGGGATAGAGTAAGATCTTATATTTTCTTGAGCACGGATAGTCATGTGTGCTTAAAGATCAGATTTACAAATAAGGATACTGAATTTGAGGCTTTTGGTGAAGTTTATTAAAAGAAACTAAGATTTCAGATGTGCCAATAACCCTAAGTGTAAAAGTTTTGGTTCTCCAATATCTTCTGAAGAAAGTCTAGTATATATTTTAGCACTATAATAAGAATCAACAAGCTGAAACCGGTTTTTCCCTTCAAAATACTTCAAAGTGAATGTGTACCTCAGCCACTCCTGTCCTTTTTTCTAGAAGGTAAATAAAAGTGACTGATGTAATTGGTGATCCAAAGCCTATATTTTTCTTAAATGGACAAAAAAGATCTTGTAAAGATTTTTAGTTTTATTATTTATAATTATTCCATCTTTTTATTCCTACAACATGCCAAGCTTGTTCCCACTTTAGAATCTTTATATTTGCTGTTCCCAGTGAATGAGCCCTGGTTCTTTGCTCTAAAGATCAAAGTACTGAGCTCAAGTGCTGCCTCCACAGATAGGTCTTCCCAGACAACTGTATCTAAGACTTCCTCACCTCTCCTCACCAGTCTCCCCCCAACAGCCTGTATGCCATCATCCTGGTTCATTGTCTTCTTAGCTGTTACTAACACTCTCTGGAATTGTCTTTTGTATGTGTTTATTTATTGTTTGCATGTTCTCCTTCTCCCTTCATAATAATTTCTGTAAGAGCAAGAACCTTGTCTAACTTATCCATTGCTGTGTCCCAGGGCAGTGCCTGCACACAGGGCGGGGGGGGG
>VBSM01002616.1:34398067-34409028 GCA_008086735.1 Cheirogaleus medius
AAAAAAAAAAAAAAAAAAAAAATATATATATATATATATAGTTAACAGAAAATTAGATAGATTCAATAATTAACTAGTATGTACTTTGTTCAAGAAGGGTCAAAGTTCAAGATTATACCCTTATGAATTCTATAAATCTCTAAATTATTAAATGGGGCCTGAAACTATGTAAGAGATTGAGCTTTTGTGCTTTTGATTCCTATACTTACAAGAAATAAATGAAATTTGTAGATTTAGAACAACATATTAGGAAGTGCCCTGTTTGGAATCAGAGGAACTGCCACAGACAGGCTCTGGGTCAATGGACAATTAATTTCTGAGCCTCAGTCTACCCTTAGGCATACTGTCTTAGTCTGTTTTGTGCTGCGATACCAGAATACCATAGACTGGGTAATTTTAAATGAACAGAAATGTATTTTCTCACAGTTCTGGAGGCTGAGAAGTCCAAGATTGAGGCACCAGCATCTGGCAAGGACCTTCTTGCTGTGACATCCCATGGTGGAAGGTGGAATGGCAAGAGAGCTCAAGAGAGAGAGAGACAAAAGAGAGACACATTCATCCTTTTACAAGGAATTCACTCCTGCGATAATGAACCCACTCACACAATAATTCCATTAATCCATTCACAAGGGTGGAGTCCTCATAGCCTAATAATCTCTTAAAAGTTCCACTTCTTAATACAGTTATAATGGCAATTAAACTTCAACATGAATTTTGGAGCTGGCATTCAAACCATAGCAGATACTTACTCAACAATAAGGAATTTTGTGAGGCTTAAGAAATAAAGCAAAGCAATTATAAATAACATTTATTGGTCCCTTAGTATCAGACTAAATACTTTAAATTTATTATTTATATAAACCACATGATCCCATGCAGTAGCTTATTATTCTGCTTATTTTATACATACTGATAACTGAGATACAGAGGGATGATGGGACTTAACAAGGGTCATGTGATGTGCAAGTGGTACAGCCAAGGTTCAAACCCAGAACCTGTGCTCTGAGCCATTATGCTTTGTGTTTTCCAAACAGTGAAGAATTGTTCAAGGGTGATTTAACAATAATATTTCTACCAAGAAGTTCTTGAATGAATAACCAGGAGTATTCTTAGTAAGATTCTGTCTTTCCTAAATTCAGCTTGTTTCTGCTGAACTTAAAGCCCACGCGCACTACTGGTATTCTCAGTAGCTGCATCTAATTCCCCGAAAAATCACGAGTGTAAAACACAATGCTGAGTCATCATATAGGTCCTGGATTCTGCATACTGTGCTTCAGTGGGCAAACTATTCCTTTGTTTTGATTTAGCCAAACTAAAAAAAAAAAAGCTGACATTAAACTTGCATCTCAAACCTGAAAAAGCCTTTTTGAATTCCAATGTATCAACTATTGTTAAAAAGAATAAGTACAAATGAAGGGAATTAAGTTTAATTTATCTAATAAATAAAGAGAGCCTTAGCCAGGGTTAGGGAGAAATCTGCTCCAGCAGTGTTCTAAGGAAGGATAGGGATTTACTGTACTCTTTTTCGTTATTTGCTGAAGCATTTAGAACAAGCCAGTGTCTGAGAGAGCATACTATGTCAGGACAGAGCTTAACTGTCTTCTAAAATTATAGCGCATATTTAATTGCTTATTGGATTTTTTCTTTGGAAAGGATTTGTTCTCAATAAATAATTTTTTTATTGTGTTGAAAACAAGAATTTCAGGATCATAGATATGACCATGGTATCCAGGGATTTTCTTAAATTTTTAGCTCTAGCAGAAGAAATCTGTAACTTAAGAAGAATCTTCCAACTGTTGCCAATCCTGAGTCTGAACAAATAAATATAATCAATGTAAATAGTCTGGATAATTGTCACAAGAAAGTGCATCTCTTTACTCTTAGCAGGGTTATATAATTTATGAGGGTCACCCATATTGTCAGAATTATTCTTGCTATGATTAGACAATGATGATAAAATACCCAGCCATAACAGACATCAACTACAAGAGGAAAGAGTAAAAACAACAACAAAAAAAGTAATTATTATATCTGTCCATCACTATTTGATGTGAGTATCTTCTCCTTTTACTATATACCCTTACCAATCTTAGCAAAGTCAAGGTATCATGCTGTTTTAACTTTCTTTTAAAGTAGCAATTCTCAAGCTTTTTGGTCTCAGACTCCTTATGCTCCTAAAAATTATCGAAGACTCCAAAGAACTTTTGGTCATGTGAATTATATCTATTAAAACTGAGAAACTGTTAAAGTATTAATTTATTTTAAAATAATAATCCCATTAAATGTGAATATAAGATATATCTTATAGAAATTAACTATACTTAATTCCAAAACAATAACAACTAGTGAGAACAGAAAGGTTTTGCAAATGACAGGTTGTCATATATGTTTTTACTTTCAATCAATTATAATATGTTGATTTGGTTGAAGTATGTGAAGAAAATATCAAAATGACGTTTGAACAGGGAGGAGTATTTTACTAGCCTTTCCAGATCATTATAGATATCCTTCTTTGATATTACAATATGAATTAACAAGTGGCAATTTATTAAAGGTTAGTTGCAACATGAAATCCAAAACCATTATCAATAAACTCTTTTACTGTGTTACATTAAAATCCATTGCACTTTATGCCAGGTGCAGTGGCTCACACCTGTGATCCCAGCACTTTGGGAGGCTGAGGCGGGAGAAATGCTTGAGGCCAGGAGTTTGAGATCAACCTGAGCATCATAGTGAAACCCAGTCTCTAAAAAAATTAAATAAATAAAAATTATCTGGGTGTGGTGGTGTGCACCTTCAGTCCCAGCTACTGAGGAGGCTGAGGCAGGAGGATCTCCTGAGCCCAGGAGTTCAAGGTTACAGTGAGCTACGGTCATACCACTGCACTCCCAATGTGGGCATTCCTCCTGCCTTGGCCTCCCAAAGTGCTAGAGTCACAGGTGTGAGCCACTGCACCTGGCATAAAGCGCAATGGATTTTAATGTAACACAGTAAAAGAGTTTATTGATAATGGTTTTGGATTTCACGTTGCAACTAACCTTTAATAAATTGCCGCTTGTTAATTCATATTGTAATATCAAAGAAGGATATGTATAATGATCTGAAAAGGCTAACTAACCCTACCTCTTTTAAAAAAAAATCCATTGCATTTTGAATGGGTTTTTACCCATGAAAGATCTTGTTAACATCATGCATTGGCCATTTGGGAACAAACAAGAGCTATTCAGATCATCCCTATGTTCATACATTTCATTAAACAATATTTCAAAAATCACAATTGTTAATATCACTGGTATCATCTGAAAGATATCAGAAAACTGTCTTCAAGTATTGAGAAACTGCCAAGCTCTTGGGAAGGATACAAGTTTTCCAAAATTCTAATTTTCACTTGAAAACTCAAATTTTATCATTGTCAAAGAATACTGTCAGTTTGTGTTCCCTGAAGTGACAGGAACACTTGGTTCATTTTTGAGACAATTATCTCCCAAGTTACCTAAGTCTGAATAACCAGTTTCTCTCAGTCATTATTAGTAAATGGTGTTTTAAGAACAAAAGGAGCTAGTTCAGCTTGCAACTCAAAAAACAGTGCAAGTTCTTTTTCTTCAATACAACCATCATACTTGGATATGCAGCAGAAGTACCTTCTGTATGCCACACATAGTGCATAGAATAAAAAAGATGTAATTATGACTCAAAATTTAATAATTAATTTTTATTGCTTCATCAAGGGCATTCTTAAGTGAAATAGGCTTTTTTATTTTTCCCAAGAGTATGTAACAGTAAAGAAAATAATTAATAGTTTGGTTTCCGTGTCTTGTTTAATACTAAGGCTTCAACAGTTTTATCTACCATTGATTTTGCACCGTCAGTACAAACGCCAACCCAGTGAAAAAGGCAAATGATGTCTTAGCATTATTATGTAAATAGTCTGATTTCACAGCCGCAGGGGTCCACGAACCATGCTTTAAGAATTGTTCTCTATACTATAGTACATTAATATCTGGATGGAGATGTACCACCTTCTGGGTTTTCTTCTTGGAAAAAGACCTACCTTAGATATTTTGACTAAATGTTGCTTTGAGATGACCTGATATTTAATTAAATATGTGGGTTGTTTTCTCATCATATGATCTATGATCCCCAAACTTTTATTGGGCACCCCATCAAAAAAATCAGCTAATACCTCTGATATATGGATATTTCTTTATAAATTATACACAGTATATGATGCTATGCTGTACTAATATATTTTATACATTATAAGTCAAAGCTCTAAAAAAAGAGATTTTAAAAGGAAAAATGACATAGAAATTAAACACTATTCTTAAATACGTTTTATTTTATTATCAAGAAAACATTTCTTTGCCTTTACCGAAAAAATTTAGTAAGAGAAATGTAATGAAATATGCTTTGTTTTTATAAAATTTGGATCGGTACTATGGATAAAATGATATGAAGTTCTGGTTATAAGTTTAGTTTATTTCAATATTTGGTGTTAATGGCTCTCAAAGCTAAAAAAATCCTACAAAGATTATGGATTCAAATTGAAGGGTTAGCTTCACTTACTAAATTAGGATATTAATTTTTCAGTTCATATACCAATAATAAAAAGATTTTTATTGAAATATAAGTAATATTTATGTGCTCTTTCTCTTTAAATAAATTTGTCAGAAAAAAAGAAATATAAGTAATAAATTTCCATCTTCCCAGATGTCAATAAATTGTTCTTGAAAACAAAGTTTTTTTGCATTTTCATATTGTAAACAAGTGGTTTCAAAACTTCTTGAAAGATTTAAAATTAAATCAGATAAAGTTTTTTTAGTGATATTTTAAATATTCAGAGAGGAGAGCTTTACAGATGACATACATCATTTTTGATAACAAAATCCCATAATGATGGAAATATTTCCAAACATCTGTCATTGAAATGCCTTTTACCTTGGAGAAATTTTTTTCAAAATGCAGATTCAGATTTTCTCACTCATTGTTGTGTCCCCTTTCCCTTGAAGTGAGAGATTAAATGGGCTTTTGTGTGTTTGTTTTATTTTGTTTCTCATTCTTATTTCCATACAACCACTTTGCAATAGTTTTGCAATGTAACAAAAAAGGTAAATACTGTACACACCTATTATATGATCCAGTCATTCTATTCCTAGGTATTTACCTAAGAGAAATTGAAGCTTATGTCCACACAAATACTTGGACATAAACGTTCATAGCAGCTTTATTTGTGTTGGACAAAAACTAGAAACAACCTAAATGTCCATCAACAGGTGAATGGAAAAGCATATTTAGTAAATCTAGTTAATGGGATACTATTCAATAATAAAAAGGAAAGTACTACTGATTTACTCAACAATGTGTGTAAATCTCAAAATCATTATACTTAATGAAAGAAGCCAGACAAAAAAGAGTACATGCTGTATGATTCCATTTACATGAAATTCTAGAAAATTCAAATGTATCTATAGTGACAGAAAGCAGATCAGAAGTTACCTGAGGATGGGGGTGGAAGAAAGGATAAATTAAAAGGGGGCAGGAGGAAACTTTGGGGGTTGATGGAAATATCTATCTTGATTTGATAATGGTTTCATGGATGTATATTTATGTCAAAACTTACCAAGTTGCACATTACACACACACACACACACACACACATGCAGGCGCGTGCAGTCTAATTGTTTAATTGTCATCAATTGTTTAATTGTCAGTTTAATTGTCATCAATTAAACCTCAATACATTTGTAAACCCAAAAAAAAAAAAGACTGGAATATGATGGTTGTTAAATGCTATCAGTCAATATATTGGGGAAAAAAGAGAAAGGCGAAGGGTATTATTTATCAATTAAAGGCAAAATGGGAAAGCCAGAAGGCCTCCTTGGCAGCAAAAGCTCATATCTTGTAGCCTGAAGGCAGAAAAAGCTGAGGATCAGATTCAGCCTTTAATTACCATAGTGAAGCTCCATAAATATTTGTTTCTCAACTCAGGCAATTCGGTTTCATCAAGGCCAGGTGATTGTTAGAAAGGAGTGTGACCCTACCTCTTGGAATGGGTCCTCTTGGTTAATGCACTTAACAATCTTAAACCTTCAGATTTCTCTGATTCCTCTGAGCTGGCACAAGTGGCCCTCTCCTCTCCCTCCATTAAAGGTTATCTCTACCCACTTCCTGGAAGATGATGCTAAGTCCTTTGCTTTGCAAGATAAATGCCATTCTCCACCCCTCCACCTCTGTCCAGGACACACTCCCACCTCATATTCTGGCTACCAGATAATAAACTAGGGTCAATCACAATTTAAAACAGATGGGAGGTGCTGGACTTGCTACTGATGAAAAGGTGCTACAGGTCCTAGCTAAGGCATAGTGGCAGGAGCTGAGAAAATATGTATGACTGGAACATGAAGTTGCAGGGTCAAGGAGAATAGTGTTGGATAAGGGAGAGTTTATCAACATAGGGATCATTCACATGTCATGTAACATATAACGTCATATGTTTAACAATTGGCCAATAATATTCCTAAAAATGTAACAATCTTTAGGAGCTGATGAGAACCAATTGATCTTGTGAGAGCCTGCTCTAGCACACCACCAGCTAAGGCTGATGGTAGGAGTTGCTAGTACCAAACTAGGCTACCTGATAGCAGTGGGAATAAGATCTCCAAACAACAGGGGCCTGGTGGCAATGTTTAATTATCAGAACCAAGATAGGCTCAATTATTGTAATGAGCAGCAAAGTCCAAGCAGCAAGCAATGGGAACCCTGACCCTCAGGGTGCTATGGAGACCATTAAGAGCACAGGAGTCCCTAATGGCAAGAGAGATGGGCATCATTGCTCAATCAATAGAATTAAAAGAAACCAAGGATGGATGACTAAAATCCTGAGAGCACCTGCCCCAATAAAAAGTCATGATCTCTTCCCTGTTTCATAACTTGAGACCCTTTTCAGATTTGGAACTCAATGACTGAAGAACACTGAGGATACCCCATGAGAAAAACCTTGTAACACCGTGGCAAGCGTTTATGATAATGATTCTTCCAGACCTACCCCAAAGGGACCTATGGCCATTTACTCAGGTAACTATATACAAGGGAAAGAGAAATACCAAGGCATTTTGAGGAGTGTTGGTGGTAGGGTCTGATTTGCCATTAATACCTAAGAATCCAAAGCATTATCATGGCCCCCTTTTGGGGGAAGAGGATTATGGCCGTCAGATAACAAAGTCTTGACAAAGATTCCACTCACAGTAAGTAGGTCCACTGGTTCCATGGTCCACCCAGTGATCATTTCCCTAATCACTGCACTCCATAGTTAGCAGACCCCATATTGGTTTCTTAACCCATAGCATAAGAGCTATAGAAGTAGAGAAAGCCAAATGGAAGCTCTGAGACTGTCCCTCCCAACCTTTCTTGGCCAAGACAGAAAAATAAACATTGTAAATATTTATAAAAAATTATAGAAATTCATAAATATTATAAATAAAAAACAATATTGCCTAGGGCTATGTCAGAAATTAAAGTCACCGTTTTTTTTTATTTCAGCAAATTATAGGGGTACAAATTTTTGGGTTTCAAATAATGCCCTTACCCCCCTCCCCCCACAATTCTGAGCTTCAAGGGTGACCATCCCTCAGACGGTGCACGTCTCACCCATTATGTATGTATATACCCACCCCCCCTCCCCCCTCCCACCTGTCCAATACCCCATAAATGTATAAAGTCACCTTTAAAGACCAAAAAGTTCCAGGCACTGTGATCCCCATCACATCCCTATTTAATTTCACAGTCTGATCTGACCTTATAAAAACCAGGTATGTCTCAAAGGATGATACTGGACTACCACATATTTATAAACTCATTTACTCTTCATAACAACCTCATGAGGTAATTACTAATACTATTCCCATTTTACAGTTGCAATGAGACATAGGTGACTTGCCCAAGGTCACACAACTAAGTGGCAGTGCCTAGGCAAGGTGGCACAAAAACCTATATTATTATTGCTTTTTTACATTGCTTTTCCATAGAGGACTGTCCTTTAGCTAGGAAGTGGCAGATTTCTGAAGTGTGGCCTGTCCAAAACAAACACACACACACACACACATGCGCACAGAAGATAATTTGCCATCCAGAGAAAGTGCTCACATATCTTCCTTTGTGATTAATGCTAGTGCTTAACCTCCTACAGTGGGCTTAAAATGGTCACATATGAACTTGTGTCCATATCTTTTTGTTTTCAGATGGAAATAAGCAACATTTGGTCATCATATTCAAGTTACTGGCTCCAGGAAGTTACTAGTTCAAATTAGAATCATAACACTATCGTTGAGTGGATTCCAGGGGAATCTTAATTTGTGGCTATGGCTACCAAACTCGCTAATCCCCAGCAGTCCCACTGGGTCACAAAACATCCTGTCCAACCACTTCCTCTAACTGCTGCCTGTGTAAAACCAAAGTTCAGGGTCTAACCGCCCTCTTGTGGTGAAAAATTGCTATCTGTTTGGTTGTCTTTGATACTTGTCCTTCACATATAAGCTTTTTGTTTTTTGGGTTTTTTGTTTGAAAACCTATTTTTAATTTTCTTGAGTATCTATCTAGGAGTGGAATTTCTGGGTCATATGGTCGTTCTACGTTTAAGAGTCATTTGAGAAATTACCTACTGCTTTCCAAAATGGCTGCAGCATTTTACAATTTTACTAGCAATATATAAGGTTTCTGATTTTTTTTTTCATCCTTACCAACACTTTTATTATCTGACTTTTTTTTTTGAGACAGAGTCTCACTCTGTTGCCCAGACTAGAGTGCCATAGCATCAGCCAAGCTCACAGCAACCTCAAACTCCTGGGCTCAAGCAATCCTTCTGCCTCAGCCTCCCGAGTAGCTGGGACTACAGGCATGTGCCACCATGCCCGGCTAATTTTTTCTATATATTTTTAGTTGGACAATTAATTTCTTTCTATTTTTAGTAGAGACGGGGGTCTCGCTCTTGCTCAGGCTGGTTTCAAACTCCTGACCTTGAGCGATCTGCCTGCCTCGGCCTCCCAGAGAGCTAGGATTACAGGCTTGAGCCACCTCGCCCGGCCTTATTATCTGACTTTTTGATTCTGTCTTAATGGGTGTGAATTGGTGTCTCATTCTGGTTTTTTATTTGCATTTCTCTAATGAATAATCATGTTGAACACCTTTTATGGGCTTATTGGCCATTTGTATATTTTGCTTGGAGAAATGATTTATTCTGATTCTTTTCCCATTTTTAATTAGATAATTTGTCTTTTTTATTATTAAGTTGTAGGAGTTACTTATATATTCTGAATAAAAGTCTCTCATAAGATCTGTGATTTGCAAATGTATTCTTTCATTCTGTGGATTGTCTTTTCACTCTCTTGATGGTGTCCTTTGCAGTGCAAAAGTTTTTAATCTTGATGAAGTCCAAATTATCAATTTTTTCTTTTGTTTTTCATCCTTTTGATGATCTAAGAATCCTTTGCCAAATTTGAGATTATGAAGATAATTTGTTTTCTTCAAAGAGTTTTTTTTAAAAAAATAGTTTTGAGCCTTAAATTTAGGTCTCAATTCATTTTAAGTTTGTTTTTGTATATGATATGAAGTAAGGGTCCAACTTTATTCCTTTGCATGTGGATATCCAGTAGTCTCAGCACCATTTGTTGAAAAGACCATTCTTTCCCCATTGAATGTTTGTGGCACTCTTGTCAAAATCAGTTGACCATAGAAACATGGTTTTGTTTCTGGACTCTCAATTCAATTCCACTTATTTACATTATATTCTTGGGCTAGCACCACACTGTCTGGATTCACATATAAGTTTTTAATCCATCTGGCATTGATTTTTTATATATTTTAATAACAGCTTTATTCAGATATTCACATACCATAAAATTCATCCTTTTAAAATATACAATTCATTGCTTCTTAGCATATTCACAGAACTATGCAACCATTACCACTATCTAATTCCAGAACATTTTCATCACCCTCCAAAAAAACTCCAGAGGCACTAACTTTGGGATATATATATATATACACAACCAGTTGTTCCAGCATCATTTCTCTTCTTTCCCTAGTGACTAGAAACATCTGTCACAAATCAATTTTTCATGCCTGTATGAATTTGTTTTTGATCTCGCTATTCTCTTCCATTGGTCTACAGTATTTATCTGTCCCTGCACAAATTATTTTTATTTTTTTTCCTGCACAAATTATTAAAGCAGGCTTTTTCATTCTGCTATCCTTCTTCATGAGCACTTTGATTGCTATTGGCCCTTTGTACTTTCATATAAATTTTAGAAATAACTTGTCAAGTTCCACAGATATCCCAGTTAGAATCTTAGCTAAAATTGTGGTGTCTATGGACTATTTGAGGAAAACAGACATATTTACAATATTGACTTTCTGTTCCAAACAGAGATTATGTTCTGTTTCCCTATGTTTAAAATGTTTTAAATAAAGTTTTATAATTTTTCCTTGATTTTTTGTTGTATTTATCCATTTGGGTTGTCTTTGTTGTATTCCTTGAATTCTTGTTTTTTAATGTCATTAAAAATGTACTTTAAAAAACCTTTTTCTTTCTACTATTTGTTGCTGGTATGTTGCATATTGTTTATATGCAATGACCTTCCCAAAACCTATCTACGGAGTCTATTTTAATCTCTATGTAATTATATCATCTTTAAATAATAAGAGTTTTGTTTCATTTTTTGTAAGTTTTATTTCTTTTTCTTGCCTAAATGTGTTTGTATCACCAGCACAAAGGTGAGTAAATGTGATCTTTTTTTTAATGTGATAAAATACATTTATTGCTGTTGGTAAAACACAAATGGGTATGTAACACATGTTCATACTGGTCTTTTCTTTGTTTTTTTTTGAAACAGAGTCTCACTCTGTTGCCCAGACTAGAGTACCCTGGCATCAGCCTAGCTCACAGCAACCTCAAACTCCTGGGCTCA
>VBSM01002616.1:34409128-34419933 GCA_008086735.1 Cheirogaleus medius
AAAAAAAAAAAAAAAAAAATCCTAAGGGCATTCCACAATACAGAAAGAAAATATCACAAGATGCAAATCAGGCTACCAAGAAATCCACCCCTCATCTGATTTTGCAGATTATAAGACAGTTTAATGGAGGTCCAGTACATAAATATGGCCAAAGTCTTTTCTGTATAAGTATCAGTGAGGGTATAAGATCTATCTATCCAATTATAAAATGAAATCTCCTATCTCATAATCCAGAAAAATGCCAATCTGTATGCTTTGCACTGGATCCCTTGTCTCATACGAATGCTGAATTTTCCAGTAGCCATCCTTTGTTGATGGTGATGTAACAGCATTTCTGGGGGAAGAGTTTTTGCACACCTAAGGAAAATTAACCTGTGCCTCTTACTTCTACCTGCCAGTAATGTCTGCTAGCATGAAATCCTTCAGAACTCAGGACAGCTAGGTAAAAAGTTAACCTCTTAGGATTGTAAGGAATTTTTGATTGAATATCTTCATATTTTACACTTTTTCTGCCTTCTCAGATAAGATAATTGGGGTGGGCAGTCTCAGGATCTAGTGTCAAATCTTCCTGAAATATGCTGATCATTGTTTCCAGGTTGAAATATTATTGAGAGAGACAGAAACTGTCTTTCATTAGTTCATATAAAATGACCACTGGGATTTTTAGATTTTCATACCTGTTCTCAATACTTCCAATACCTGTTAGAAAATTCAAGTCTGGCTGCACAAACTTCTCTGCTATTTCACTTAGCAGATTATTTAGGGTAGACATATGGTCTGGTAATTGAGCTTCCTTTTCAATTAATTTTCTTCAGTATCCTTCTTTTCCATCAGTAAATCCAATAAAATAGTAATCTTTTGCTCTTTCAGTAAATGCTTAAGTTGTTTATATTCATTGTATAATTCTTCCCTTTGTTCTTCCACCTTCCTGCTCATCTCACATGATGTAGATACTTGAGTTTCTAAACCCTTTTAGCACTTTACACTTGCTTTTTTAGGGACTCAGTGTAGCTTCTGAGCTTCCCCTGGTGACTAGCTGCAGCTTGCTCAATGGGCATCAGGGGTGATCCTGGTGGTTGGAGGAGACACTGCTCTGGGGACACCATGGCTCCAGGTCCTTCTCATAGAATAGGCCCAGAACGTGACTCTGCTTCTCACCCAGGGGCTCCTCTTCCTGCCCTTTCCTCTTGCTCCTCATTGTGGGGGGAAGCTGCTTAACAATATTAGTCATGTGACACAACAGGCTGTTCCTCTTGAGGTTTTTGTCAGGGTAGAGGTGGAGGCAGACGAAACAGGGGAAGATGTCCTAGAGGTCTTCACAGCACTGGTTGATGCAAAAGCAACAAAAGTTGGGCCAATATTCAGTGGTCATTGGGTCTCTCAGACAATCCAGGCAGGTAGGGCAGCAGGCTTCAGCTTGGAGCTCGGCCATGGAGGCTGCAAGGGCCATTATGCAAGAAGGGATCTGTTTGAGGTTCTGCCTTAAGAAAAGCCTGGTTCTGCAGGAATTGAGAAAATTGAGAAGCTGGTAACTCTTCAACCTTCTCTCTTCTTTCCAAAGTCAGTACCTAGGAAGTGAGAGGCCCTGAAGTGTCCTTCTGCCTCCTTTTTTTTCAATTCCAGAGGAAGCTGCCAAGAAGAGCCAAAGCTCTACAGCCAATTACTGTTCTTTCTGTCTCCTCCTGTATTCAGTGGCCTGCACGAATTGAAAGTCAGCTGTGTGTTGTCGTGTTCAGGAAAGAATAATAACTGAAAGTACTATATTATTTCTGTGGCCCCTGCTACTATCCTCATTCAGATAGTTGGCCCTCAGTAGTGGCTTGGTGCTGAGTGGGGAGCTGCCCTGAATCCACTGGTCAAGGGTTACTGGGAACTCTCAGCTGCTCATGGCTTTGCAGAGCAGATGTTTCTTCCTCTATTCAGGTCAGAACACATAAATACAACACAATCCCATTTCTTGTTTCAACAATCTAGATCTGTTTTTTGTTTTGCTTTTTTTGGAGACAGAGTCCCACTCTGTTGCCTGGGCTAGAGTGCCGTGGTGTCAGCCTAGCTCACAACCTCTAACTCCTAGGCTCAAGTGATCCTTCTATCTCAGCCTCCCAACTAGCTGGGACTACAGGAACGCACAACCACACCTGGCTAATTTTTCCTACTTCTAATTGTCCAGCTAATTTTTTCTATTTTTTTTTAGTAGAAACAGAGGTCTTACTCTTGGTCGGGCTGGTCTCAAACTCCTGCCTTCAAGAGATCCTCTCACTTTGGCCTCCCAGAGTGCTAGGATTATAGGTGTGAGCCACCATGCCCGGCCTAGATGTGGTCTTTTTTTTTTTTTTTTAGACAGAGTCTCACTCTGTTGCCTGGGCTAGAGTGCTGTGGCATCAGCCTAGCTCACAGTAACCTCAAACTCCTGGGCTCAAGCAATCCTCCTGCCTCAGCCTCCCGAGTAGCTGGGACTACAGGCATGCGCCGCCATGTCCGGCTAATTTTTAATATATATTTTTAGTTGGCCAATTAATTTCTTTCTATTTTTAGTAGCGATGGGGTCTCGCTCTTGCTCAGGCTGGTCTTGAACTACTGAGCTCAAACGATATGCCCACCTCGGCCTCCCAGAGTGCTAGGATTACAGGCGTGAGACACCGCGCCTGGCCTAGATGTGGTCTTAATAGGCACCTTTGTCTTGTTCCCAAGCTTAAACAGAATGCATTTGACCTTTCAGTACCATATTTAATAAAGTTTTGTAAATATCCTTTATATTTCAAAAATTCTCGTCTGTTTCCCCTTTGCTGAGAATTTTTTCAGTAATAGATGTTAATTTTATCAAATGATTTTCCCATATCAAGATAGATAATCATATGATTCTGATTTTAATCTGTTAGTATGGCAAATCACATTACCCTATTTAATCAAACCAAACATTCATCATTATTTTATGTTTCAATAAGGAAGACAAAAACAACTGCCCCGTCAATATTCCAATTCAAGATATGTTTAAGAAAAAAATAAGCATCTTAGAATTTATAAAAATACAAAATAATTTATTGTCTAAAGATAAAACTGCCAGGCATTCATGAGATTAAATAGATTTATTGTAATGTATTCAATTTTTAATTACGCACCAGCTCCAATTTGCTAATATTTTCCAAGAGTGAAAATGCTTGTCATTTTTATTTTTGTACTGTCACTGTCAGATTTTGGCAATGAGCTTTATGCTTTATTTTGTATAAAATTGGAATTCAAAGAAAAACTGGATGTTTAGTAAAACTCACCAATAAATTTCTATTAGTGGCACTTTATTTGTGGGGAAGAGTTTTGACTATTTTTAAAAATTATTATGGGTACGTAATAGTTGTATGTCTCTATAGGGTACACATGATGTTTTGATACATGTATATAATGTGAATTAATCAAATCAAGGTAATTGGAGTATCCATCACTGTAGGCATTTATCATTTCTTTGTTAGGTACCTTCTAATTCCACTCTTTCATTTATTTTAAAGTATTCCCTAACTTATTGTTGATTATAGTCACTTTGTTGTATTATCATATATTGTTCATTCTATCTAACTATATTTTTGCACCCATAACCATCCTCACTTTATTCCCCCCCCCCCATTACCCTTCTCAGCCTCTGGTAATCATCACTCTACTCTCTGTCTCCATGAGATCAATTGTTTTTAATATTTAGCTCCCATATATGAGTGAGAACATGTGGTATTTGTCTTTCTGTGCTTGGCTTATTTTACTTAACATTATGTTTCCCACTTCCATTCCTGTTGTTGCAAATGGCAGGATGCCATTCTTTTTGTGGCTATATAATATTCCATTGTGTATATGTACCACAAGTTCTTTATCCATTCACCTGTTGATGGACAGTTAGGTTAATTCCAAATCTTGATTATTGTGAATAATGTTGCAATAAATATGGGAGTGCAGGTATCTTTTAAATATACTGAATACCCTTCTTTTGGATATATATACAGTGAGATTGCTGGGTGATATGGTACTTCTAGTTTTAGTCTTGTTTTTTTCTTGAAACAGAGTCTCACTCTGTTGTTCCAGCTAAACTGCAATAGCATCATCATAGCTCACAGCAACCTCAAATTCCTGGACTCCAGCAATCCTCCTGCCTCAGCCTCTGGAGTAGCTGGGACTACAGGCATGTGCCACCATGCCCAACTAATTTTTCTAGTTTTTTGTAGAGACAGGGTCTCGTGCTTGTTAGGATGGTCTCAGACTCCCAAACTCAAGCGATTCTCCCACCTTAGCACTCTGCCAGAGTGCTGAGATGACAGGCATGAGCCACTGCACCCAGACTCTATTTTTAGTTTTTTGAGGAACCTCTATACTATTCTCCATAGTGGTTGCACTAATTTACATTCCCACCAATAGTGTATGAGGGTTCCCCTTTCTCCACATTCTTTCCAGAATTTGTTATTGCCTTTTTGATAAAAGCTATTTTAACTGGAGTGGGAATGGTATCTCATTGTAGTTTTGATTTGCATTTCTCTGATGACTAAAGATGTTGAGCATTTTTTTCAAATACCTGTTGGCCATTTGTATGTCTTCTTTTGAGAAATGTCTATTCAGATCTTTTGCCCATTTTTTAAATTGGATTATTTGATTTTTTTCCTATTGAGTTGTTGGAGCTCCTTATATATTCTAGTTATTAATCCCTGTCAGATGGGTAGTTTGCAAATATTTTCTCTCATTCTTTGGGTTGTCTCCTCACTTTGTTGATTATTTCCTTTGCTGTGGAGAAGTTTTTAGCTTGTTCAATTTTGGTTTGGTTGCATGTGCTTTGGGGATGTTACTCAAGAAGTCCTTGCTCAGACCAATGTCCAGAAGCGTTTCCCCAGTGTTTTCTTTTAGAAGCTTCATAGTTGCAGGTCCTAAAGTTTTCAATTCATTTTGATTTGATTTTTTATAAGGCAGGAGATAAGGGTCTAGTTTGATTCTTCTGCATATGGATATCCAGTTTTCCCAGTACCATTTATTGAAGAAGCTGTCCTTTCTCCACTGTATATTCTTGGCGCCTTTGCTCTTGGCACTGCAGACGTGTGAATTTATTTCAGAGTTCTCTATTCTGTCCCATTGGTACTGGCATAAAAACATGTGTCTGTTTTCATGCTAGTAACCGTGCTGTTTTGGTTGCTACAACTTTGTAGCATAACTTGAAGTCAGGAGGAATCAACGTGATTCCTCCAGTTTTGTTCTTTTCACTCCACATGGCTTTGTCTATTCTGGGTCTTTTGTGGTTTCATATAAATTTTAAGATTATTTTTTCTGTTTCTGTAAAAAATGTCATTGGTATTTTGATGGGGATTGCATTGAATCTGTAGATTGCCTTGAGTGGCATGGACATTTTAACAATATTGATTTTTCCAATCCATGAGCATGGAATGTCCTTCCATTTTTTTGTGTCCTCTTCAATTCCTTTCATCAATGTTTTATAGTTTTTATTATAGAGACTTTAACTTCTTTGGTTAAGTTTATTC
The DNA here is from genome assembly GCA_008086735.1 of Cheirogaleus medius. Classification (NCBI taxonomy): domain Eukaryota; kingdom Metazoa; phylum Chordata; class Mammalia; order Primates; family Cheirogaleidae; genus Cheirogaleus; species Cheirogaleus medius. Next base: position 34,414,627 of record VBSM01002616.1, read on the forward strand.
CTATGTGTTTTATTTTATTTGTAGCTATTGTAAATGGGATTACTTTCTTGGTTTCTTTTTCAGATTGTTTACTGTTGGCATATAGAAATGTACATTGTACATTGATTTTGTATCCCATAATTTTACTGAATTTATCAGTTCTAATAGTTTTTTTGTGGAGTCTTTAGGTTTCTCTAGATATAGTAATTAGATAATATTGGCTGCAAACAAGGATAATTTGACTTCTTCCTTTCCAATTTTGGATGCCCCGCATTTCTTTCTCTTGTTTGATTATTCTAGCTAGAACTTCCAGTACTATGTTGAATAACAGTGGTAAAAGTGGGCATCCTTGACTTGTTCCACATCTTAGAGGAAAGGCTTTCAGTTTTTCCCCATTCAGTATACTACCTATGGGTCTGTCATATATGGCTTTCATCAGTTTAAGTTCCTTCTATACCTAGTTTTTCTGAGAGTTTTTATCGTAAAGGGATGTTGAATTTTATCGAATGCCTTTTCAGCATCAGTTGAAATGATTATATGGTTTTTGTCCTTTGTTTCATTAATATGATTTATCACATTGATTGATTTGTGCACGTTGAACCATCCTTGCATCCCTGGGATGAAACCCACTTGATCATGATAATCTTTTTAATGTGTTGAATTTGTTTTGCTGGTGTTTTGTTGAGGACTTTTGCATCTATGTTTATCACAGATAATGATCTATAGGTTTCTTTTATTGTTGTATATTTGTCTGGTTTTGGTATCACGGTGATACAGGCCTTATAGAATGAGTTTGGGAGTATTCTCTCCTCTTCGGAGTTTTGACTAATGGCTGAATCTAATTAAAGATTAAAAGACCATGATTTATCTATTTTCTTGAGCCTATTGCTAAGTTATTTTTTTTCAATTATTTTTTTGTTCAAATTGCATTTTTATTCATCTATCTTATAAATTAAATCCCATTTATTTATTTTTGTTGTGAAGAATGAAACAGGACCCCTATCTCTTACCACTCACAAAAATTAATTCAAGATAGATAAAAGACTTAAATGTAAGGCATGAAACCATAAGAATTTTAGAGAAAATGTAGGAAAAAACTCTTCTAGATATCAGCCTAGGCAAAGAATTTATGAATAAGACACTAATGGCAATCACAGCAGCAATGAAGTATTTTTAATTAAGGTATGTACACTTTTTAGACATAATGTTATTGTACATTAAATAGACTATAGTATAGTGTAAACGTAAATTTTTATATGTACTGGGAAACAAAAAAATTCATGTGACTCACTTTATTGAAATATTCACTTTATTACAGTGGTCTCAAACTGAACCCACAACATGTCTGAGTTATCCTTGTATTTCTTATTGTCTGTTTGGCAGATTGTGTCTTTGAAGAAATTGGTCCATTTCATCTAGGTTATCAAATTTGTGAGTGTGGATTTGTTCATAATATTTTTTATCATCCATTTAATGTCCCTGGGATCTGTAGAGATATCCCTTCTTTTATTTCTGAGATTCATAATTGTGTTCTCTCTCCCTCTCTCTCTCTTAGTTAGCCTGGCTTATTTATTTTATTAATCTTTTCAAACAATTAGCTTTTGGTTTCATTTATTTTTCTTTATTGATTTACTGTTTCTAATTTCACTGATTTCTACTCTAATTTTTCTAGCTTTATTGAGGTATGATTGACAAAAATTATATATACTTAAGGTATGAAATGTGATGTTTTGATTATTCTAATTTTTTCCTTCTATTTACTTTGGATTTAATTTGCTCTTATTTTTCTAGTTTGCTAAAGTAGAAGTCTAGATGATTGATTTTGGATCTTTTTTCTTTTCTAATGTATATATTCAATGCTGTAAGTTTCTCTCTAAGCCCCGCTTTCACTAATTCCACATTTTGATAAGTTATATTTTCATTTTCCTTTGGTTCAAAATATTTTTCAAATTTCTCTTGAGATGCTTTTCTGTGACTCACATGTTATTTAGAAGTGTGTTGTTTAATATTCATGTATTTTGGGATTTTCCAGTTATCTTTCTGTAATGGATTTCTAGTTTAATTCTATTGTGACCTGAGAAGATATATTGTATAATTTCCATCATTTTAAATTTGTTAAGGTATGTTTTATGGCCTAGAATATGACTTATCTTGGTGATTGTTTCACATGACTTTGAGAAGAATGTGTATTCTGTTGTCGTTGTTCACTATATCCAGTTGATTGATGGTGTTGTGGGGTTCAACTATGTCTTTACCAATTTTCTGCCTCCTAGATCTCTCTGTTTCTGATACAGGGATGTTGAAATCTCCAGGTATAATAGTGGATTCATCTATTTCTCCTTGCAATCCTATCAGTTTTTGCTTCATGTAGTTTAATGCTCTGTTATTAGGCACATATGTTTTAAGATTGTTGTGTCTTCTTGAATGATTGACCCCTTTACTATTATGCAATGTCCTTTATTCCTGATTACTTTCCTTGCTCCCTGCTATGTCTGAAATTAGTCTAGCTACTCATGCTTTTTTCTTTTTCTTTTATTATTTTATTTATTTATTTATTTATTTATTTTTTAATTTTTTTTTGAGACAGAGTCTCACTCTGTTGCCTGGGCTAGAGTGCCATGGCATCAGCCTAGCTCACAGCAACCTCAATCTCCTGGGCTCAAGCAATCCTTCTGCCTCAGCCTCCCTAGTAGCTGGGATTACAGGCATGCGCCACCATGCCCGGCTAATTTTCTCTCTCTATATATATATTTTTAAATTTTATCTTTAATTTTTTAATAATAAAAAAAATTTATTTATTTTGTTCTTTTTTTTCTATCCTAATTTGTCCTATATATATATTTTTAGTTGGCCAATTAATTTCTTTCTATTTTTAGTAGAGAGGGGGTCTCGCTCTTGCTTGGGCTGGTTTTGAACTCCTGACCTTGAGCGATCTGCCCGCCTCAGCCTCCCAGTCTTTTTCAAACTTTATTAAATATTAACAAATAATTGTATATATTTATGAGATATAATGTTATATGTATACAATGTGGAATGATTAAATCAAGCTAATTAACATATCCATTACCTCAAATATTTATCATTATCTATTCCTCCCATCTAACTGAAACATTGGACCCTTTGACCATCTCACCATTCCTCCCACCTCCCAGCCTCTGGTAACTGCTATTCTACTGTTGGCTTCAATTAGTTCAATTGTTTTAAATTCCACTTATAAGTGAGGACATGCAGCATTTGTCTTTCCATGCCTGGCTTATTTCACTTAGCAAAATGCCCTCAAACTTTACCTATGCTGTCACAAATGACAGAATTTCCCTCTTTTATTTTTAAGCTCAAATAGTGTTCCATTGTATATCTATACCATATTTTCTTTATTCATTCATCCATTGATTGACACTTAGTTTGAGTCCATAATTTGGGTATTGTAAATAATGCTGCAATTAACATGTATTTTTAATTGAGTTGAGTTCCTTTTATATTTTGGATATTAACATGTTTTAGGATGTATGGTTTACAAATATTTTCTCCCAATCCAAAAATTGGCTCTTTACTGTTAATATTTTCCCTTGCTGTGCAGAAGCTTTTTAGTTTGATGTAATTTCATGTCTCTAGTTTTACTTTTTTTGAGTGAAATTTGGGGGTCAAATCCAAAAAATCACTGCCCAGATCAATGCCATGTAGTTTTCCCCCTGTTTTTTTTCCCCCTACAATAGTTTTACAGTTTCAGGTCTTACATTAAGGCTTTAATCTATTTTGAATTGACTTTTGTAAATGGTGTGAGATAAGGGCCTAATTTTATTCTTCTGCATGTGGATATCTAGTTTTACCAACACACCTTATTGAAGAGACTGTCCTTTTCTCATTGTGTGTTTTTGGTACCTTTGCCAAAAATATTGACTATAAATGCATGGGCTCATTTCTAGGCTTTCTATTTGGTTCCACTGGACAATGTGTATATTTTTTATGCCAGTTCTATGCTTTTTAAATTACTATAGCTTTGTAATATAGTTTGAAGTCAGGTGGTGTGATGCCTCTGGCTAAAGAGAATAGACCTCCTTATCATTATGCAATGTCCTTCTTTGGCCAGGCGTGGTGGCTCACACCTGTAATCCTAGCACTCTGGGAGGTCGAAGCCGGGTGGATCGTTTGAGCTCAGAAGTTCGAGACCAGCCTGATCAAGAGCGAGACTCCGTCTCTACTAAAAATAGAAAGAAATTAATTGGTCAACTAAAAATATATAGAAAAAAAATTAGCCAGGCATGGTGGCGCATGCCTGTAGTCCCAGCTACTAGGGAGGCTGAGGCAGAAGGATTGCTTGAACCCAGGAGTTTGAGGTTGCTGTGAGCTAGGCTGATGCCACGGCACTCTAGCCTGGGCAACAAAGTGAGATTCTATCTCAAAAAATAAAAAATAAAAAAAAAGTCCTTCTTTATCCCTGATCACTTTCTTTGCTTTGAATTCTGCTTGTCTGAAATTAATCTAGCTACTCCTGCTTTTTTTGATTAGTGTAAGCATGGTATATCATTCTCCATTTATGTACTTTTAATCTGTGTCTTTATAGTTAAAGTGGGTTTTTTGTGGACAACATATAGTTGAGTCCTGTTTTTTGATCCACTCTGACAATTCCTTTTAATTGATACATTTAGACCATTGATGTTCAAAGTAATTATTGATATAGTTGGATAAATAGCTACCATAATTGTTACTGTTTTATATTTGTGGCCTTTGTGCTTTATTCCTATTAATGTTTTTCACTTTTTCTGCTTTCTGTAGTTTTAATTTAGCATTTTATATAACTTCATATCTCTTCTTTATTAGCACATCACTTATACTTTTCTTTTTACTTTTTTAGTTGTGGCCCAAGAGTTTGCAATGTACAACTATTCAAGCCCACGTCCAAATAACACTATACTGCTTTATGTGTACTGTGAATATCTTATATCAACAAAACAATCCTAATTTCTCCCCCCCATTTTTATATCATTGCTGTCATTTATTTCACTCATCTATAAACATAAGCATGTATAAGCATATATTACACACATACATGTACATATACATAAGATGTATACATAATCAAGTACATTGTTACTATTATTATTTTGAACAAACTGGTATCTGTTAGATCAAGAATAAGAAAATATAAATTTTTATCTTCACATTCCTTCTTTGATGCACTTCCTTTCTTTATATAGATACAAGTTTTAACCTATATTATTTTTCTTCTCTCTAAAGAATTTCCTTAAACATTTCTTGCAAGGCAGGTTTATTGGCATCAAATTCCATCATTTTTATTTGCCTGGAAAAGTTTTATTTCTTCTTCACTTT
>VBSM01002616.1:34434943-34461125 GCA_008086735.1 Cheirogaleus medius
CTCAGCTTCTCAAGTAGCTGGGACTACAGGAGCTCACCATTGAGCCTGGCTAATTTTTCTATTTTTCGTAGAGACAGAGGTCTCACTCTTGCTCAGGCTAGTCTTGAACTCTTGACCTCAAGAGATCCTCCCACCTCGGCTTCCCAGAGTGCTAGGATTACAGGCCTGAGCCACCATGCCCAGCCCTCAACCTAATCTTAATCTGATTTTGTGCTTTCCCCTAATTGCCTGATGGGCCATAGATCTTCCATCAACCTCTTGCCCCTGGCCAGGATATTCAAAGATACACAAAGGTACATCCCAAAGCTGGCAGTGGGCAATGTGGAAAAGGAGTTCTAAGCCTATCACCATACATACCCTGTTCTTGGGCTGGCCAAGCCACTCTCAGAAGGAAGGCCCTGTGTTTCTGATGGGAGCAAAGGGAGTGATGTAGAGTTCCTCACTCCAGTGTAGAAAGTACACGGCCATGTGGTGCCAGTGGCAGAAGCTCCTCTTATTGTTAGGCGCCTGGAGGCGTTTGGCCACAACAAAAATTATTTTGCACTATAACGGTGGTTTTCATAAGAGGAACTTCTGGAGGTTCCCGGGAGCGCCGCGGGCTGCGAGCCCCTCGCTCGCCGGGAGGAGGCGCGCGCTGCCTGGGAACGCCCCCAGCGCCGCCGCCCGGGAACCCGCCGCGGTGACGTACGGAGGGCCAGGGTAGGAGGCGTGGGTGACCGCGCACGGGGTTAAGGGCTCCAAAAGGAAACCTCTCGCTGGAGTGAAGAATTGCTGCGGGCCGCTCGCCGCGACTGCGGGGCTGGCAGGTGCGAGGCGTCTGCACCTGGCGGGCGATGGCGCCCGGCGCGAGCGTGCCAGGGTAGCGCGGGTGAGGCTGCTGGGCCCCGGAGCGCACGCACACCCCCCGCCCCGACCTTGGCGTTGGCCCAGCCCGGCCGGGGCAGCTATGGGGCTCCTGCGGCTGCTGGTCCTGGCGGTGCTGGCGTCGGAACGTGGGGTGGCTGGTGGAGCCGAGGCCTTCGGGAACTCCAGCGAGGGTAAGGTCGGGGGCGCCTCGCTTCTGCAACCGAAAGTTGCTTTTGCATTTCTTGCAAGGTCAGAATTCGCTAGGCTTCTGTCCACCTTGCAGGAGAGGTGGTGCCAGGGGCATTGCTGCACGCTGGGTAGTGAGTTCAGAATCGGCACGAATGGACCAGACTTCTTTTCTGCAGTGGATACTCCCATTGCTAAGGAGGCCTTACTGTCAAACTCTTAATTTAGGCAGGGGAAATGGGAAGAGATAAGTAACTGTCTTTTTCAGACGCACTGTTATCTCCCTTAGGAAGCAGCCATGTTTGTGGCCTTAATCTAACATACTAAAGCGCTCCTTTACTCCCTGGTGGACTGTCAGCTTCTGGACAGCGAGACTTGGCGGGGAATTTAGGGCTTTATGATTGGTGGCCCTTCAAGCTGCATCATGCTTTTACACTCCAATATCCAACATCCATAACCAAATTGGTTATGTTCTGCAGAGTTTAAGAGGAAAAATGAACCCAGAATGGGACTTTGGAAAAAAAAAAAGCCTTTACGACCTAATCTATTAAAGCCATTTGGAGATAGGAAAACATCCCACACTCACAGTGAGAGATAAAGGACACTGTGGATGACAGATACATAGACATGCAAACAGCGAGTGTATACGCTCAATTCTACAATTTCAGCCACAGATGAAAAATAGAAACAGAAGTTTACTAGTCCAGATATCAAAGAGTTGTTCTCCTTCTTGTGGGCGAAAAATTCCTAAAGAATTTGAGCTCGAAATAGACAAATGGACAAAGACTAACGAACTGTATTCTCCGTTGTCTCTCACCCAAGAGGGAATAGATCTCTATAAGACATTAATTCATTTACAGAGATCACCCAATTTCCAATCATTGCAGCTACCAGCAGAGAATAGCTTGTCATCTATAAATGAACTAAAAAGAAAAACAATGGAGAGTAAAACTAAAATTAGAAAACCAAGAATCAACAAAGTTCTGTTGCCACTTCAGATCCACCTGTGGGAAGCAAGAAAAAACATGTCTGGGCTTGGCGTCCTCTGGGGTACACCATTTCTGATGATTTCAGGTGACTCTTGCTCATCTTCCTGGGAACTCAGAATGGGACTTTATATTGTAGGTCTTGTGCTTGGTGAATGGGTTTTAGTAACAGCTGGCGTTTTGTTAATATAAAATGTACACAGCACTAATCATGTGCTTTTCCGTGATACTAAGCACATTCTCAGTTTCGTTTTGAGCTTAAGAGACTAGTTGCAGTTCAGAAACATAATATTTTCTGAATAATGTGATTGTGTTTCTATGTCCTTAGCTTTGAAAGACCCTTTTACAAACTGAATTCTAGGGTCTTGCATAGGACTAAGGCTAAAGCTAAAAAGGGCAATTATATTTTTTGCAGAAAAACCTTGTTTGTAATAGGGCACTAACATTTACTGTGTGCAGTATGTGCCAGGCACTTTCCATGTGCTGTGTTATTTAATTCTCACATCCTTAATGATACATAATGATCATCCTCACTTGGCACAGGATGAAGCTGAGGCCCAGGACACTCATTACACAAGTGACTAGCTAGCTAGTAGGGGCATGGATAGGATTTGAACCCAGATGTGTCTCCCTGCAAATTTCATGGTTCTTCTACTTCAGTCAAGCTGCCTTCCAATAAGTATATTTTGTGACTGGGTGTGGTAGCTCACACCTGTAATCCTAGCACTTTGGGAGGCCAAGGCAGTAGGATCGTTTGAGGCCAGAAGTTCAAGACCAGCTTGAGCAAGAGTGAGACCCTGTCTCTATAAAAAATAGAAAAATTAGCCAGACCTGTTGGTATACACCTATAGTGCCAGCTACTCAGGAGGCTGAGGCAGGGCGATCGCTTGAGACCAGGAGTTTGAGGTTGCACCCACTCCTCTCTAGCCTGGGTGACAGAGCAAGACCCTGTCTAAAAAGAAAAAAAATCTTGCATAATGTGGTGCTTTATATTTAATCCTTCTGTGAATCCTCATTCCTCAAAATAGCCTTATGACTGAGGTAGAAGAGATGCTGTCTCCATTTTAACAGGTGAGAAATTTGAGATGTTGAGTTTGTGGTTGATCCAGGCCAGCCCCTGAGACAGGAAGACTGGGATCCAGAATTTTTTTATTTCTAGTTTGGTGTCTTAGTATTTAGCATCTAGAAATTTTTACACGAATGTTGAAAAATGTGAATAGTAATTTGAGAAATTAATATTTTTCCAGACATTATTTCTTGCCTTTTCTATGATTACAGCATGGATTAACAAGGTTATTCTTTTTGCCATGCATTAGCATTCTTGTTCTATGTAGGAGAGGGACAATGTGGGAACTTAACTGCTGAGTGATAATAAAAGCTGATATTCTCCCCATCTGTCAGTATGGTAAAGATCAGAATGGAAATTAAGAAAGACTTAGTTCAAGACTTGCATGACCTTTCTGGAAAATGGCTGGGTTTCTGTTTGATGATTCTGATAATGATACAAACTGAACAAATTGAGCAACTGCTGTAATTTACCCATCTTTAGCAGGGCAAGCTAACTTGCACAACTTGAGTAGTGGCTTGAATGCTAAATGAATCTTTGAAGGTGGCTGATGGAGTTCCTAGAATGTCAGAGGAAGGTACTCTCTGTGACCAGCAGGCGCAGGAAAAGAATTGAACGTATAAACAATTTTCCTTCCTCTTGGAGTCCCAGTACACTGCTACACTTAACATCTTTCATTATCGTTTAGATTTATATCCAGTAACTCACATGGAATTTCAAAGTAATTGGAGTTGAGTAGGGTGTCATTTGGGCCTTCCAATGTTTGTGCCATGGTTAGTGCTCTAAGCAAGGTAGCAGGCCAGTTGTGGAGTTATTTGCAAGTGATGCTTTCTCTCAAAAGTTTGTGAAAGGCAGTACGTTCATTTTTGTGTTTCGTCTGAACTACTAGGGCTATTAAACATTCATAAGAATATAAAAATGAGAAATTGGGAGGGGCAATTGAATGCTGGCCAGCCCAAGTAGCTGAACCATTTTTGTTCTTAATCTTCTGTCCGAAGAGAATTATGAAGACTAAGCTTTGACAGATCTCTCCTAGGGTTTGGTTGTTGTGTTGAAGCACAAACAATGGAGGTAAATTTTAGTAAAATAGTAAAAAGGAAGAGTTTGAAATTTTTACAGTTGTCAGATTAAATCTGATTGGGATAGAAAAAGGAAAAGATTAGGATTGGGCAGCTCCTTTTAGAATGGAATTACTGTAAAGAAAAAGTGACTCTTGGTAAAATGGAAGATGGATATGAAAAATAGAAAAAAGTCCCCTTCTATGGCTCAGATGGAAAAAAAAAATAAAGCCACTGCTGCTTTGAGGAAAGCTACAGTGTGAGTAAGTGCTCCAACTTGATGTTAGCCATTTGCTCTGTAATATCATTTGATGTGTTGTCTTTTTTCCTCCTACTCCCCAAGTCATAAGATCTAATTGTCTCATAAAAGGCTTCTAATGAATCCTCTTCCACATGGCTTAGAGGTGAATGAAGTTAAGTTCCTGTTAACTTCTTCAGGATATATTTTGGGTAGGTGTCTTCTTTTGCCAAGTCTGTTTTTGTGAGTAGAAATTAAATGCAGTTTCTGTGCTGCTGCTTTAACTTTCAGTATCTTTCATGGTCATTGTATGGAAGTCTCTTTCCAACTTGATGCTTATGAGGTGCTGGGCATTTTTGTGAATTCCCGTACATGCTAGTCCCTTTCTTCCCACTAGTTAATTTGTAGGGCGATTCTAAGAATACCTGTTTTTTGTTTTTAATAAGGAGATGCATCTCTGAAGCACTGGAAAGCTAATTAAAGTTATAATTTATTGTGTAGCATTTGAGAGTTAAAAAAATTGTCTCTCATTTGTTTGATACTTTCAGGAGCCAACTGATGTATGCAGCACAGTTATGTCAATTTTACCAAGACAGGAAGCAGAGGCCCAGAGGAAATAAGTTACTTGCTTGAGGTCACATAGTTCAACCGTCATTCAACAAACATTTATTATGTGCCGAGTAGGTGACTGACTGTACTCTCCTAGGCACCAGCACATCCAATGTGACAAAGCCCTGCACAGCCAAGAGTCAAACCGCAACTGGTTTGGTGAAAATGCAATCATCTGTAAAAGTTGTGAAATGGCTGCTGGACTGCCAAGGTTACACTGCCACAGTATTTTCACACAGAAGTTAGGTTAAAGATAACTAAGAATAGGAGAAAATACGTTTATCCTTCCCTTATTTGTCGAACATTGTGTTAGGAGTTTTCAAAGCTGGCTAAACATTATAATCACCTGGAAAACTTTTTAAAAAAAGGTATATTGGTGAAAAGACAACTAGAAATTTAAATTTAAAAGAAAAAGTAAATTTATAGTAGTATCAAGAAGCAATAAATATTTAGGGATGATTATAATGGGATATGGAAAGACTTCTACAGAGAAAACCATATATGTCAACATTCTTGAGATAAACTGAGAAACTAAATAAATAGAGGAATATCTCAAATTCATAGATTATAAAATTCTATGTTTTAAAAATATTTCTCCCTAAATGATACATTTAGGGCCATCCCAATCAAAATCCCAGCAGGCTCTTTTTGGTGGATATTGACAAACTGATTTCTAAAGTTTATATGGAAATGAAAAGGGCCATATATAGTGAGACAGTTTTGAGGAGGAACAACAAATCTGGGGCAGAAGTCAAGACAATGTATATATTGGTGTTAGGATAGACAAACCAGTAGAACACAATTGAGAATCCTGAAACAAACACGTATGCTCACTTATGTGCAAGGTGGAACTGCAGAGCAATAGGGAGATGGTGATATTTTTAATGAAGGTTGCTATGTCAAGTAGATATACATATGGAAAAAAATGAACCATGACTCCTGTCTCACACCATATATAAAAATCAATGTCAGCTTGATTTTTAGACCTAAATGTGAACAATAAAACAAAGTTCTAGAAGATCACATGGGGAGTGTATCTTCATGATCTTGGAATATGTTGGCAAAGGTTTCTTTAAAATGACACAGAAAGGACTAATCATAAAGGAAAAACTTGAGAAATTGGACTACATTAAAATGAAAACTTTTGTTAGTCTAAAGGTAACGAGAGTGAAAAGACCAGCTATAAGAGTGGGAGAAGGTATTTGCAATTCATACCTGACCGAATACTCATATGTGATGTGTAAAGAACTCCTAAAATTTAAGAAGGGCAGACAATCCAATTTTTAAAGTGGGCAAAAGACTGGAATGGATTCTTTCACAAACTTTGTGTACTTCTCTGCGTGTTATTTAATAAATATTTGTTTTTTAATTGATACCTGGATCCTGCCCTTAAGGATTCTAATTTAGTCTGGAGAGGGTTCTAGGCAACAGTATTTTTTTTTTTAAATCACTTCCATATTACTCAAATAGCCAAATAAGCAAAACAAAATGTTCTTAACATCTTTAGTAATTAGGAACATGTTACTTAAAATCACAGTCAGATACTATTATACACCCAGCAGAGAAACTGATGATACCAAGTGCTGGTGAGATTGTCGGGCAATTGGAATACTTTTCTACAAGTTGATAGGGGTATAAATTGGCAAAACCGTGTTGGATGACTGTTTGGCATTATCCACTAAAGTGGAACATAAGAATACCCTATTACCTGATACTTCTACTCATACGTTCTATCCAACAGAAATGCGTACACGTGTGTACCAAAAGACATGTACAAAAAGTGTTTAGAGTTATAAGAACTCTAAAGTAGAAATAATCCATATGTTTGTTAACAGTAGAACAGATAAATTGTGGTACATTCATTTCTTTGAAGTATACAACAATGGTAATGAATAAATTATGGTTACTTATAGTAGCTGGAACAAATCTTACAAATATAATGTTGATTTTTAAAAAAAAAAACAGACACAATTTGTGCTGTGAATTCTGTTTAATTAAATTCCAAAAACTAAATTTGAAGTGGGAGCATGGTTCCCTTTGGGGAGGAGGAAGAGGTAGTGATTAGAAGGGCCACAGGGGACCTCTAAGATGCTGGAATGTCGATTCTTGACCTACATGATGGTTTCTTCATGAGTGTGTAAACTTTGTGTACTTCTCTGCATGTTATTTAATAAATATTTGTTTTTTAATTGATACCTGGATCCTGCCCCCAGGGATTCTAATTTAACTAGTCTGGAGAGAGTTCCAGGCAGCAGTATGTATTTTTTTAAAATCACCTCCAGATTTATAACGTATAATCAGAGTGTATAACTACTGCATTACAATTTCTTTATTATAAGGATACTTTATGATCTCTGTGGAAAATTTGACAAGTAATAAGATGTGTAAAGAAAACAAAACAAAACAAAAATCATTTAAAATATACCCCGAAGGCTGGATGCAGTGGCTCATGCCTGGAAGCACTTTGGGAGCCCAAGGCAGGAAGATCTCTTGGGGCCAAGAGTTCAAGACCAGCCTGGGTAACATACTGAGACCCTATCTCTTCCAAAAATAAAAATAAAATAAATCCCCCAGAGATTCCTCTTCTTAATACCCCTACTTATTTTTAAAGTGACCAGGTTTTAAATAATATTAAATATATACAGTATCCCTCCTGGTTCTTGCTACAGGCATTTTAGGGAAAAGGGGATAGTAAGGCATCATCTTTCTGTAGCTTTTGGTAAATCTAGGAAGTAATAGATGAATGCTATTAACTATTCCTGAAATGTCGGCTATACTTCTTGAGGAAAAAGTCAGAAACGGAGACTGCAGCTTCATTTTGTCCTGATTATTTATTCTCATGGGATGTTTGTTTTCATTTCTGAATTTCTTAGACTAGGACAAGACTTCTTAGGTACAGTTTAACCATTTAAGATCAAAGGTCATCTGTTATACTGTCTCAGCAAAACTTCAAATGAGTTTATTGCCTGCCAGGTGCTTTCTAGAATACTCGTCCACAAAACCAGAACTGTTTCTGAGTTCTTTGGAATGGTAACAATCTGTATGTTTATCAGTAAGAGATTGGTTGAATAATTGTGGTACATACACAGAGTGGAATACTGTATAGCTTTTTAAAATGGTAAAGCCAGAATTATATATGTTGATATGGAAAAATATCCAAGACCTATTACATGGACTATATCAAACATTTATATCTCTTTCTGTCTGTGTGGAAATATGCAAGTTGATTTCTGCCTAAGTCCTAAAAGATATATAACAAACTGTTAAGAGTGATGATTTCTGTGCAGTGTACTTGCTGGGTGAATTAACTTTCTCTACATTTCATACATTTTTAATAAAGATTATATGTTATCTAGAAAAACATTACTATTTTAAGGGAAAACAAAGCAAGTGACAGAAGTGTTGAGAGTGCCCATTTTGCCTAGGCCCTAGTGTGTGTCCTTATTTTATAAAAATTTAAAATGTAGAGTTGAAGTAAAACTTGTGCTTTGAGTGCCATCAAGGATGGAGGCTATTTTCATATTTTACAATTTCTTTCTGATGAGAACACCTCACAGTAACTATAGAAATGGGAAAAATAAGGAAATGCGTAAAGAAAAGAAAAATCATTTAAAATATACTCCCAGGGATACCTGCTTTTAATACCCTACTTATTTTGTCACGTCATCAGTTGTTTAATAATGTATTTTAATTTCCATGGTTCTGTGTTTCCTTATTGCCTAGAATTTCTACAGTTTGGGTTCTGCAAATATTTCTGGGTCATGATTCATTCTCACCCTGAGTGATAAGTTAAGGGAAAGTTAAGAAAAGTTTACCAGCAAGACTTCCCTAGTTGACAACTTCAGTCTCTTCCAGGGCTTTTAAAGGTTCTTTGTACTATTTTGATTCAGGGCCACGTCGTGGGAGATAGACATAAGGATTATCAAAACATTTTCTGAAATATACCAAAGGGCAAACCGAAATGATAATTATAAAAGTCTTGGATAACCTTTATGAATTTGCTTATACCAGTTTTGGTCACAGTGCCTAACAGCCAGAGTGCCTATTTCATAAGTACTTCATAAATATTGGCCAAATAGGGAAAATGAGAAACGAAGGGAAAAACTGCAAATGTAAACTAGAAAAGGCAGGATGGTAAATGAGCTGAGTGTTTTGGACAGTTAAAGGATGGAAATCTGATTGTTTCCTAGGAAAACAGACTGATACTGCTTACTTTGACAGACCAGAATGGGTGGGTATTTTTAAGACTTGGGAGATGGGGGGTAGATCAGACCAAAATTAAAGTGTAATATGTAAAACATTTTTAGTGTCATCTACTGAGATCCTTGTAGTTTTATGTATAATTAGGTTTCTTAATAAAATAATCATGATAATGAGAAGGCCTGGAAAATCTAAAAAATGTTTTTCTTATTTCCCTTTAAAAAAAAAGTAACATGAACTCCCCATGTTTTCCAAACTTCCCTGCCTAGATTCTATTAGCCACTCACTAATATTTTTATTAATACCTCTATTATGGCTGGAGTTTGGTCCATATAAATTGTAAAGTGTCATTCTCATTACATTAATAGGAGGAAACGTATCTTTGTTTGTCATTGTTATTATACAACTGTTAAAATTTTTCTCTGGAGTTTTAGAAATTGTAACCACAGATAACCTCTTGTTCTGTCATCAGTTTTTTTTTTTTTTTAAAAAAAAACATTAAGTGATGCAGGTAATACAGCATTGCAGAATTTGGGAAACATTTATAGAGATTAAGCATTATTTGGGTCTTAGCACTATTTGTGTGTTCTTTTGGCTTTCCTTCCACAAGTTAATTATTCTTGATATTTTTTTGTTCTGCTTGTTTTTAAATAGTCCAGATGGCATATTTGTAGTAAAAAAAGTGTTGAAAATTGACCTTCTTGGGAAATGGTACTTAAGAATGTGTTATTAAGTTCTTTAGTGTCTGGTGTGTTTTTCTTTTACCACTCACTGACTCTAATTTCCTTCTAAAATAAAACATGATAGTTCCACAATGGGACTCGGGTGAATTATAATCTTTTTCTCTTCAAATCCTTTTCATCTATATTAAATTTAAATCTTTTTTTCTGTTTTTAGAATTGAACCCCCAAGACTCCTTATGTGATACTTGGGAGCTCTTCTGTTTATGCAGAGATGTGCTAACTGTAGGGTGGGGGTCAAGGGGAGGATGCAGGACCACACAGAAATAAGGGCAACCTAATTTAATGGGTTATTGGAAAATTAGATTGGCAAAAGAAAGAGCTGGTGTGCAGCTGGGAGAAAGACACATCACAGAGAACTGTGGACAGAGTGGGCGAGACATAGACGTTGGAGGGAGGGAGACAGATGGGAAAGACCTGGGTGAGGCATTGGAAACTACCCTTGTTATAACCGATCTTTTATCTGAACTCTGTTCTTGATCCTTAAACAAACAAAAAGTTCCCTTTGCAGGAATGCTTGTGGTTAACAATTATATGTACAATGTCTGGTATGGGCATTCAATAGACATATTTGCCAATGGTGATGGCATCTCCCTCTGCAAATTAGGAAATACTATTCCCATTTGACAGCTGAGGAAATTGAGGCTTAAGGGAATTAAGTAACTTGGCAAAATCACACAGCTAGTACGACGCTCTGGGGTTAAATTTAGTCACCTGTGTTTCTCCAGGCCATGCTGACTTCAGAATTCACTAGATGGTACTATTCTTTTAATACTTAAATTCTTTAATAGCATATTCATGATTGTTTGTAGCCCCATAGGGCTGTTTATCTTTAAATTCAGACACTGTTCTAAAGAGAATTGTTATTGCTGCTACCAGATGGGACATTTTTCTGGGCTCAGGGAGCCCATCCTCAAATCAACACTTTAAGAATTGTTCACATCTTTTGAAATACCTCTGTTCCATTTTAGTTCTAAGCTCCACCACTTACTAGCTGCATGACCCTGTGTGGGCCGCTTCACCTTTAAGCTTCATTGTCCTCAACAGGTAATACTGGCAATAATGATATTTACCTTGAGGAGTTTTTCCGAGGATTAAATTAGCATTCCACTTTTGTTTATGAATGTGATTTCTTCAAATTGATATTAGAGGTATAAATGTTATAATGAAAATTTTCTCCCACTGCAGGTCTTCTTGAATTTTCTCTGGGGAAATTTAGATACTTGGAGCTCATCAAGTCCTTTCCAGAGGAAGCTGTTTTGCATCATATTTCAAGCAATGTGACTTTTCTTATTTTTCAAATACACTCACAGTACCAGAACACAACAATTTCTTTTTATAAGGTAAGTACAAAGAATTATTTCAATAAAAACCATTTCTATATTTTTGGGTCTTGTATTTAGAATAGCCATTAGAATTTGATGTCTCTCAATGTTTACGACTTTATGTGTAAAAAATTTTAAAAAATCAAGATTAGGTCTTATCAAATTAGTGATTGAGACTGGCCAAGAGGTAAGTTTCTCAGGCCTTTCTTGAGTGTGGCCTGTTATTTAAAAAGGGAGTGATATAATGGAATACTATTCAGCTATAAAAAAGAATAAAATCTTGTCATTTGCAGCAGCATGGATGGACCTGGAGGCTATTATGTTAAATGAAATAAGCCAAGCACAGAAAGATAAACATTGCATGTTCTCACTCATAGGCAGGACCTAAAAAAAGTAGATCTCATGAAAATAGAGAATAGACTGGTAGTTACCAGAGGGAGGGGAGGGAGGGAGGAAGGAAGAGGAAAAAAACATAAATGTGTTTACTACTACTGATGTGTACACTTACAGCAGGTAAAGATGGCAAACTATGTATATTTTAACTTAATAAAAATTTCTTTTAAAAAGGGGGTGCTAGACTTGGTGGCTCACACCTGTAATCCCAGCACTTTGGGAGGTTGAGGTAGGAGGTTGAGCCCAGACATTTGAGACCAGCTTTAGCAACATAGCAAGACTTCATCTCTACAAAGAAATTTAAATAAAACATTAGCCAGGTGCACCCTCCTGTAGTCCCCACTACTCGGGAGGCTGAGGCAGGAGGATTGCTTGAGCCTTGGACTTTAAGGTTGCCGTGAGCTATGATGACACCACTGCACTCCAGTCTGGGCGACAGAGCAAGACTCTGTCTCAAAAAAAAAAAAAAAAAAAAAAGGCAGGGGAGGTGAAGGGCACCCTGTAGTAAATGTCTCCTCTCTGCAGTTGTTTTCCTCATAATTTCTTGCCTTTTCATTTTCTTACTCTAGTGGTTCTTAATGATTTGTACATGAGAATATGTTTTAATGGGTTTCCATTATGGTTTAGCTATTTAGTATTGAAGTTTACTAAGAACCTTATAGAATCAACTTTGTTCTTTAGAGTCTATCATGCAAACAATAAAATTATAGCACTCAGTTCATCCGGCCCCGGGCTATGTTTCCAGCAGTGTATAAGGACCTTATTATAGAAGTCATCACCAAACCCTTAACCAACCTCATCTTTGAGACATTTTTTAAATGCCCTGGATTAGCTTAAGCTATTAAGGAGCTACCATTTTTTATGGTAACCTTTTATATGTCTATTTATATTTAGCCTATATAACCCCTTAGGGTAATAAATGAATTTCACCCTGTATGAAGTTGTACTTCTTTTTATTTGTCTTAAGTCTATCTTGTAATATTCTGGAATTTGGTAAACAAAGCTGTCTTAACTCAGTTTGTGTATAATTTTATAGGCATCGGTTGTACTATCTTTCCAACGAAATATTTTGTATTTTTTTATTCCTGCCTTCTTGCTTCTACCATGAAGGTTTTAAAATTGTGTGGGTGGAGTAGGAGAGGTAGTTAATAGACTAGAAATGGAAGAGTTCAGCTGAGGAAAAAGAAAAAGGTGTAAATTGTGTTAATTGTAAGAGATAGCCATACATCGATTTTGCTGGAGTTCTTTTGCAGCCAGAGCAGAAAGTAAAGCATGTTACATTTTATAACTTCCTTAGAAAGGAAGAAGCATGCCAGTTCCTCAGGGTAGGTCAAATTTCTTCTGGCACTCAATTCAAGAGAAAACTTCCTATTCAGGCTCTTTATAGGAGACACAGTATAATGGCACATAGATGATTTCCTTCTCTTTTATTAAAAAAATTTTTAATTGACAAATAATAAGGTCATTTCCTTCTTAATGACATTATAACAAAGACAACATTTGAAGGAAAAGAGAGAAGATGGGGAAAAAGGGATTTATATTTATTGAATGCCTACTATGTGCTAGGCAACTGTTTCTTTCTTTCTTTCTTTTTTTTGGAGACAGAGTCTTGCTCTGTTGCCCAGGCTAGAGTGCAATGGCATCATTATAGCTCACTGCAACCTTAAACTCCTGGGCTCAGGAGATCCTCCTGCCTCAGCCTCCCAAGTAGCTGGGACTACAGGTTTGCCCCACCATGCCCAGCTAATTTTTTCTATTTTTTTGTAGAGACGAGGTCTTGTTCTTGCTTATGCTGGTCTAGAACTCCTGAGCTCAAGTGATCCTCCTGCTTCAGCCTCCCAGAGTGCTAGGATTACAGGTGTGAGCCACCGTTCCAGGCCGGCCGCTGGTCTTAAGCTCCTGAGGCCATTGTCTGCTCAAGTCTATGGATTCTCTCCCAGGCAAACTATATACTTTTCATGGGGACCTCCAGAAATTCAGTGGGACCCTCAGGCCCCTAGTTAGGAACCCCTATGTTTGGTTTTTCATATGGTTAATTCATACCACAGCTCAACAAAGTTGTCACAAAGCCTGTTTCTACATCTAAGGAAGTAGGGCTTGGATAAAGAGATGTCAACATAACTAGTAAGTGCCCAAAGAGGCCTGGATGAACAGCATCCTGGGCCTTGATTTCCATGCAAAAAGGATCTTAGTTATTCTTAATCGTATTAATAATAATTTTCATTTCTTGGGCCACTTTTAGTTCCCACAATTATATTACTTAGAAGATGATGACCAGAAGTGCACATGGCTCTGGAAGCGAGTGGTCTGTGTGAAGAGAATTGTTTCTGTTTCCTGTGCCCTTCCTGGTGAAGTGTGGTACTTTCAGTTTTTTGGCTCATCGTGGCAGTTGGTTCTTTGCAGCTGTCGACCCTATAGTTCAGCAATTAATGTCTGAATCATTCTCCCTTATGCTTGTCAGGTTGAAACTCTTCTGGTACCTTTTCCTTCCCATTTCCTTAGCTGTGAGAGAATACCCTGAATCTGTTACCTCTTAGCTTAGCATTTTATTATTCAAAAAGCTTTCCAAGCAGATGGGAGTAGGAGATGGTAGAGGGGAGAGATGTGAGAAAGGATTAGGAAGGGTCACAAGGAAACGTTTTGGTGTGATGCATATATTCACTATCTTGATGGTGATGATGTGTTCACAGGCATCTATGTGTATCAGAACTTATTAAATATTTAGTATACTTTATATGCAGGTTATAGTATGTCAATTACAACTCAGTTAAAAAAGCTTTTCAAAAACTCCGAATTCTTTGGAGTCAGGGCTCATGTTTTTATTTTGGTAGTCTCAGTACTTGACATAGTAATTATATATATATACACACACACACACACATTTTTATTTTTATTTTTGAGATGGAGTCTTACTCTGTCACTCAGGTTAGAGTGGCATGATCATACCTCACTGCAGCCTCGAACTCCTGGGCTTAAGCAATCCTTCTGCCTTAGTCTCCAAGTAGCTGGGACTATAGATGTGTGCCACTGTGCTCAGCTAATTTTTAAAATTTTTTTTTAGAGACAGGGTATCGCTATGTTGCCCAGGAGGGTCTCAAACTCCTGGCCTCAAGTGATCCTCCCGAGTAGCTGGGATTATAGGTGTGAGCCACTGTGCCCTGTGACATAGTAAATCTTAATGCAGGTGAATTGAAATGCTTGAGAATTTCACTGTACATCTGCTATTCTTTATCAAAGATCATTTTTATAGACCAAATGTTTGTGTCCCCCCTCCCCCCAAGTTCATACATTGAAATCCCAGCCCGCAGTGTAATAGTATTAGGAAGTGGGGCTTTTGGGAGGTGATTAGGTCTTTAGGGCAGAGCCCTCGTGTATGGGACTAGTGCCCTTATGAAAGAGGCCTCTCACCAGAACTTGACCATACTGGCACTCTTAGCTCAGACTCCCAGCCTCCAGAACTGTGAGAAATAAATTTCTGTTGTTTATAAACCACCTAACCTGCAGTACTTTGTTATAGCAGCCCAAACTGAGACAATCCTATGGTACTTTTTCCATGTGTACATATGGGCATGTGAACATAGAGATGAAAAGAATTCTTTAATTATTTAAAGAAGTTCTTTTTTTCCTTTTTGTTGTGAGATTCGGATTAGGACATACATATAGATCAGCTCTATAATTTGTTTATTTTGCCCAACTCCTTATTCGTGATGACTTTTCTTCCTAATTACAGACTCTTCTTCCCAATGCCTCGGAAACAGGCACTAACAGAGGGCTGGTATCCATTCTTAGACCAGAGCAGAGTATGTGCACTTGGTACTTGGAGACTTTAGATGCAGAGCGTGTTCAAAATGTGGCCATTCCACTCTCCTACTCAGAAAGAGGTAACCTTTCTGTCTTCCACTCCCTATTACTCTCTGGAATATGGTATGTGTTTGTGAAAACTTAAGGAAAATTATCTTATTTAGATTGTTTATTACAAGTGCAATTTATTTAATCAGAAATGTTTTTGTAGCAAGGTAGCCAGAGGTTAGAATGATGATTGAAAACTCAGGTTGTGAATAGAAGAATAATTAATTAATTCAAAAAACATTTAAGGAACCCTTGGAGAAGCAGTTATAGTAAGAAAAGGCACAGTCTTTAACAGTTTAGTTAGTTATTCTAGGGAGAGGAAGTGGTACGTGTCATGTCAGGAAGAAGAATGAAGTATTTGGAGAATGGTGTGTAGTGGGTTTGGTTGGAGCCAGATTGTGTAGGGCCTTGCCTACAATTTAAGGCTTGCGCTCTATTTTGAGGTGGGTAAGGAGGCATAGAGTTGAGGTTTCTTTGTTTGTTTTGAGACAGAATCTCACTCTGTCACCCAGGCTAGAATGCGGTGGCATCATGATAGCTCACTACAACCTCAAACTCTTGGGCTCAAATGATCCTCCTGCCTCTGCCTTCTACGTAGCTGGGATTACAGGCTTGTGCCACCACGCCCTGCTAATTTTTTCTATTTTTTTTTATTAGAGATGGGGTCTCGATCTTGTTCAGGCTGATCTCAAACTCCTGAGCTCAAGCAATCCTCCCACCTCAGCCTCCCAGAATGAGTGAGTGCTGGGGTTACAGTTGTGAGCCACCGCACCCAGCAGCATAGAATTTTTATGCAGGAATGATGTGGTCCATTTCGTCTCTTGGAAAGCTAACTTGGGAAGTAGTGGGGGGACTGAATTGGAGAGGGCACAGCAGAGTCAGGACTCAGCACACCTTTGAGGGCTCAAAGTGAGAAATGGGGATTTGAATAGAGGCTATGAGAGCAGGGCTAGACAAGGAGGGGCTGGGTTGAAGACAGAATTGATAAGACACAATGACCATGGATTGTAAGGGGAAGCATAGGCTTCCTGTTTGGGCAGCTGGGAGGCAGTGATACAGAATAGGTGTGGTGGGAACAGGGTTGTCGTAGTGCTGGCTATTTTCGGAGGTGGGTTGGAATAGATGGGGACTTTAGCTTGGGACACAATGGATCTGAGATGCTTGTAGGAGGCAGTTTAAATAAGGCCTTGTAGCAGAGGGGTGAGCTTACATACTCAGCTAAACAGCTGTTAATAAAAGGTGAGACAGTGAGTGAGTTTACCCAGGCATATGCTTAGAGATTTAGGAGAAAAAATAATAGCAAATACTTTCATAGTGCCTACCATGTGTCTGGTACTGTTTCTGGTGATACTAACTGTTGAGGAGCGTGTGCAAGACTAAGGAGTAGACAGGTAGGAAGAGAGCCTAGAGGTTCTGCTATAAGGAGTGGAAATACTACACTGCAGAGAGGTCAAGAGAAGGGACCAAAAGTGTCCATGTGAGAGAGCAATTAGGAGTTAGTAGTGGCCTTTAATGAGAGTCGTTTTAATGGCACAGCAGGGATGAAAACTTGATTATAGTGAATGAGGAGTGAAGGTGAGTAAAGGGAAGGAGAGGGAGCAATAGTTAGTGAAGGAAGTAGAATCTGGAAGATTTAGTGGAGTCCAGGAAGGAAAAGGTTATCTGTAACAAAAGGGTAATTACTTGGTAGAAAAACCATAGACTTCAGGCTTCCATCAAGGACAGTATACAAAGAAAAATTATGGGCAGGGCGCGGTGGCTCACATCTGTAATCCTAGCACTCTGGGAGGCCGAGGCGGGAGGGTCACTGGAGCTCAGGAGTTTTGAGACCAGCCTGAGCAAGAGTGAGACCCTGTCTCTACTAAAAGTAGGAAGAAATTAGCTGGGCGTGGTGAAGAAGGCCTGTGGTCCCAGCTACTCAGGAGGCTGAGGCGGGAGGATTGCTTGAGCCCCGGAGTTTGAGGTTGCTGTGAGATCGGCTGATGCCATGGCACTCTAGCCCAGGTGACAGGACAAGACTCTGTCTCAAAAAAAAAAAAAAACAGTGGAGCTTCAACTGGATTATATATCATTTTCTCTGGTGTGGTAAATATCTGTAAATGCAGAAAAAGAGAGTATGAAAGAAGAGCAGAAGAGCACAGAAGTTTGAGGAAGGTTCCACGTAATATTAAAACATATATGCACACTACATATCTCTGTTCCAGATCTCCAGGGGAAGTCAACTAATAGCTGATCTTTTAAACTCTACAGCAAGATTGGCAAACTGTAGACCACAAGCCAAACCCAGCTTGCCACCTGTTTTTGTTCATATGATTTTATTGAAACCCAGCTATGCCCGTTCTTGTATGTATTTTCTATGGCTGCTTTCCTGCCGCAAGGGCAGGGTGGGTAGTTGGCAACATTGCCAGCCCAATAAAGCCTGAAATTCTCACTGTCTGGTCCTTTACAGAAAATGTTTGCTGCTCCTGCTCCAGGGCCTTTAACCTCAGTTAACTTTACTCTCTTTAACCTCAGTTCATGGGAGAGTACAAAACTAGAAGCTCTGTGTTTATATTTAACTTCTATATGAGAAGTTCTTGTAAGAGTAGAGTTCTGTTTTTCTGAGTATGATTTGAATATTTCAGAATTCTTTGATAACTTCCCTATTTCTCATCCAGATCCTATTCCTGGAGGCTGTAATTTGGAGTTTGATTTAGATATTGATCCCAACATTTACTTGGAGTATAATTTCTTTGAAACGACTATCAAATTTGCCCCAGCAAACCTAGGCTATGCGAGGTATGTCTGTCTCCCGTCTCTTAAAACTGCTTTTAGAACACACATGACTAATTGTTGTGTAGATTCAGCCAACTCTTTGAAATTCATACTTCTCTGTGGTAAAATGGAGTTATTTAATTTTTTTTTGGCAGTGATATAATTTTAACTTCGTTGCTAATATTTGAGCTGTCATTTATGGTTAATGTTTTCCCCCTCCATTCTTGTGAATTCTTTTTATTTGAAGAGCCAGATGTGAGTCTATTATGAACTTGGAAGTATATTCTAATTTTTATAAAGCATGTTAAATATAGAAAGCACTCTGTAGCTCTGAACCATCCTTATATTTTTAAAGGGTTTCATTATTTTAATGAAAACTCTGCCTCAGTTTCTACTTTAATAGTAACAGTAGCTAACATTTGAGAAACATTTGAGTGCTCCTTGGACATCATTCATAGTGTTGAGTGCTGTATGTTCTTTGTCATTTAATCCTAACAGTTTTATGAAGAAGGGACAATTGCTCTTATTTTGCAGAGAGGTTCCCTAGGGGTAATCGAGGTTAAGTGACTTGCCTACATGCACACAGCCCAGCTGCCATATTACTCTAGGCATCAGAATCTGGTTATTTAACCTCACTTACCTCTTATTGTATATCTTAGTTCATGCTGCTGTAACAAAGTACCATAGACTGGGTGGTTTATAAACAACAGAAATTTATTTCCCACAGTTCTGGAGGCTGGAAGTCCAAGATCCGGGAGCTAGCACAGTTGGGTTCCGGTGAGAGCTCTCTTCTAGATTGCAGACTGCTGCTTCCCATTGTATCCTCACGTGGCAGAAAGAGAGCTAGAGAGCTCTCTGGGGTTCCTTTTATAAGGGCACTAATCCCATTCCTGAGGGCTCCATCCTCACGACCTAGTCACTTCCCAAAGGCTACCTCCTAATACCATCACACTGGGGGTTAGGATTTCAACATATGAATTTTGGGAGGGATGCAAACATTCAGTCCATAACTGTGTTACGTTTCTTCACAATACTAATTATTGTCTCTGCAAAAGGTGAACTATTAAATTGGAATTATTATTGCAGAAGTTTGAAATTTGAGCTTTTGGTTCCTTTTTATAGATGGGACTTGCACCACAAGAGATTGATGTTCGGTTTTGTTGGTTGACTTTAGAGGCACAGATCCTCCGCTATGTGATGTTGGGACAGGCCGGGACTCTAGGTGGAGGTTGCAGTATGATGTCTATCAGTATTTTCTGCCTGAGAATGACCTCACTGAAAAGATATTGCTAAAGCATCTGCAGAGGATGGTCCAGGTGTCCCAGGTGAAGGCCAATGCTGTCAAGGTAAATCTGATTCTCATGGTTTGTGCATCTAGACTGTGATGCCTTTGTAAAAGTGGAGAAGGGGAGAAGCTACCAGGAGCTTATTTCTTTTCTGTGTTCTTGATATTTTTGCATAATCATTTTGTTTTTTGTTTTCTTATCATCTTGGGAGTCTTTGCTAGTGATATCCTAAAATGATATTGTTCTTTTAGGAGATGCATGTAAATGATGTTAAGTTTGAATTGCAGCCACATCTGTGACCTGCTAATCTTGAGATATGGATGGAAGTAGGTGGTAATTTTCTATGTACTCCCATACTCTGTATGTACTCTCTATGGAAGTACATAGAAAATTAATAGATTAAAACCTTTAATAGATTAAATAGATTATCTAGATTAATAGATTAAAACTTTTGGCAAATATGAAGTTTATAGTGTTTTGAGAAAAAATAATGGGAAGCTGCTTAAGGATATACATATAGGCATTAATATTTGAATCCAAACTCAAAGTCTCTAACTTGGAGCAAAAAATTTTCTCTGAGCTTTTGAATCCCTGGAAACCCTTGCTACTCCAAATGTGGACCACCAACCAGCAGCATTGGCATCACCTGGGAGTTTGTTAGAATTGCAACTTCTGAGGCTCCACCCCAAAACTACTGAATTAGAATCTACATTTTATAAGACCCTTTCAGCTGATTGTTATGCATATTAAAATTCTAGACTCAATGCTAGAGATCATTTTTGTGGAGGGCAGGATTTTATCTTATGTCTTGAAAAGTGCCTAATAGTAGTATAATATATCAGATCATCCTTCCATCTAATGGTTGATGGGTAGAGTTTTTCTGGACCACTCTGATTCTTCCCAGAAGATTTGTAGATTACCAGATTACCTAGAAAGAAGTGATTGAAGTAGGGCATCTACCGATTGACCTAGGGGCATAGCCTGCTGCAGAGCAAGATCTCATTTTGTTTCTGTGGCACCTAGGATGTCATTGCCCCATTCTGAGCAGCCTGAATACAAGAAAACTCATTGTGCTTATTCACAAATTAAGAAGCCCTATTAGTAAAGTCTATCAGTTGCTTTATTAGATATGAAATTTTTAAGACCATTTTTATTCTCATGAAGACTATAACTTGTATAATAGGCCCTTTTTAAGTTGCTTTTAAACTTTTTGTTAAAAGAATATTTTGTGTCAGAGTGCAAGGAAATCCTCAAAGACCAACGAGGGCATGTTAGAGAGTTCCTGGAGCTTGTTCGAAGGTGCTCACACTGGCCAAATTTGGGACAATTCAAGCATCCAGAAAAAAGATGTATTGATTGTAAGCTTTGAATAAATAAAAGTGAAAACTCCCCAATTGCCACCATTGGAAGAGATTCTTACAGCATATTATTCTGCAAATTGATAAAGGGAAGATAATTTACCCTGCCTTTTTAGTTTTAATTTAATTTTAATTTTTTTAATGGCCAGTTACTAAAGCCCTGCATTTTTTTTTTTTTTTTTGAGATGATCTCACTCTATTGCCCAGATTGGAGTGCAGTGGACTCATCATAGCTCACTGCAACCTCAAACTCCTGGGCTGAAGCAATCCTCCTGCCTCAGCCTCCAGAGTAGCTGGGACTACAGGTACATGCCACCATGTGTGGCTAGTTTTTAAAATTTTTTGTAGAGACCGGGTCTCTCTATGTTGCTCAGGCTGATCTTAAACTCCTGGCCTCAAGAGATTCTCCTGCCCTGGCCTTCCAAAGTGCTAGGATTATAGGCATGAGCCACCACGCCTGGCCTCAGCCCTGACTGTTTTTACAGGTGGAACTGATTTATCCCCAGTTGATGACAGAAAGCTGTTTACAGAAGAATGCCAGTTAATATACATACGTAGGAGGAATAATAGAATTAGAAAATTACCATTTTGTGACCCTCAATGAAATAATTTAAGCAAAGATCATCAGGTGAAAGGTTTTAAGGGGACAGGATATTTCCAGGGTGTCTAAGTAGCACCCCTAAGATAAATTTTCATTGGAAAAGGAGAACTGTTTTTAGGGTTGAGTGACCTTATAGTCTCCACCTTATCCTAGTGATCAAAGCTAGTTTCACTGATAGTGGGTCAGCCTGCATTATGTACTCGTGTGCAGTCTGACATCACCATCACTTGTGGAATATTCTAGCAAAAAATGTCTAAATTGAATTCAGTCCATTGGATTCCCTGTTTACATGAAGTATGGGGGATATTTAGTTAGACACCTTGAGTACAATTTGACAAATCTGGATTGTGGAATATTCAGTGGAATACATGGTACTCTGTCTGCAGTGTACTATATTTAATACATTACATGAGATAATCAACATGTTATTATAAAATGGGCTTTGTATTAGATGATTTTGCCCAACTGTTGGCTAATGTAAGTGTTCTGAGTACATTTAAGGTAGGCTAGGCCAAGCTATGATGTTCAGTAGGTTAGGTGTATTCAATGCATTTTTGATTTATGATGGGTTTATCCTGATGTAATCTTATCGTTAAGTCAAGGAGCGTCCGTACTTGGTGCTTTGAAACGCAGAGTGTGATAGATGAACACACAGCATTGGCATCACCTGAGAGCTTGTTAGAAAAGCAGAATTTCAGGTACCACTGCTGACCTATGGGATCAGAATCTGCATTTTAACAAGATTCCCTCAGCAATTCACAGGCACATAAAGTTGGAGAACATTGTATTAGGACACGCACTATGAAGTATTGAGAAGTGAAATGTCACGATATCTAACTTACTTTAAAATGATTCAGCAGAAAAAAAAATAGAAAGGGAGAATGAAGGAGGGATTAAAAAAGCAAATATGGCAAAATGTTAACAATTGTTGAGTCTAAGTGCCTGTATATGGCCTATTGTCTTATTCTTTCAACTTTTCTATATGGTTTAAACTTTTCATGATAAAAACGTGGGAGAGTAGGTGGTAGTATTAACATTCTGTTGAACTTGACCAGTCCTTTGCCCAGAAAATGTGTTTTTTGTTAAGCAATATTTTTAAACAGTGCTAGTCTATAAGTCTAGGAGGCTTATAATTATTTGCTCCTGAAACTCAAATGTTTAGTTTTCTTATTTATATGAATAGGAACATATCTGTTTGTTTATTATGGTTATATAGGGCATTTTGTTTCCTCTATTACATAGTTTAAAAGCGAATTTTTGAAGTTAAGGGCTACTGTGTAATACAACTTTATATAATGTTTTCTTATTTCAGAGTCTGTTAGACAAAAATAAGTAGGTTCTCTACATGAGATGTTAACAGACTTTGTCTACATCAGCTCTGTAGCTAGTAGTAAAAGCTAACATTTGTTGAACACTTATCCTGTGCCAGACACTGTGCTCAGTACCGGGGAGAGAGTAGTGAGCAAGATAAACATGGTTCCTGCCCTTAGTTGTTTATAGTCTAGCAGATGAAAAAAAATTATTTTGCTTTGTCCTAACTAGCTTTTACACATTATTTATATCATATTTTACTTAAACTATTAACATTTAACACTATATAAAAACTTTAGAAGCATTTTGTATAAGAACTTGTTAATTATTAAAGCACATGCAAACCATGTAGGGTGGTCTTTTGAAAGAGCTACGTGGGTGTATATTTTAAACAAGAATTGTAATTTAATGTTACTCTTTAATAGTACATACAAGTGGGATATAGAATAGCTTTTTTTAAAAAAAAATTCTAAACACTAATTACACATTATTTTTGGCTTCAGGTGGTAACCCTAATAGCTGATGATAAGACAAGTGTTTCCTTCTCCTCCCTCCCTGGACAAGGTGTCATTTATAATGTCATTGTTTCGGACCCATTTCTAAATACGTCTGCTGCTTATGTTCCTGCTCACACGTATGCTTGCAGCTTCAAGGCAGTGGAGGGTAACTGTGCTTCCCTTGGTGAGTATATGGATTTAAACTATTACAACTCTTTCTGTAGCTTTGAAGGTCTTTATCAACTAAAATAGAACTTAAGGATATTCAGAAATGCCTTTGTCTAGGTTTTATTCATTCATTTAACAAATGCATTTTGAACCCCTATGGTGTTGTTCCATTCTCTGTTTCAGGCACTAGGATACAGCAGTGAACAAAACAGCCACAATACTTGCCCTCCTGGGGCTTATATTTTAGTAGGGGAGATGAGATGAGACAGACAAGATAAATTTATAAAATATGCAGTACATGAGAAAGTGATGAGCACTAAGAAGAACAATAAAGCAGGAAGGGGAGATAACAAGTGGCAGTGAGAGAAAACTTTGAGATAGCAGGGCCAAGGAGGTCCTTGCTGTAAGTTGACATTTAAGTGAAGAAGCAGCGCCAGGCAGGGAGCCACACATGTGCTAGGGGGAGGTGCCTGCCAGACACAGGGAGCAGCCAGTGTGTCTTAATGTTTTAATGGGAACACTTGCTGCTTTCTGAGAAAAGATGTGGGAAAGAGCAGACACAGGGAGAATGGGTAGGATGCCACTGAAGTAATCCAGGTGAGAGATGACGGTGGGCTTGGTAGAACCAGGCTAGTGAAGGTGTTGCAAGATCAGTGTGTGTGTGTGTGTGTGTGTGTGTATTTAACATTTTATTTTTAAATAGTTTCACAAAAAGTATGCAAAAATAATATAAAGAATTTCTGCATAATCTTTATCCAGATTCCTAGAATGTTAGTTAACATATTATGCTGTTTGCTTTTCATTCTCTCTCTTTTTGTCTCCCCCCCCCTTGCTCTTCTCTTGTTCTTTTTGTTTACAGGTGACCTTTGAACAACATGGGGATTAGAGAGTGCCAACCCCCTCACAGATGAAAATCTGTGTATAGCTTTTGACTCCCCCAAAAACTTACCTACTAATAGCCTACTGTTGACCACTTAACCAATAGCATAAACAGTCTATTAACACATATTTTGTATGTTATATGTATTACATACTGTATTCTTACAATAAAGTAAGCTAGAGAAAAGAAAATGTTATTAAGGAAATCATATGGAAGAGAAAATATATTTTGTATTCATTAAGTGTAAGTGGATGATCATAAAGGTCTTTATCTTTGCTGTCTTCAATTGGGTAGGAGGAGGAAGAGGAGGGTTGGTCTTGCCAAGGCATGAGAGGCATGAGAGGCAGGCACACTCTGTGACTTCTGTTGAAAAAAATCTGTGAATAAGTTGACCTGCAGAGTTCAAACCCATGTTGCTCAAGGGTCAATTGTATCTGTATACATATGTATATATACACACATAATACTCTTCTTTTCTCTGAACCGTTTGAGAGTAAGTTGCAGACATAAAAACCTTCTGTGTTTATTTCCTTACATAACCATAGTAAAATGATCAATATCACAAAGTTAACATTGATAAACTACTGTTTTTAATCTACAGATATTACCAAATTTCACTATTGTTCCACTAATGTCCTTTATGAGCAAAAAAAAAAAAGTTTTTTTTCCTGTTCAAGGTCCAATTCAGGATACTATGTTGCATTTAACTATAATAAGTCTCTATTTCCCGTAATCTGGAACAATTCCTCAGTCTTTTTTTCTTTTGTCTTTCAAGACCTTCACATTTTTGAGGAGTATGGGCAATGTATGTTTTTTAGAATGTTCTCAGTTTGGGTTAGTTTGATGTTTCCTCATAATTAAATTTAGATTATGCATTTTTGGCAGGGATCCAAAAGAAGTGATCTTGTGCCCTTCTCAGGAGACGCTTGTTTATTTGTCCTATTATTGGTGGTGAGGCCCTTGCATACTTGATTAGTGGTGTCTGCCAGGTTTCTCCACTGTAAAGTAACTGTTTTCCCCTTTAAGTTAAGTATCTTTGGGGGAGATGCTTTGAGTATTGGTAAATATCCCATTCTCAAACTCTCACTTGCTAGTTTTAGCATCTAGTGATCATTGCCTAAAACATTTATTACTAGGTGGTTGCCAAATGGCATTTTTCTAATTTCATCATTCCTTCTATGTATATTAGTTGGCATTCTGCTATTAATATAAGGAAGAGTCCCCCCCATTTATTTATCTATGTTTTTATTTATATAGGCCTGGACCCAGAGATTCCTGTTTTTTTCTCTGGATTATAATCCATTACTGTCATTTATTTTCACGTTCAAATCATCCTAGATTTAGCCAGTGAGTGGCCGGATATATTTTGAAATAGGATGCACCGTTGGATTGGATGAGGGGTTTGAGAGAAAGAGGTGTAAAGGACAACTTTGTAGTTTCTGGCCTGACCAACTGGAGAAAGAGAGCGTCCATTCACTGAGGCGGGAAAGACTATTGGAGGAGCAGGTTGGGAAGAGTTCAGTTTTGGACATGTTCAATTTTAGAGCTCTATTAAGCCTTCATGGGAGATGTTTAATTGATGGTTATATGTATAAGCCTGGATAGAATTCAAGGGAAAGGTCTGGGCTGGAGATTATCTTGGAAGTCATCAGATTAAATAAATGGGACTTAAGCCACAGACAGATGGTATCATTTATGGAGTATGTAGAAAGGGAGGAGGTCCAGGGACTGAGCCCCGGGTGCTCCAATGTCTAGCGCTTAGGAGTTGGAAATCCCACTAAGGGGACTGAGAAGGAGCAGCCAGAGTGGTAAAAGCAAAGTGGTGTTTGTT
>VBSM01002616.1:34465337-34478784 GCA_008086735.1 Cheirogaleus medius
GACAGGCAGCGGCGGCAAAAACACCCAGCGGGCCGGATAAATGTCCTCGGCGGGTTGCATGTGGCTCGCGGGCCGTAGTTTGAGACCCCTGTATCAGGATTAGGCTTATTTGTGGGAACAAAATTATCTGTATGCTTACATTACCAAGTATTTTAATGGATGAAGATAATGATTGATTATTCATTCTAAACAGGAAAGGATGAATTAAAAGAAGATATGAAAGTCACATTTTGCTTTGGAATACTTTGTTTTTTGTTTTTTTTTTACCTTTCAAATTTCATTTTTGTTTATGTAACTCTTGAAATTTAGTTTATAATTTCAGATCAAACACAAGTGACAGAAGTCCTATTCTTGTTTAAGTACAAAATATGAATATATTAAACTGAGCTGTGAAATTAATAGTAACAATTTAATAATTGAAACTGACCTATATACAATAAGTATATCCTATAGTTAATACTTTAATATTGTATCTATTTAATAATAATTATTCCCGATGACTTCTAAATTTCTTTTGCCTTTAGATCATTATTTTTCTTTTCCAAATGCCATAATGTATAAATTCTAGGAGCTTATGCATGTGCTTGTAGATTAGATACTTAAATTGCATTGTAAAAAGAATGCCTGACCATATCTTGTTTTGCTTTTTTCCTTTTCTGGCGGTTTGCTACTTAGAATTATTCTTCATAGGATTTATCTTCTTGGGATTCTTCTTTTATATACTGATTACAAAACTGACACCCATTAAGTATGATGGTAAGTGAAAATTATATAGTTTAATTGGATGTTAAAAAGGAAGATGCTGTTTACACTCCACCTTTCCTTCCCGTTTGACCTGTATTGTGTGTGATATCCTATTACGTATGTAACATAATGGGTCTCCTATGCTCTCAATATCTTTTCTAACTCATTCTGACCTTGTATTGTGGGTTTTTAATCTGCATGGTGAATTCCTTGGTACTTAAGGAAATGAAGGGCCATGTCGGTTACAAACCTGTATTCTGGCTATGTGATATATTGAAGATATGAGATGTACAACAATCAAAATATTAAGATTTTCTTTACCTTGAAACAACTCCCCATGCCCTGCCACATTTAACAGAATGCTTGTCATCTTTTCTTCCTCAGTCCTGATTTACTGACAAGCCAAGACTGTCGCTGATCCTTTGAGGTTTAGCTCCCTGGCTAGTTTCCACATCTCAGCCCAGCCCCCTTCCTAGAGAGGGCCGCTGCATGCCGGCTTCATGGCATCACTAAAGAGCCCTCCGTGCCTGACCTGCAGGAAGGCTAAGGCTGCACTGCGTATGGTATTGTGTGTCTAAAGCATGCAGTTGGAAATGTTCATTTTTTCCCTTTGTACAGTGCGTCTGATTCTGACAGCCATCACTGGAAGCGTTGGTGGAATTTTCTTGGTAGCTGCGTGGTGGCGATTTGGAATCCTCACGCTGTGCATGCTGTGTATTGGACTAGTCCTGGGGTTCCTCATCTCGTCAGTGACTTTCTTCACTCCACTGGGTAGGAGATGTGTAACTGATGTTTTGTGTGTTCGAGTCGTTGTTTGAAAGACTTTACCACCTTGTTGGATTTGGATCCTGGAGCGGGGTTGTATGTCACCACTTCTCCTGGGGAGTTCTGGAAATCTGCACTGATGATGTGGCACTTTTAGACAGGGCCAACACAGAGAGGAATCCTCCTTCTTCAGAGGCGCACTGTGCTAGATGAATTATAGACTGTCTTTCAAGGTAGCTTTGTATCTATTTGTCATAAGGGGTGTGTGTTTCCCTTATAATTAATGGAGAAAAAGGGGACTCAATAAATGGCAGAACAGGGGTCATTCTTTTTTAAACCCTGGAACTCTTTCTTAAAGTGACTCTTGAACAAAAGCCCAGTATATCTCAGCACTAACTTTGGCCTGCTCTGATGGCAGCTGAATTGGGGACCCTAGTGCTTTGTTTCCAATCTTCTCTTGTCCCCTCACCCTCCACGCCCTCCCTTTGTCCAACCCCACGTGTTTCTGAGCTACCTAATTCCCCTAGGGCAGTAGCACAGGGATGGTTCTAGGGTTTTTTGTTTTGAAATAATTCAATTGCTATCAGTTTTTAAAATCTGTTTAACTTGTAAGTTAACTTGCTTTGCCATTGTACAATAACTTAACAATTGTCAAAAAGGGGGCAAAAAGAGTATTTACATTCCACGGTACTCTATTAGGCTGTTTCCTCTCTGTGATATGTTTAGTTCTTATATTACAATATTGGGTTAAAGTTGATGGAAATGTTAGATATAAAAACAGCTGTCTCATGAGGCTGTCAGCTCTTGAGAATGTGGGATATAATAGAGTGCAATTTATGTGTCCTTTGGCTCTCTAAAGATGTTTGGGTTTTTGTTTGTTTGTTTTTAAGACCCTAGAGAATTGACAACCTGTGTTCACTGACTGTCCAAGGCCCTTTGTTCTGACTTTGGCAAACCTATAGCCAAGCATATTCCTACTGACTCCCTTGCAATAGCCTTTCAGTCTGATGAGAAGTAGTGTTGTTTAGACTTGGCTAAATGACAGATTCACATGAAGGGTGTTTGTTGAAAATACAGATTCAAGGCTCTACTCTAGATGTGCTAAATCAACTTAATGGACTTCCCCCTTTATTGTTAATGCTTAGAGGATGGAGGGATCATAAATTAGAATTTCTAGTAGTTAATGTGCTTTTGATGAGTAGAATGAGCATAAGTTATGAAGTCAGGAAAAAAACCCTACATGTGCATTCTAACTCTGTCACTAGTGCCCCTACTAGCTTATAACCTTGGACAAGGGACTGAAGCTTTCTTTCATCATCCTACAGCAGTTGGATACTTTTTGATAAACTACTCCTATTGGTAAGAATAATTTTAGTGTAAACCTTTTCTATATGTTTATTATAAACTTTCTCATTGCTCAGAGACAAAGTGATCATCTCCTTAATGCTAGTGGGTACAAACCCATATTTTTAAGTATTAGAATTTGAAAGGTATTTGGCTGACCTCTCAGATATGCGCAGTATACAGTAGGGTTTGTGCTCTTATGAGAATCTAATGCCACCACTAATCTGACAGGAGGTGGAACTTAGGTGGTGATGTGGGCAATGGGGAGCGGCTGTAAATACAGATGAAGCTTCCCACTGACCTACTGCTCACCTCCTGCTGTTCGGCGAGGTTCCTAACAGGCCACAGACCAGTACCACTCCGCAACCCCAGGGTTGGGGACCGCAGCCCTCAGATATGCTGCGTTTTGGAATCTAGCAGAAGGAGAAGGATTTGGCAGGAGCAGATAAGTGGTTAGTCTCTGTCTTTCCTGATGCATGAGGAAGTCACATCTTACAGTGTACAGTGGCTTGGCACGATATGCTTTAATGGTAAAGATCTATTAAATGGGTTTGCTGCTTATATCTGGCTCATAGCTTAACTCTGAATGCCTTTTACTTGTATTTTTTATTCTGCAATACAAAATCATGAAATCATAGACATTTAGAGCTAGAAGGGGTGATTTAGAGCTTAGAGACAATATAACTCAATCTTCTCATTTTATGAGTTAGGAAACAGAGGCCCAGGGTCATAGAACAGAACAGCTTAGACTATTCCAGCCTCTTCCAAAATATCCTGTTTAATAAATGCAGAGCATTTACCTGCTTGATTTCCCTGCCCTCCACCCCCACCTTCTAATCCTTCATAGAAGATTGTATTGACAGTTAAATGAAGAAAATCAGAATTCATTTCTAGTTGCCAACATATTTACTGGTTGTTGCTTTAAACCTTCAATCTATGTGTGTGTTCAGATATTGAGGAAATGAAACTTAACTTGGTGAACCTGTTGTTTACTCTTGGTTTCTCTTTGCTTTTTCAGGAAACTTAAAGGTTTTTCGTGATGATGGTGTGTTTTGGGTGGCTTTCTCTGGTATAGTTATCCTCGTTCCAGTAGTTTTCGTGGGCTGCCTAAGAATAGTAAGTGTTTCATCAGAGTTAGTTTTATTCATTATTATTGTCTGTGCCTTCAGCTGATCGCTTGTTGCATCACTTTGCATGTTTTATTCCCTGGGGAGGGCTGTATGATTTTCTGTATCCGATGACTGCTTCTAAATAGCCTTGTTACTGTGAAAGCAAAGGAAGTTCTATTTATGATTATCACAGATTTTTCATCAAATGGAGCATCACTATTGATAAGCTTTTAACAGTGGGAGTAGACAAGGTAGTGTAATGACGTGATGGGTCATTACTTCCAGCTGTCTCTCCAGAAGAACACTTCTTCCTCTAATTAGATGTTATTATTGAAGTTCCTTCACTTGGAAGATATTTTCCATAATATTTGGATAAGCTAAACTGTGTTTTAAGAACTCACTATGGACATCAAAGGCTGTTTTCAGGTTATTGAAAGATAACTGGTAATGTTTATTCAGCTCTAATGCTTAGTCTGGTCTCTTTTCATGTGCCCTGAGGGAGCAGAAGTGATTCCCTGTGATTGAGGCCAGTGACAAGAGTTAGAAACTATTCTTGTTCTACCAGGGATGATGCCTAAATGCTTTCACTCTTCCACAGCTGAACATACTGACCTGTGGAGTCGTGGGCTCCTATTCGGTGGTTTTGGCTGTTGACAGTTACTTGTACACAAGCCTCTCTCACATCACTTTGAACGTACTCAGGAGAGCACTCAACAAGGATTTCCACAGCACTTTCACAAATGTGCCTTTTCAAACTAACGGTAAGACTCTTAAATCTGAAAACTAGAGTGATAGTCCAGTGGGAGTCTTGGCCCACCTATGCTAACAAGAGCACTTAGTAACTACATTGAAAGGAAGTCATCTGGGACAAAAGGAGGAAACACACCATATGGTGATATGAGAGCACTTAGTTAATAACTTATCATATAAGCAAAGAATTTCAATTTTTAAGGTGAAGCTCATACTTCTAAAAATCTACTAAATGAATTTTGTTAAGAAATTTCTAAGCCAGGATTATTTAGGTCTAGGTAGACCTAACTGGTCAGTTCTCAGTTGGGACAAAAATGCTGACAGTAAGGATGTTTGACACCTTACAAGTGGGGGTGGGATGAGGGATGAGAATGACAACCTGACTTAATTTTTAAGTTATTCCCTTGTTTCCCTCCTTTAATTAAGCATGCAGTTTGCTAGTTGAAAGTCAAAGTGATTTTCAATTAGTAGGTGTCATTTCTTAAATTGTAATAATGGATAGATTTCCCACTAAGTTTTTGAAGAAAAAAATGACTGCCACATTAAACGTTCACAAAGATTGTAAGATATGTTGATTTCTAAAATATTAAAATATGAAGGGTAGAAAAGCAAGTCTTAGAATTGAATATATGTTATCTATTTGTGATTATTATAAATAAATTTCTTAGGGCAAATCTTTTCTACCACCACCCAGAGCTTTCCCTTTGGATTAGAGGTTGATGGTAGAGACCTTGAAATCCATGTGACTTGGAAGTTTTAAGCCCAAGACAATATTTGCCAAGCCTTTTACTAGAAGCTCAGTATGATTTGTTGAATCTTTTCACGCATTCCTCTATCTACTCTATATGATTGGAGTAGGGTCCCCTATAGAGTGGAGTGGGATAGAAACAAGCGTAGTGGTATCTAATGTTCCGTGATGTACACATGTAAAGTATAACTGGATCACCACCTTCTTCCTCCAACCCTCCTCTGGAAAAACAAACAGCTGCGCCTGCAGGCACTGGTCACATAATGTTGGAATGCTAAGGATCCAAACCACCAATTCTTTTACAACCTGTTTGGACTTTTCAGATGCCTGTAATAGAAAATTTCTAGCTTCAAAAGACTGTAGCTTCCCCACTGATTCCTTGGTTTGTAGGTGAGGAAATACATATATATGTTTGGACTAACTCCCCAGAAAGTCTATTAAAAAGGAAGATACAGATTTAGTCTATGAAGGGTTGTGTTATTACATATTAGGTTTGAAAATACTAGAGTTCAAACTGTGCTTTTCTACTGTTTTTTTTTTTAGACTTTGTTATCCTGGCAGTATGGGGGATGATGGCTGTAAGTGGAATTACATTACAGATTCGAAGAGAAAGAGGGCAACCGTTCTTTCCTCCCCACCCATACAAGTTATGGAAGCAAGAAAGAGAGCGCAGAGTTACGAACATTCTGGACCCCAGCTACCACATTCCTCCATTGAGAGAGAGGCTCTATGGCCGATTAGCCCAGATCAAAGAGCTCTTCCAGAAGGAACAGCCAGCTGGAGAGAGAACACCTCTGCTTCTGTAGATGCCCAGGAACTTGGTCTGTGTGCCTCTGCTTTTGTGTTTATGCCCAGGCTGCTTCCGTCTAAGAAGAGATCAGGCATATATCTGTGCTTTGCATGATATTATGGTGTCTTTAATGATAGATGGTAAGGGTATGCTAGGGAATTAGGATGATTCTAAGAGAGACAATGAGACAGATGACCAAAAATTTGGTGGTAGGGAGGCTTTCCCTTATCTCCAAATACTTGAGAAATTAAACTTTTTGGTTTACAAATATATGATCAACTTATTCCATTAAATAGAGACACTAAAAAAATATTAAAAAACAATGATTCTCTTGCAAAGCCCTGGTGTTTCTTTTTATAACTCCTTGAACAAATCTCTCACCTGATTCTGTCTGAACATGGAGAGGGGGTGGGTTTATTTAAGTGTTATACTAAATCTTTATTTGCCACCGTGTTTGGAGATTTAGGGATTTGATACTGGGCATTTAAACTTCAGAATACGAAAAGAGAAGTAACTTATTTTCTTACTAAAAGCATTCTGATTACTTAGTGGCACGTCTGTCTTAATACCATACATTATCAAAAAGGTATACCCTTTTTTTGTGGGTTTCAGTATTTTTAAAATTTTTAATTGTGACAAAATACACATAAAATTTACTGTCTTATTCATTTTTAAGTGTACAATTCAGTAGGTTCCGTTTGTTTTTGTCTTTTATTGCTTAAAATGGTGATTTAAATAGCTAAATTATTTCAGTTATTTGAAGATAGTTCAATTTATATAGATAATAGAACTTTTATGTGGATGATTTATTTATACTCCAAAATAATGGCCTCTTTTTTTTCTTTCAAGGCCTTTTAAAATAGTGTTGACAAGTGATCTTTAAATTGCATTAGATGACATATAGATTATGTTTGTTTTTACGAAACAAGTTGACCCCTACCTTAATCTATATTGCTATTAACAAGGAAACCTTGAAAAATTTTGCATTTCATAGTTCATTCTTTCTGCTAAATTAGCTATTAGCATGGGTGTAAAATGCAATTTTTAATAATTTCTGTGTGAAGCCTTTGTGCCATCTATGTTTTAAAGTGGCGAGGAAGGTGTCAAAAAGGATTCAGGTGTTTAGTGTGCTGCTTTTAATTAGGCCCTTGGATTCCGTGAGGAGCATCCCCTCAGTTTTGACACCCTTGTTTCACTACAAGAAAGCACCTGGTTGCCCCGGGCTGCATACCTATTGCTCATGGCCTTTTCTCAATCAGCTGTCAGGGTGCTGAATTGTGAGCTGGTGACTCGGACAGGCCTGAGTGATATTAAGGTTGGTGAGATGGTTGTTGCACACATATTTGTGAGTTAACCACTATCTAAATGATGCTGCTTATTAGAGTTTTATCAAAGTACAATAGATTTTTGATATTTCAGGTAATTGGGAAAATCTTTAACTTTGAAAAGTGTTCTGGGCAGGATAAAACAAAATTTAAAAATATAAAACACATCATTTTTGCTTTGAAAAATTCAATGCAGGTGTCAATTTACAATTTATTCTGTTATCCTTACTGTCTATAACTTCAGTAACACTTAAACTTGATGAAAAAATGTTTTTTTTATAATTTACTATAGAGACTCTGGCTTCTGCTGTACCTTTGTACATTCTAACAAAGTTCTATGGGATGTTTGTGAGTTATTTTCTGTCCCATCAAAATGCACTGCCAGTGAAGACTGTAAAGGCAGAACACACTTTTTTGGAGGGAAGATACAAACTGTTTAAAATTTTCACGATAATTTGTGAGTGATAAAAGGCCAGTTTGTATAGTTTTTATAATAAATACCTATTTTGGAAAAAAGCTAAGAAGCCTCATTATTATAATATTCTTATAAAAGTTTTTACTGATTATATTTAGTAATAAGACATGAGAACAGTTTCATAGCTATAAAAACAATTATTTAATCTGGACAATTTAGTTTTTTAAAAAATCAGTTAAGGATAATTGAAATAACAGGAAATGAAGAAATCTGGGCAGTATGCTAACATTTATATTCTTTCTTAGAAGGAAAGCTGATTCCTTCTAGTAGATTAATTTGTGTTGGTATTATTAGCACTTCAGGTGAGTTAAACTGAAGAAAACTAGTAGTATCATGGGGAAACCTGTTAAACTATTCTTTAAATGTTTTCAGAAAATTCTGATTAACTTGTTACAGGTTAGCTACCAGGTTGCCAAACCACATTAGCTAAATAGTACTATAGGTCAATTGAGTTTTCAATAGCAGGTAGAATAAAAAAACTGATTCTAACAAAGAAACTGCTAGAATATTAGTCCTGGAAAGGACTTTGGAGGTCATGCTTTCTGACCTCTTTATTTTACAGCTAAGATAATTCTTGACCAAGGAGTTAATTATATGAAGTCATAGAGTTAGCTAGTAACAATACCCAGACCCAAATTGAGATGCCTGACTCTCTGTCCACATGTGCTTACACCCTTGTCATGATGAAGATGTAAATCACTGATTATTTTAACTTTTCTTCTGCAAATTGATAGGATGTTCCTAATGTTAATATTTATTGCTACGATCTCTCCTTTTGGAAATTATTAATTTTACATAGTGAAAACAAGTTTTTCCAAGTTAATTCAGGTCACAGGCCATTTCTTATTTCTTTTAAATGACTGGTACATAATATTTAAGTTTTTCCCTATCCATAAATATCTCCACAGCAGCATTTGTATAGATCTTTTTGGTATAAGCTTCTCTTTGATGATGTACTTAATACTTGTTAGTAACATTCATCAAAACCCACAGTTCTTGGGTCTAATTTCTTGAGAACTGGGCCTTGCCCTGGGGCTCAGTCCTTGTTGGGAGGGCAGCTACCTGTGTTTCCCTTTATGTTATAGACTGAACCATGTCCCCCCCATTCCAAATCAATAAATTTAAGGCCTAATCCCCGACACCTTGGAATGTGACTGTGTTTGGAGATAGGGCCTTTAAAGAGATTTAAATTGCAGCCATTAGGGTGAGCCCTAATCCAATCTGACTGGTGTCCTTATAGAGGAGGAGAGGACATAACAGGGAAACACCAGGAGCGTGTGCTCACGGAGGAAGGACCATCTGAAGAGGCAGCAAGAAGCCTCAGAGGAAACCAGCCCTCCTGGCACCTTGATCAGGGATGACCAGCCCCAAGAACTGAGAAAATCACTTCTGTTATTTAACCACTTCGGTACCAGCGTTGACTATAGCCACAGATGAACGCGCACAGCCCAGAGTGGACTATAGTCGACAGCCACAGATGAACGCGCACAGCGACTTTAGCAACAGCCGTGATTTTGAAGGCGCACAGCCGAGCGTTGACTTTAGCTGACAGCCGTGATATGACTTTTCTAATTTTTCATTTATCAAAATAAAATTGTGAACATTTAAAATAACGTGATGAAAACATTTATGTATATGTTACCTATTCTGATTTACATTACAAGTAAAGCTGCCTGTAAAGTAAAACAAGCTTTCAGTGCTTTAAAGCTTTCCTCATCACACAAGAGCAAAATGGATTCGTCGTCAATGCACAGCACAAACTATCGTGCAGACTATAAGTGCCGGCTGTGGGCAAGGTTTCGCAGCCGGTGAGCGCCGTACTGAAGTGGTTAAGCCACCCAGTCTGTGGTATTTTGTTGGCAGCCCTAGCAAAGTAATACACTTTGCAGATCCTTTTATCCTGATTGTTAATTGAAATGCCTCTTGGCATTTGGCCACTGAATTTGCAGGGACCACTCTTTATGAGATTGATGTAAAGAAAGGTTCAAGTTAGTGGAAAATCTGGACTTATCCAGGGACTACCATATAATCATTACACTGGGGAGACTGGCGGGTCTAGGCCAACCTATATCTGCACAAGAGGCAAAATTAAAAAAACAAACAATGAAAAGTAGTTTTTGACTCAGATATCACCTTCACTCATTCAATAAATATTTAAGTTCTTATGCGCCAGGCATTGCCTTAGGCAGTAGGAAGGTAACAATGAAGGCACGGTCTTCAATCTTAGGGATTAGAGAGTAATCAGTCAAACAGACACTAGTTACACAAAAGAGGTATAATATGCAATGAAAATTATAATAGGGTGGGGGTAGAATCTGGAGTGCCAGGGAAGAATTCCTTGAGGAAGTGACATTTAAGCTGAGACTTGGAGGTATGTAGGAGTAGCCAAACCATAAACAAAAGCCTGTTGAGGAGTTTGGCCTTTGGACATCTTAAGCTTGAAATGTCTCTTTGACAGTCACAGTTGCATGAATCTGGAGTTAATGAGAAGTTTACAAGAGCTGTAAATTTGGGAGTCATCTAGCATACACGTGCTATTAGGTCATTAAATATGAAATGTCTGATTTTGAATCAAAAGTTTAGTTTGTTATATATCAAACAAGAAGCAGTACAATTAATCAAAGTATTTGCCTAAACTATCAACACAGTTTTGCCATCTTTGCTGCACTTTGCTTACGCCAGCAGTGAAGAAGCCTGGAGAGCAAGTGGTGATGAAATTGTGAAAGGTGTTTCCCACAACTTGTTGAGAATTGAATATTTTTCCTTTTAAGAAGTGGTCCAAATCCTGGAAGAAATGGTAGTCAGTTGATGTGAGGCCTGGTGAATATGGTGGATGACAG
The DNA here is from genome assembly GCA_008086735.1 of Cheirogaleus medius. Taxonomy (NCBI): domain Eukaryota; kingdom Metazoa; phylum Chordata; class Mammalia; order Primates; family Cheirogaleidae; genus Cheirogaleus; species Cheirogaleus medius. The sequence continues at coordinate 34,476,228 of VBSM01002616.1, forward strand.
AGTTTCCAAGTCCAGCTTCTGTAGTTTGAGCAGCATTGTTTTTTGTGACATGTGGTCTTGCAAGAGGATTGGCCTGTCTCTATTGACCAATCTCAGCCGCTTAATCGCAAATATCCTCATTTCATCCAATTAATTACAGTAGACATCTGCTGTAATCAATTGACCAAGTTTCATAAAGCTGTAGTGTATAATACCAGCACTGGGCCACCAGACACCATTAGCTTTTTTGGATGAATATTTGGTTTTGGACTGTATTTCGGCATTCATCTTTCCATTGTGCCTAATGCTTGTGACTGTCAAAAAGAATCCATTTTTCATCACATGTAACAATACAGTGTAGAAATTCGTCGCTTTCATGTTGTGACAGCAAAGGCAAGCTTCAAGATGATTTCGCTTCTGATGCTCGTTTAATTCATGCAGAATCCATCTAATCCAGCTTCTTCACCTTGCTGATTTGTTTCAAATGGTCCAGTATTGTTGGAATGGTAACGTCAAACCTTGCTGCTAATTCACGTCTAGGTTAAGATGGATTCACTTCCACAGCTTTCAGCTCATCATTATCCACCTTGGTCTCAGGTCACCCACATGGCTCATTTTCAAGATTAAAAATCACCAGAATGGAACTTCTCAAACCATCAGTGTTCTGTGTGTTCATTAGCCACATCCTTCCCAAACACTTCACTGATATTTCGAGCTGTCTGCACTGCATTGGTTCCATGACAGAACTCATATTTGAAAATAATACGAATTTTTGACTTATCCATGGTTTCACAAAAATTGCTCTAAAAAAAAGATTTGAAAGATGATCACAAGCCAAAACGTGTGTCTGAAAGAATGAGGATGTACCTTCACAAAACAAAAACAAAAAACCCCAAGAAGTCTCAAAGTGAAATGTCAGAGAGAGAAATTGCCAAATTTAGTACTTAAGGAAATTGGGCATTCCATACTTAATAACCTTAATATTTAAAGACATGAGAATGGGTGAGATCACCAAAGAAGTGGGTAGAGCTAAAGTGTAGGAGTAAGGACTGAGGCTGCTGGCTATCTACTGTTGAGAGGCCAGAGAGAAGAGAGGAATAAAGGAGACTGAGAAGGACCAGCCAATGAGGTAAAAGGGAAATGTCCCCTCAAATTATAATTTGAAATTGTATCCATCAATATTTCACTGTGAATCAGAAACAGGGGTAGTAGTGACCACCCTATGATTTTCCATTATTCATCAAAGCAGTTTATAAAATTTCAGAAGTCACCTTAATAATAAAGAATATCAAAGAGTATAAATGTGAGCAGAAAGTATTTTACCTGTGAGGTTGTATATAATTGGCTTCTTAGAACTGTATTCTTTATATAAAATATAGTTGATGGATGATAAATAATAGATGATACATTAGTTTCCTAGGGCTGCTGTAACAAATTACGATAGCCTGGGTGGATTAAAACAACCGAAATTTATTTTCCCACAGTTCTGGAGGGCAGAAGTCTGAAATCAAGCAGGATTGGTCCTTTCGGGAGGCTGAGGGAGAATCCATTCTATGCCTCTCTTCTAGCTTCTGGTGGTTGCTAGCAATCCTGGGGATTCCTTGGTTTGCATTTCACGTGGCTTTCTAAGTCTGTGTTTCAAATCTCTCTTACTATAGGCACACTAGTCATTGGATTTAGGGCCCACCCTAAAGCCAGGGTGATCTTATCCTCACATCCTTAATTACATCTGTAAAGACCCTTATTTTGAAATACGATTACATTCCCAGATATAGCAGGTTAGAATTTGGACTTATGTTTTGGGGAGACACTATTCAACCCATTACAGATGATAAGGTTTGCAGGATCAGTACTAAGAAGTTGCTGGCCAATTCCAAAGAAATATAGATAGATGTTGCTAAGTACTAGTTTTATGGTAAGAAGAGACAAAAGACCTTAAAATTAAACTATATGTAAGAATAAATGTAGGCACTATTTTCAATTAGGAGACCATATCAATTTTAATCACTCACCTTTATTGATAAAATAGGTTCCTATGCAGTACATACTCTCAGACATAAATTTAAGGTTCTGTCTCACAACAAAAAAAGTACGGGATGGAAAACAAAGTAAATGTCTTTAAGACTGAGATCTTAAAATTATATCCAAGCAAAAAGACCAAGAATAAATAACTCAACTTATTTACAAAAATAATTATTTATCAAGTAATGTTTTATAATAGAGCTGCCTCAATGAATTGCCTCAGACTTAATCTCAATTGTGTAGCTTATTTTCTGTAATTCTTACCTGGGATAAAAACTATTTGAATGAATGTGCCATTAAATTAAGGGATACTTTCCAAAAAACCAATAGAAAAGTTTAAAAATAAAAATTGTCATTTATTTATAAAATATCAATTAAGGCTTCTGAATGAGAAAAGAAATCTACTTAATGTTGGGGTCATTAGCCCTTTTCAATCAGCCCTATCCTATTACCCCAAACTTAAGATAGAAAAATTCTGAAGTGAAAAGTAGTTTTGAATTTCACCAATATATGAAATTATACATAAAAATTACCATGTGAAGTAATATTTTTTAAC
>VBSM01002616.1:34481294-34510698 GCA_008086735.1 Cheirogaleus medius
TCCTCATTACTGCTGCCATTTCAGTTATCTGGTCAACATGTGCTTGTAGTTCCTAAAAAAAAGAGATGGGAGTTGGAAATCAGTGAAATACTTCATTAATTTTATTTTTGGATCTTCTCCTTTTTATAAAATCTGCAGTGCCACTTAACACGAATATATCAAGCAGATATTCACAATAAAGTTGGTTGACCATAAATGTGCTTTTAAAATCAGATTTGTTAGGACTAGAATTAAAACTAAGCAGCACAATATAACTAAACCGAGTAGCATGAAAAGTATTCATAGTTCATATTCTTCTCAACAACTTTTTCTTTTTTGCGCCTATATATATACTATTGGTCAAAGTAATAGGAAAGATAAAAATTGTTGACATTCAATCTTTTTTCCTCCCTGAAGTCTTCATAATTTACAAATCTTTTTTGTATTATCCATGCCTGTAAATTGATCTCAATCCAATCTTTAATGTTTTCTAGGTCATAAACCTCCTTGAAAGTGGAACTGTATCTTATTTATATCTGCCTATTTAGTGTATGTACATAATAAATATCAAGTTAAATGAACAGAATTCTGCTTTTAAGTATTAAAATATTAAATGGCCTTCTTTGCCAACTGATGAAAATATAATTTCAGTATAATGTAGACATCCATATATTTTAGACACAAAGTAGCCCAAATTCTTCCAATCGCAATCCCTTATTTTTTGCACATCTATGCTGTGCCAGGCATTGTGTTAGGCAACAGGAATATGAAGCCTATTCAGATATGTTCCCTGATCTGAAGGAGCTTACAGTTTAGTGAAAGAGACAGACAAAAAGGTTTAAAATCAATACAAACTCAAGAATAATCATTTTCTTAATAAATTGCTTCTATAGACCATTATTCACTGGCAATTAAGTGTTATTTTATTACATTTAAGCCACAACTTAAATAAAGAAGCAAATAACTCCCCAAATAAACACTAAGTCTCTTAAATAGTTATACTTTTTCTCTGTAAAAAAGATTTGAACAGAATCCCAAATATCCCACAGAACTAGTAAACTGGAAGAAATGATAGAGAAAAAAATAGGAACATCTTTGGCAAACCACATTTAATAACTTCTTAACCAACAAAAATGCAGGTCCTTATATTATCTTAATGGGAAAACCTATATAATACTAGTACTCAAGAAGGTACAATAAAAGACTAATCTGCACTGTGCGACGTATTTTTAGAAATTAACAATTCAGTCCCTGAATTGCACTAGTGACATTGTCAGTGCTCAATAGTCACATGTGGCTAGTGACTTCCACATTGTACAACACAGATAAAGAACATTTCCATCATTTCAGAAAGTTCTATTGGATAGCCCTGGGTTAGATTATAGTAGCAAGAATGGTATCAAGACAAATATTTGTCATATTCTACAAGAGTTAAAAAATCATTAAAATCCTTCCCATTATAAAGGGTGCATAATGATTAAAAGCAAGTAAGTACAGGTAACTGCAGCAGCAAATTGAATAAGGTTATAATAAGAATTTTGAATACCAACAACTTTCTCGATTTATGATTTGGTCAGTCCTACTGCACTGATGTAGGCTAAAAACTACAAAGGAAGCAAGTATTTCTTTGCCTTTAAAATAGAAGAAAAAAAGACACTACTAATTTTTTCAAGACAGAGTCTTCCAACAAGATCATCACAGGAAGAAGCCCAATACTTCAAATAGAATATTATTTTTATAGGCCCAGTTAACAGTTCACTTAACTATAAAATCTTTAGAGAAGTATCACAGACCTTTTAATGGGCATAAGAGGCAAGACGTGTGCTTTGACAACTATCTTGAAGGGAAGAAGTGTCACCAACATAACCCTTGGACTATTTTGAAATGCCTTTCACTTCTAACTTTTGTCTAGGTTTATTCCTATTTTACTCAATACAGACCTGTCACAACTGAGTTTAAAAAAAAAAAAAAAAGACAGTTAAGACACAATGGAGGGGGCTGGAAGTGGTGGCTCAAGCCTGTAATCTTAGCACTCTGGGAGGCCAAGGTGGGCGGATCCTTTGAGCTCAGGAGTTCGAGACCAGCCTGAGCAAGCGCAAGACCCCATCTCTACTAAAAAAAATAGAAAGAAATTAGCTGGCCAACTAAAAATATATAGAAAAAATTAGCCAGGCATGGTGGCACATGCTTGTAGTCCCAGCTACTTGGGAGGATGAGGCACAAGGATCGCTTGAGCCAAGGACTTTGAGGTTGCTGTGAGCTAGGCTAACCCCATGGCACTCTAGCCCGGGCAATATAGTGAGACTCTGTCTCAAAAAAAAAAAAGATACAATGGAGGGAGTACTACTTAATCCTAACATCTAAACAAAGGCATTTTTATTTTATTTGTGAACTTAAACTAAAGGACTATAAACCATCAAAAATCTGAATTTAAATACTTCATTTAATACTTTGATCAAAATTTTTTATGAAATCAGGTTAAAATTAATGTCAAGAAAATATCTTTGATGTCCCCAAAGAGAATGATGACTGTTTTGCAGTAACAAACACCATAGCAACACCTAACAAGAGCAAATAAATGAAAATTGGGGCTAAATAATCTTTAAAACCTGCAAATATCTAACAGGCTGTGTATGATACAATGCAGAGAATTAATGACAGATTTAAACTTTATACACTTTGATTTCATTTATTTGCTGATCTAATCTGGGAGGGAAATTCAATGTAAAAGAACTTTTAAATGGACCCCCCCTTCCATCCACACCCCCAAAAGTTGACTGTTTATTTAGTGTACATTCTGATTTGCTTCCAAGTGCCTCCTCTCCAGTCCATGTTGAGGTGCTTCAAGGATGTGTCGAGATGCATCAAGGAAGAATCCTTCGGAGTTGTTACGATGTACCATGTCAATCTGTAGTACAGAGTCATTATAATGTTAATACGGATATTATCCGTAATTTAAAAACTGAATGAGTGTTAGTTCATGCGTGTTAGCCAACTGTTTAAAATGTTTGTTTTTTTAAGATTTCCAAAAAGGCATCTCTTCAAAAATCTGTAAAAATACATATTTGGATAAAAATATGTATTTTCTATTTATTTTTAAATGTGTGTTCAAAAATTTCCAGTGAGGGTAAAATTCTATATTACAATGGTCTCAAAAGGGTCTCTTATTCCGAAATGCTGCTATGTGTAACTTTGTTTGTTACCCCTAAACATGTTAAAGAATTATTTTTGTGTTTAGGGATATCAGAGCACTAGTACCTAAATACATCCTAGAATCCCATACTTTTGTGCCTTTGTAAGTTTCTCTGCTCACCTGCTTCTGCTTGTTGACCCCCCTGTAATTAATTCAAGGTTGGATTTAGATGGATTTTCTTCCTTTCCTTGACACCTTTCCAGACTTTCCTCATGAGAACTAATACAGTTTCCTCTAGTATTCCAGTAACAATCTACATCTCTATTTTAGGATTCATCACACCCTACCTTACATTAGATAGTTATATTTGTGTCTGTAACTCCCATTACACTGCAAGCTCATATGGTAATGTAAATTATTCATTCATTCATCTTATTATTTCCCATAATTAACCCAGTGCAAGTGTTAATTGAGTCACAGTATCTCCTTTTTGGGAAAAATCAAAATCACAAACATTAATATGTATTAGTTAGAATTAATAACAAGTAACCGAATAGTCATTTTATGGAAGGCAAGGCTCATCAGCACTTAGATGAAGAATTCAATCTACATAATGAAAAAGGATGGTTTATAGCTATCTTAGGAAATGTTTAACTTTGCTAATTAATAAACCATCTCTGGTAAAATCTAACGTGTTTTAGAAAACATTTGCTTCTGTCATAGTTGCTACCAGATAGGACCAATAAGCTGCAGTCTTATCCTAAGCATTTTTTTTGTCATAGTATTCTTTTCTTTAGATCTTTAAAATTTTATTTTTTTAGATTATAAAATATGCTAACCTTTTGGAATTTCTCAAGATTACATTTATCTTACCAATAACTTGAACAAGCCAATTCCTCTTTGTACCTTTAAAAACACTCTTAGTTATACCTTTAAATTCAAAGGATTTTATAATGGTCTCATTAACAATAGATAGTTTCCATCTTCAAAAGATTGCCACTTAAATATTCCTGAATTTCCATTTGGTTAGGAGATAAATAACATAATCAGATAATATTTTAAACCCAAATTTATTAATTTATTATTTTACTAGTTGACACAAAAAGGTGCTTATTTTTAAGTTCCCTAATATATAAAGTTGTCATGCAAAGAGCTATTTACTACTTAATTGATTCTAACAGAATTAATAATAATTTTAAAAGACCTAAATGCACAAAAATGGAAGAAATATTTTTAAAGATCTAAATTGTCTCAATAATTGAGAAAGATAAAAAAGTCTTATAACAATCACTATTTCTTAAATAATATTAGTAATAACTAATAATAGTTAGCTCACCATTATCCAATACAGATAATGGCCTAGTTATTACAATCTAGTACAATATTTTTATTTCACACCAGGAGTTAAAATTCAATCTAAAATAAAATATAAATGAGAAAGGATTATTCCACTTGTCTTCATAGCAGTTGCCAGCACATACGGGGACATACCAAAGGAAACAGACACAAGGATGACAATAAGATGAATAGCAGGAAAAACGCTAATTTCTAACCATTTTCACTTTGCCTCTAAAAATTATGTCAATCGGTATGTAATATTTGGAGGAGAGGGGAGCAAAATTTTAGTATGTTGGTTCTTTTCTTCTTAACCCCATGGTTTTTCCATTATAATCAGGATCATTTATAGTCTGAATTAGCCTCATTCACAATATAGACTTAAGAAAAACAAATCTACATTAAACTACTTTCAGATTTAAAAAGAAGTTTTCAGCATTTAAATTTTTCTTTTTGTAATAGAAATCAATATACAAATTTATTGGAAATATTTCTTTAAAACAGATAACCTTACAAAAATAATTTTGAATTGAACACTTACCTTTATTTCCAAAATAAAGTTTATTTTTGAATATATGCATTAACGTTACTAAGAAACAATGGGAGTTAAAAGAGTAAATCAAACAGAAAATGTTACATAATAGGAAATGAAAAAATAAGGAAAAGCAAAAATGTCAATTTAAAAGATGACACAATCAACATCATGTTAAAATGGCATTACTAGATACTTGTGATTTGTTTTTTAAATCTGAACACAACCATTTGTCCTTCTTTTTCATTTCAAGTCACATTTATAGAATGGATTACCTTGGAGTGCTGTTCTTTTAACTTCATTATTATACCCGGATCATCTTTTTTGCTAGCCATTAGCAATCTAAACATTTGTTCTCGATACTTGCTCATTATAAGTTCCAAGGCAGACTGATGTTCTTCCAGAGATGTACGCAATTCTATCAAGAATAACAGTGTATTTTATTCAAACTAGAGTTAAAGGGACACAAAATATTCTCTTCCATATTACATCTATCAACAAAAGCAACTGATAAATAGGACATTTTCAAAAGAAAACATAATATGTAAAAATCTATCCATATAATAATAAAAGGCACCAAACGAAGTCCCCTATTAAGTTTTTTAAATGACCATTTTACACTTGTATTTTTGAGAATAATTTCAACACATACTGAACAGCAACTAAATATCAGACAATGCTCTCTATATTAAGAATACAAAAAGACCATAGAGCTCAGTGTCTAGTGGAGAAAACAAATATGTGGTAAGTACAGAGTGGAGCACTACTCAAATACATTTAAGAAAATTCTGTGGGGAGAATCTGGTAGAAGCTTCACAGAACTATAGTATTGAAATGAACCTGAATTCCTTCAGTTGAAAAATGAAGGAATGGGCAGTCTAAGCAGGGAGGCATGAGAGTGGATGATGTGTTTAGGAACTGGTTTGGGATGGCAAGAGCAAAGGGCTCGAGGTGAAGAAAGCTGTGGTAAAAAGTTAGAAAAGGCGGCTAAAAATTGACTTTGAGGATCCTTGTATAAGGAAATAAGGATACAATGAAAGTTCTTAAGCAAAAGAGTAACATGATCAGTTTTATTTCTGAAAAATCAATCTGATGCCTGTGTTGAAGATGGACTGGAGGGGAAAAGGCTGGAAGCAGGGAGATCAGTGAGGACAGTTCAGGAAGGAGACTATGAACACCTAAGCTGGGGTTCAATGCAGAACTGCAGAGAATGAAGCTGACTTATTTCATAGGTGACAATCACAGCACAAACTGGATATTGAGGGTGAGAATCTAAGAGGATGCCACGCAAGGTAGACGTTCACATGCAGGACAGGGTAAAAAGTAATAAATATGACTTAGGTATATGGACTAGAAATGGGACTAATGTCAAAAAGTAACTTTAGTTGGCCATTTTCCCATTTTTGAAAATATTAATTGGTCCCAAATCAACAGTACAATTACAGATTAAAGTTCTCTTTTCATTTGCCATACATATTACTACACAGTAGTAATAATATATTTTGCCTTTATTCTCTTGTTGCAATTCTCTGATTTGTCTGTTTTCTTGCTGGATTCCCATGACTAACGTGGACCGTGGCCGATGTCTTGCAACTTCATTAAGTTCTTGAATTTCTTCCTGATACTAATGAAAAAAAATTTTTTTTAAGTGGGGAGAAAATATTTGCAAATATCCATCTGATACATAAATATACATATCTGATATATAAATAAAAATAAATAAGTAAATATCACATAAGCATCTAGTATCCAGAATATATAAAGAGCTCTTATAACTCAACAATAAAAATAACCCAGTGATTTGAATAGACAGTTCTCTAAAGAAAATATACAAATGTTCGATAAACACATGAAAAGATGCTTAACATCATCAGTCATTATGGAAATGCAATTCAATACAACAAGATACCACTTCACAATCACTAAGACAATTATAATAAAAAAGGGTGAAATGATCGCTTAAGCCTAGGAGTTTCAGGCTGCAGTGAGCTATGACTGTGCCACTGCACTCCAGCCTGGGCGATGGAGCAAGATGGTGTAGCTCCTTTGAGAAACAATCTGGCAGATACCCAAAAAGTTAAACAGAGTTATTACATGACCCATCCATTCTACTCCTATGTACATACCCAAGAAAACTGAAAACAAGTCCACACAGAAACTTGTACACAACTATTCATAGCAGCATTATTCTTAACAGCCCAAAAGTAGAACAATTCAAACACCTGTCAACTGATGAATGGATAAACAATATGCTGTACCCTTACAGTGCAATATTTGGCAAAAAACAGGAATGAAGTACTGACACATGCTACAACATAGCTGAACCTTAAAAATATGTTAAGAAGCCAACCACAAACAGTCATATGTTGTATCACTCCATTCATAGAAAATGTCTAAAATAGGGAGAGAAATCCATAGAGACAGAAAGATTAGTGGTTGTCAGTGACTGAGAGAAGGGGAAACTAGGATGAAACTGCTAATGGATATAAGGTTTTGGGGGTGGTGAAAATTTTCTGGAATTAGATAGTGGTTATGGTTCTACGACCCATGAATATACTAAAATGGAATGAACTGCATTAATATGTACCCTTCAAAAGGGTGAATTTTATGGTATGTGAATTATATTTCAATAATAGAACATGTACAAAACATATGCAAAAAGTCTTGCATTTAAAAATGAGAATCTAATTTTAAAATAGCACTCATTTATTTTCAAGGCATTCTTATGAGACACTTAGTAATGCATTCATTATAATACTCCTGGTTCTTAATTTAAGATGTCAAACTCCTTTTTTTACAACTCAATATTAGGTATATGTTTATCTGAGTGTCTGAGTCTAGCTGGACAATTAGGGATGGAAGTAATCTGTTGCAAAACAAAATAAGTAAATTTGCTCCATTGTTTCCAGTAGCTTTGCTAAAGGCATTATCCCAGGGTTGCTTTCTTGTACAAAATGAATGAGTTTCAAGAGAGTAGGCTGTGAATATACATTTTTCCTCTCTGATTTCCATCATAATATCAGTTATTTTATAATTCTCTTAAAAGAGCTGAAAATTTTTATCAGAGTTTAAAATGGTAGCTTAACTAATGGCCCACTGGAAGATTCTGTCATACAACAGGAAGGATAGCAAGAAGTGAAACCGTTTTAATTTCTTCTTTAATTGGCAGCATTAAATGAAAAATGAGGTAGCAAGTATAAGTGCAGTAACTGCACAGGGTGTAAACTAGATATTGCCTTGCATCATTTTCAAAAGCTATTTTGTTGTTAAATGGCATCACCAAGTACTTTTATATACAAAAATATGAATATTTCTACATTATATAAGACAGAGCAAAATGTGTGTCCATATTAGTATCTTCTTTGTCAAATGTATTCAGTCTTAACAAATTCTTTTATTTTCTAAACTCCATTGTGCAACTCTGTCAGAAAATTAAATGATCAAACCTACAAGTTTTAGAATATGTATACATATATATGTCACTTGAACATGACAAAATTAAATAACACTGAAACAAATAAGTCAAGTTACTTTAAAATTTTAGAGAACATTGAAGAAAATTAGACTGACTAGGCAGTAATTTATGACTGTTAGTGACAGCTTTTGTTAATGGAATCAACAAAGAAAAATCAAACCTGCTTCATGGCTTCTACTCGCTTGTTGAGAGCTGTGGTTTGCTCAATCAGAGATTCTGCTGCATCGTCGTGATCTCTCAATCTTTCAACAAGAGCTTTAGCATCAGCAAGTGCCTTCTCAATTGTGCAACTCATTTCTAAAGGAATATCTATAATTAAAATTAAAATCAAGACTCTAAGTCAGCATGTCACCTTATTTTAGTTTCATGTTAACACAAATGTTTCTTAAGCCACATTTGTTACATTGTCCAGAGAGGGAAAAAACACCTAAGAATATCTTGTGGTTTTGCTTCCATTAGGATGGTACAAGCTTTAAAGTGAATTATAATATTTCAGAAAAATTAGAACACAAATGATTTACAGACATAACTAGAATGTATCTAAAACATCCTGAATTTATGGCAGGAAAAAAGCACATATCCAATGAAAACAATGTTATATTACACAGAAATTATGTCCTTCAGGAGGGTGCTCCCTATCTTGTCAATTTTTGAGCAAGGTCACTTTGTTCACTGGTCTGTATTCTGGGGTCAATGATTGAAAGAACCCTTCCTAGCTTCTGCTTGGTGAGGTTATTTAAGATACTGTTCACAAACAAAACTGACCAAAGTGGCCTCTATGTGTCATCGTCAAAGTCTCAACCTCAAGTCTCGATATGTCTAAGTCGAAGTCTCAACCTCTTCTTGGAGGAACTTCTGCTTGATTATATATAGTTGCATTATAATCTTAACTCTTGTACTTTGCTTAGTAAAGTGCAAAAAAAAAATAAGTTTTGACTTAGAACTTTGGCTATTATGGGAAACTTTTGATATGTTAAAATCAGCAAGTAATATGTTCAAAAGGAGATAAACAAAATTAAGAGACAAAACATGAAAAAGTCAATAGTTAGCTTTTTTGTTAGACATAGGGTCTTGTTCTATCTCCTAGGTTGGAGGGCAGTGTGGCCTGATCAGAGCTCACTGTAACCTCCAATTCCCAGGTCAAGTAATCCTCCTGTCTCAGCCCCCCCAAGCAGTGGGACTACAGGTGCAACCACTATGCCCAGCTAATTTTTAAAATTTTTTTTAGAGATGGGGTCTCACTATGTTGCCCAGGCTGGTGAACTCCTGTCCTCAATTGATCCTCCCACCTCAGCCTTCCAAAGTGCTGGGATTGCACGTGTGGGCCACCACGCTGGCTTGCTGCTTGAATTGGTAATGTGGAGACTTCAAACAAAATTTTAATTTAAAAGTCCCTTTCAAAAACTTTATAATCTTCTGAAATTTATCCTTCTTGAATTTTTTTCTCTTTCTACTAAGATTTACCCAACCTTCTATATGAGCCACCCTTTCTCCAGGGCTTTCTTAAAAAATAAAATCACACTATAAATTACTAGGTCAGAAGTCTGGTCTACAGAAGTTACACTGAAACTCTGGTACAGATCCAAGTCAAGGTCTATATGTAAGGATTTCCATCAACTTTAGGAAGACAGAAATTTGCTACAGAATTCACGATTTTGTTAAATAAATACTACTATCCTGGACTTCAGATAAAATACTAAAGTAAATTAAAATTAAAACTGTCAATTTAGAAAATATCTAGTAAATGACTAGACATTTCCAGAGAGCTCTAAGAAGTAAATAAGTTGGAAATTAGTAAAATTTCAGGGTCTTTAGATGAAACAAACAAAAGATTTGTCTTCTAAGATTTGAGAGGTTTAAATAAGGGTACTTGAAAGTATGATAAGCAAAAAGGCCATTAAAGGAACCAGTGTCCTACACTTGCTAAAATATAAAAGGACAACTATCTAAAATCTAGCCAATGATGCTGCTTGGAGGGAAACATTGGCATACAACAAGCCCTGTACTTTCCCTAAACTTCCAAGGGGAATTATCTAAAATTATAGATGGACAATAATACAACTTTTTTATTTACATAGATGTTACCATATTTTCCATTGATCCCAATACTATAGAACACTAGATCCTTCAGACTAAAATTTTAAAGTTGTCTGTAAAGCAAAAAGGAAGGAAGGGAGGGAGGGAAGAAGGGAAAAGAAAAAAGAAAAGAAAAGAGAAGAAAAGAGAAAAGGAGAAGGGAGGGTAAGTTGACTTATAAAAGTAAAACATAAAAACCAGAAAAAATATTAGTCTTAAAGTAAAAATAAATGGTTGTAACAGATCGTGAAAGAAAATAATAAAAGAAAAAGTCATAGAATCTCTAATCATCCTAAGTCCAAATCTGTAAATGACATCATTGGGACCACTATCAGAATACTTCTTTGTGCGCTAAAATACAACATGTACAAATTTAATAGATAGAATCTGTTTCCAAATAAAATGCACTAAGGTTCCTACATATGATAGATAGCTGATCTAAATATGAGATATAATTATAAATCTGTATAATTCAAGAAAAAAAAAAAGCTATGCTTCCAGAATCCTCTGGGCAAAAGAATCCATGGACATAGATAGATTCATTGGAATAGAGCCCTCAGTGTAGATAGTGTAGTCTTCCTAGATAATCATAAATCTTTCTTTTTGGAGTATGAAAATGGTATACCGTGTCCTAGGAGTATTAACTCAACATGACACTGAAAACCCTCTGCCTATTAAATCTTATACCTAATTCAGTGGCTACGGCTTTAAAACTTAAAAACATCAATTGAATTAGCCAAAGCATCTTCAGGGCTTATACTAGGCCTTTAAACCTGATGTTACCATACAGAGTAAATGCCATAGTAAACCACTCAAATTTTCTATCAGTTGAGTAATTATGAAATATTGTTATTTTCTCCTTTTCATATTATCATCCACTTATGTAACACTCTTAATACAGCAACTTTTACCTACTGAAAGAAAAATCTCACAATTGTATTTCCATAATTCTAGAAATATCCAAGCCCAAAATAAAACTTTTGAACACTCTAGTACCAAATCCTGACGTTAGGGTTTGTTAATAGGTTTTATATTAAAAATAAAAAGTGACAATACCAGGCTTGATATGCAATAGGTACTTCATTCACTCTGATAAAACTCAATTTCTTACCAAAAGTGAAACTGATCAAATTACTTGATTGCAGTCCTCTAACACAGAGGATCTATATACACTAATAGCTGGTATGCTTTTAGAATAATTCACTTCTCTGAAATGCTGCAAAGAAAAGAGGTTCCTCAGCTATCCTTTAAAAAATAACAGATACATTAACTTTTTGATGCTACCCAACATAACTGCTATCACGAAGACAGAAACACAGTAGGTGGAAACACTATGCAAGCTATTAATGGTATACCATACTATGGATACTACAGAAATACTTTAAAGTACATTACTATAAACAGATTGGTTTGACTAAAAGTCCTTATGCAAGGACTCATATATATAAAACAATAAAATAACAAATCCACAGAGAAGTTCAAAGATCCATCACAGATACACAAAACCTGGCCTGTCAAATTCTAAAAGAAACATGAGACAATCAAATTGTTAAGATCCATGTTGATAAAAACTGACACAATCAGACTGGCTATTTAATAGCACCAGATAAAACCTCAGACATCAAAAAGTCCATGAAACATCTCATTCTAGTAGGGAAAAAATGGCCACAATATTAAACATGGATGAGAAAATTTATCTTGGATAGCAAAGGATTTGGCTCTTTCATGTCTCATTTGTAAATTAATTAATCTGCAAAAATTATAAAAGTGAAGGAAGAACTAAAACCATTTCTAAAGAACTTTTTCAATATATCCAAGTGGATTTAATATACTTGCCTCTCTCTATGGTTTACGAATATATAACATTCTTACATATACTAGTAAATACTAGTAAATATATTGATAATAGTATGAATGAAATGTATGAATTTCAAGTATGCAACACTTTGTTTCTTTCTTGTCTCATCATTCTCAGTCCTCCAGAAATCCCAAGCAAGATAAATCCAAGGAGGTCTAAGACACATAATAATCAATTTTTTGAAAACTAAAGACAAAAAGGAATTCTTGGAAACAGCCAGAGAAAAAATGACATATTACTGATAGATAATCACCAATTTGAATGACTGTAGATTTCTTATCAGAAATGAAGGCCAGTAGAAAGTGGAATACTTTTAAAGTGCTGAAAGAACTGTCAACCCAAATTTTTGCTATATCAAGAAAAATGCGCTTTATATATGAAGGTAAAATAAAAACCATTCTCAGATGAGGAAAAAAATAATTCATTTTTGTAAAACTTGTTCTAAAGGAAATTCTTCAGACAGAAGCAAAATGGTATCAAAAGGAAATTTATAGCATCAGGAATGAGGGAAGAGCAACAGAAATTGTGAATATCTAGGTAAATATTCTCTTTATTTCTTTAAAATATATAACATTTGAAAACAAGAATTATAATTTTGTCTGATAAGATTTTTAATTTATGTAGACATAATATATGACTACAACATAAAGGGGGGAGAGTAAATGGGCATATGTAGTGATAGGATTGCTACATTTCACTTGAAGTTGTAAAAATATCAATTGTAAGTAGACTGTAAAAAATTTACATATATTGTAATTCTTTTTTTTTTTTTTTTTTTTTTTTTTTTTTTTTTAGAGATGGGGTCTCGCTCTTGGTCAGGCTGGTTTCGAACTCCTGACCTTGAGCTATCCACCCGCCTCGGCCTCCCAGAGTGCTAGGATTACAGGCGTGAGCCACCGCGCCCGGCCCCATATATTGTAATTCTTAAAGAAACCCCTAAAATAACTGTACAGCTAATAGTCAAAAAACCACAACAGATGAATTAAAATGAATTTAAAAGTACAGAGATAATAGTCAAAAGACCACAACAGTGAATTTAAATAGCCCAAAAGAAAAGAAGGTGAAGAAAATGAACAAAATACTGAGGGAACAAACAGAAAACAAATGATGTTAGACCTAAATCCTAACATGTTAACAATTTCACTAAATGTGTATGTTCTCAACACACAGATTAAGATGGATTATAACAATTAAAAAAGAGGATCCAACTATACGTGATCTGTATGAAACTCACTTCAAATATGATATAGGTAGGATAACAGTAAAAGGATAAAAAAGTATATATATATATATACACACACACACACACACACTATATAAATACTAACCAAAAGAAAGCCAGAGTGCTAATAACCTCATGAAAACATGCTCAATATAATTAGCCATCAGGGAAATGTAATTCATAACCACAATGAGATATACTTACTAAGATGGCTATAATAAAAAAAGACACATAAAAAGTGTTGGCTAGGATATGGAGAATCTGGAACCTTCATAAACTGCTGGTGGGAATGTAAAACGGTACAGCTACTTGGGAAAACAGTCTGGCAGTTCCTCAAAAGCATAAATATATGACCCAGCAAATTCCGCTCCTAAGTACACATCAAGAAAATGAAAACAAGTCGATGCAAAAACTGTACATGAATGTCTGTACCAACTTTATTCCAAGTGGCCAAAAAGTAGAATTAACCCAAATGTCCAGCAACTGATGAATGAATAAATACGGTCTCTTCATACAGTCGAATATTTAGCAAAAAAAGTCGGGGGAAGGGATGATGTCCTGACACATGCTACAACATGGACAAAAACTAAAAAAATTATGCTAAGTGAAAGAAGTCAATCACAAAAGACTAACATATTATATGATTCCATTTATATGAAATGTCCAGAAGAAGCAAATCCATATAGGCTGAAAGTAGATTAATGGATACCCAGGCCTGAAGGTTAGGAAGAGGTAGGGGGAATGGAAAATGAACACAGGATTTCTTTTTGGGAAGATAAAAATGTTCTAAAATTGATTTTGGTGATGGTTGAACAAGTCTATGAATATACTAAAAACCAACAAATTGTACACTTCTAATGTATGAACAGTATGGTATGTGAATTACATATCTCAGTAAAGGTGTTATATTAAAAAAAAAAAGAACTGGAGTGGCTATATAAATATTAGACAAAGTAAACTTTAGGGAAAAGAAATTATCAGGGTCAGAGGAGCATTATATAATAATAAAAGGGTCAATTCACCAAGATGACATAAAAATCCTAAATATATATACACCTAACTGGAGACCTTCAAAATGCACGAAGCAAAAACTGAAAGAATTGAAAGGATTAATAGGCATATTCACACTTACTGCAGAAAACTTCAACACTCCTTTCTCAGTAGTCAACAAAACTCGTACATAAAAAATCAGCAAGGGTATAGACCAGACGTCCTCAAACTGCGGCCCGCGGGCCACATGCGGTGGCCCAGGACATTTATCCCTCCCGCAGGATGTTTTTGCCACTGCTGCCTGTCCTGCTTAGCAGCCAACTCCTCCTCGGCCCACAGTGGGCACTGTCCAACAGTCTGAGGGACAGTGAACTGGTCCCGTTTAAAAAGTTTGAGGACCCCTGGTATAGACAAAATGAACACCATCAACTAAGTGGATTGAATTGATATCTATTAAAAACAACAATAGCAGGATACACATTATTTTTGTGCCCATGGGACAGGCACTATGAGAGACCATATCCTGTGTCACAAACCAAACCTTAACAAATTTAAAAGAATCATACAAATTATGTTCTCTGACTATAATGAAATTAAACTAAAATAAATAAAAGACTGATAACAAGAAAATCCCCAAACATTTGGAAATTAAACAACACTCTTCTAAATAATCCATGAGTCAAAAAGGAAGTCTCTGGAAATTAGAAGATATTTTGATCTAAAATATGTAAATACAAGATATCAAAAATTTTGGCATGTATGTAAATCAGTACTTTGAAGGAAATTTATAGCATTAAATGCTTATGTTAGAAAATTAGAAAGATCTCAAATCAATTATCTAAGTCTCAACCTTTAGAAACTAGGAAAAGAGCAAAATAAACCCAAAGTAAAGAGATGGAATTAAAGAGCAGAAATCAATGAAACTGAAAACAGGAAAGTAACAGAGGAAAAACCAATGAAATCTAAAGCCAATTCTTTGAAAAGATCAATAAAGTTGGAAAACCTCCAGCAAAATTAATGAAGAAAAAAAGGAGAGAAGAAATAAATTACCAATGTCAGGAAAGAAAGAAGGGACATCACTGCAGACCTTTAAGTCATTCAAAGAATAAGTGAATACAATCATAAAGTCCATACATATGAATTGGATAATTTACGTGAAAACGACTAATTTCTCAAAAACCACAAACTACATTACATTAATTAAGTTGCTCAAGATGAAACAGATAACTATTAATAGACCTATAACTAATAATTAGTTATATAACAATTAAAATCCAATAATTATTCTATAATAGTCCTATAACTATTAAGAAATTGAATTTATAATTAAAAATCTTCTGCAAAAAATCTTCAGACCCAGATGGCTTTAATGGCAAATTGTACCATACATTTAAAGAAGAAATAACACCAATATTACACAATCTCTTCAAGAAAATAGAAGAAAAGGGAATACTTGTACATCCAAACTCACAAAATGATGGCCTCATTTATTGATACCAAAATCAGACAAAGACAGTATATAAAAAAACAAAATCACAGACCAATATCACTCATGAACATGTGCAAAAATCCTAAAGGAAATATTAACAACTCAAATTCAGCAACATGTAAAAAGAGTACTACACTATATGACCAAGTGGTATTTATTTCAGAATTCAAGGCTGTCACAATATTAAAGATCAATCAATGTAATCCACTAAAGAAGAAAATCACTTGATCATACCAATTGGTGCATTAGAAAAAATTCAATATACTTTCATAATAGAAATTTTCTGCAAACTAGCACTAGAAAGGGATTTCCTGAGAGAAAGGGCATTTCCAAAAGACCTATGGCAATAAGGAAAGGATGTCCCCACCACCAGTCCTTTTCAATATACTAGCAATAAGGCTAGAAAAAGGAGAAAAAAGGCATACCGATTGGAAAAGAAGAAATAAAAACACCCTTATTCACAGCCAACATTGTCTATATAGAAAATCTCAAAGTATCCAAAAATAACTCCTAGAACTAATACATGGTTTTAAGCAATGTCACAGGATAGGAGCAACAAGAATCAATCATTTTTCTACATAGTAGCAATGAACCATTAGAAATAAAAAAAAAATTGTTTAAAACCTACACATTTAAAAATAGCTTAAAAATAAAAAAAGAAATTTGGGGGCATATATGAAACAAAACACATGCAGGATCTGCATGATGATAACTACAAAATGCTAATGAAAAAAACGAAAGAGGACCTAAACAAATGGAGAAACATACTGTGTTCATGGATAGGAAGACAACATACCACAGATGTCAGTTTTCACAAATGTTCTACAGATTTAATGCAATTTCCAATCAAAACCCCAGCAGAGGCCAAGCATGGTGGCTCAAGCCTCTAATCCAAGCACTCTGGGAGTTTTATCTAGAATACCTAAAAATCTCTCAAAACTACAAATAAGAAAATAATTCAATTAAAAAAGGAAGAAAAGACCTTACCACTTAACGAAAAAGACACACAGATAGCAAATAAGAACATGAAAAGATGTTTAACATTTTTTAGCTATTGGAGAAATGCAATAAAAACTATGATGAGAATGAGATCCACCACACCCCTATTAATAAAATGGCCATTTCATCTTGGCACAGTAGGCAGCTTGTAAGTCTCATAAAATAGCTATTTATCTTTTTCTACATCAATACCACATTGCCTCAAATGTAATAGTTGTAAAATAAACTCTCGCTATCTGATATGGCAAGTCACTGTTTTCTTTTTCGAAATTGCTTTACCTATGCTTTGCTTTCTCTCCAAACTAATTCAATCTAAATGAATCTCTAGAGTACTCTAGAGTAAAATCAAACTGCTAGGTAATACTTTTAATTAATTCAAACTGTTCACAGCTTTCTGAACTTGAGGAATACTACCTTACACTGTCATTTGGACAAGAGAACAACTGTTATTCCCATTTTACCAATGAGGAAATAGACTCGAAGATTCCAAATATAAAGAGACAAATGACAGTGCTATGAAGCAAAGAAAAAGCCAAGCTAATACCAGAAATAGAACTTCTGATTCCCAGTCTAGTGTTCTATTCTCGAACCAACCTGGATCCCCAGGCCCTGTTTGCTTTTTACCTATATAAAAACCATCTCGATCTTCTTAGGTGGAAAAACAAAGCAAATTTTCTGATCCTTCCCCATAAATGGAACTTCCAAGATATTAAAAAATTTCATTCCAAGCCAGCCACAGAAAATAAATGAGAACGTATATGAAGAAAATTTTTTTAAAATAACAAAATTCTAAATATTTTTCCAGATAATAAAAGCCTGGCAATCATTTTAATTAGGCATCACAGTTAATTATAAAAATCAATGAATGTTTACTGATTGGCTTCTTAAAATTGTAATTAACATCCACTTTAAAAAACATTCTCTCTCCAGACTGCATAATGAAATACTACTGTCAAAGTGATCTACATTTAAAATTTGTTATGTAACTATAAAAACATCTATTCAGGGAAAGGAATTATAAACTGCAGGTAATTCAAAGCATAATTTTATTAGCACTTCAGAAAAATAGTGACACAGTTTCTAAAAATTTGCATGTTCACTTCCTGCATGTGAAACCACAGAAAAGTTTAAAATATTTTATAATATGCATTTACTTTGTCACCTTTTTTTGCAAATCATTGTGCTTTCTCCTTTTTTTGGCTTGTAAGTGGAATGGGAGGAAGATTGTTTTCCAAACTCTCTAACGAGTTTCAAATTTTTAAAAATAGACTCCAGTAAAAAAGGAATATTCCAAGTTTATCTGCCTATTTTTATAGTGCATGTCTTAACTAGCCACATTAGACTTACATTATTTTCTATAGGTAGGCCCAAATTACAAGTGAAGTTTTTTTTAAAGTGGGTTTTTTTTCTTTTCTGCATTAGCCACATTCTCGCCCACTTTACCACCCAAAGACATTTGCAGACTCCTGGCAGAAGGCTCAGAACATTCTGCTGCAGTTCAGAGAAACCACCACCCACCCAAGACAGCAATTGCCAGCTGTTTACTTTCAGATTTTAGTTAAGAAAAATTTAAAGAAATTCAAGTCCCTCTTCTGTTTCCCTTATCTAAAAATCCATTATTCTTCCACTGGACCTATACAGAAATATTGTGACTACTTATATACCATAGATGTGTCTTTAAATGTCAACAATCTAGTTTAAAATTTTTTATTGTTCAGGCAGGTGTCTCTAATGTTAATTACTATAGTTAATATTAACTGACACATATGGAAATGGAAAAATAAAAAGGCATAGTTAAGGCATACGACATAAGTTCCATAAGTCATAGAAATTTATAAACTTAAGAGATCAAGAAACACATATAAATTACATATAAAAATAAGCATCTAAGACATGCATATCACTGTATTTGAAAGCACAGATTTTTCACTGTCCTTGAAAATGGTGGAATGAATACATGTTTGGAGCTTAATGAAGCAGCTTTCTGCAGAAAACAAATTTTTAAAGTTAGAAGGAAGATAATTTGGAAGTAAGGACACTGGAGGATTTTTTAAAAATTACATGTTTCCTTAGAATTGTGGCTAAATATACATTACATATACATATGTTCAAACACTTATGACAATGCAAGAAGGAACTATCTAAACCAGTTACTTCTATGGGTCAAGGAGTCAGTGGAAGAGTTGCATGAATGCACATACACCAAGCACACTGCAGTCCAAAACATTTCTCTCACACACATCTCACTATTTTTCAAATATAAACAGATACTAGTTAGAAGATAAGGGGATTTCTGGTTTAAAAAAACAGATACTAGTATGATGAAATACAAAATCATTTAAAAGCATAGCCGTTTTGTGGGGTTTTTTTTTGGCCATTATGCCTAATTTCAATCAACAAATGCTAAAAGCATAATTATTTGTGTGTTAGATGTGCAGGGTTCCTCATATTCAAAACAGGCCAGGGTCCTTTAAGCTAATATACAAAGTTCCTTCTGTCTCTAAAATTATGATTTTTAAGGGACTAAGAACTCCTACGGTGAATTCTTTAGAAGTATTACATTATAAATATGTATACGTATGTATATATAAATAATGCTTGCTATGTGCCAAGCACTGAACTAGCTTTTGTTTCAACGATAAATAAGAAATGATTCCGGACTCAAGTTCAAATTCGCAGGAGAGAAAGATACATGAACAGATAATACAACCTAATAAATACTGCTCTTCTACTGTTTCAAGCGCTTTGGGAGCACAGCAGTATCAACGTCTCCTGGGGGAGTCTGAGAAGACAATGATTTATGAATTCGGTTTTGATAGGTGGAAAAACAGAGAGAAGAGTAAGCATTCTAGACAGGTGGCACAGCACATACAGAGTCGTGAAAGTGCATGGCATGTTTGGGGAAGCAGCCAGTAGTCTGGTATGGTTGGATATTAAAGTATTTGGAGGGAAAACAAGATGAGACTAACAAGGTAAAATGGATTGGGATAGACTGTAAAAGGTCCTGAACGATGTGCTTAACAATAGGTCTTGATTATGTCAGCAATACGGTTACTAAAAGGTTTAAGGAAAAGAGAGATAAAAACAGATATGTATTTCAGAATAACTCTAAGGAAGGATGATGGTGGGGACACCAGTTTGGGAGTGGGAGGCAACTGCAATAATTCTGTCGAAAGGAGAAATTATATAGTGCAGTGTGAGTGGAAATGCAGAACCAAGGATGATTCCTAGGTTTCTAGTTTGGATAGGACAGATACTGAAAACGTTATCAGAGATGGGATACAGGAGAAAGGGCAGGGAAAAAACCCGAAAAAGAGCAACGCCCCTTGAAGAGCAGCTTCAGGAAGGAGGGAATGATTATCTTTGTCAAATGCTGAAGAGGTAAACTGAAAAGGGTACCGCTCCCAGTGGTGGGCTCCCAGGTGGGTAAGGCACGGAGAAAACACACGTAAGGAGTGTCCACAGGGTTAGGGACAAGGCTTTTCATTAAACTTTCCGCACCTCAGTTCCGGAAAGAGGAGCTCAGCGCTGAAGACCGGGAGAGGAAATCCAGCTCCCAGGAGCTGAGAGCCCGCGGAGGGAAGCGGCTAAGGGCCGGGCGCCGATAGTTCAAGAGATGCAAAGCACCGGAGCGGCCCAGGCGAAGGAAGCTTCGACTCGCCTACACCCGCTCCCGTCCATTCCACTTACTCCGCTCTCAATCCCTCGCAGCCGTCAGCTGTAGCGATTAGGACTCAAAGCCTCTACCAACCGGGACCTATGCATTCAAGGGAAGAGACTCCGCGCCCCTATTCGGCCTCTTCAACAAGCAGACGCATAACCAGACAGAAACAGCAGAGCGGTTGCTGAGAAGCTAGCCGGGATCAGCCCCGCCACTGGCCCGGGGGAAACCTCCGCTGACCGCCTCCGACCAGCGCTCCTAAAGCGCTCCAGTCTCGCGAGACTTCCTAAGTTACCGTAGGGCAGAGCCGACCACTCGCTGATTTGCGCGAGAGATAGGGGCGGGACCCTTCTTTGTCCCTCCCTCTTTATCCACACCCAGGCTGTCGCTCGGCCTCTCGCAAAGTCTCGCGAGTTTCCGAGGGAAACCGGCCTGGGTGGAGAGACCGAGAAGGGGAGACCGGGTGGGTGGGCCTTGCGCTTAGGGGGCCGTAGCTGGTTTAGCCGGCGCTGTGGTTGGTACTTCGCTGTTGGGGAGGCTTTTAAGTTGCCCAGATAATCCTTCCCAATGGGTGATTGGGAAAATTAGCGGACAGAAAATCTCGAAGGGTGGAGGCATTTTCTTCCTTCTTGGCTCCGCCCTCTTCCTGTTCGGGGACTTGGGCGTCTGGCCCTCTGTGGGGGAAGGGAAGCTTGGCGGGGCTGCCGAAGAGTGTTTTGCGCACGCGCAAACCTGAGTATGTGAGTGTGCACGCGCAGTCGCGCGCTCCTGTATTTAGGAAGCCTGGGAAGGACCGGTGTGCTAGGAGATGAGTGGGGAAAGCATAGTCCCCAGTCTGTGCTACCAGACACTCCTGGCTGTGCGCTGAGTCTCCCCACCCAGCCAGCAGCCTTTTCCAGAGAGGCTGTGGTTCATAGCCTCTGTTCGTTTTCACTGCAGGACCAGGCACGAAAGTAAGCGAACCTCGATCCTGAGGTCTTCCCTATCCACTCACCTTGTACTTTCCACCCCCCACCCTCCAGCAAAGTGTGTCTAGGTTCTAGACTCTAGAAGGTTTCTCAGAGTTTTGCATGAAGGGGACATGCGTTTGAAAGCAGCAGAAGAAAATAGCTGGATTGTAAAAAGTCAATTCGTTTTGATGAACACTTTAGCTCTGCTTACCATGTGCTTTTCGAATGTGGATTGTCTATTCAGTATAAGATTTTATTAGCGAAGCAAGAGAGTTCCATATGCTCTGTTTTTATAGGAAAAAGTTTTAAAAGTTCCTCTTCCGCGCCAGTGTGGTGGTAGCAACTAAATTTTTCTGGTCTACATGGTAAATTACTGTGTTGTTTCAAAAGCTAAGAGGGAGAGTGAATTTGGGGTCTTTATCCTAATGCAAGAACCCGATATGCATTTATCTTAGGAGATGTTTATCATGTATTGGCCTTTACTTTCGCTGTCACTTCTCCTTCCTGTTAATTTCCCCCACGCCCCCATCCTCCTTATTCAGAAGTCTTGAAACGTTTTTCATGGAGGAAAGTCCAAAAATGCTGGTTCGGGGGCTTTATATGTGATTGATGTCAATTAGCAAGAATCATCAAAAGGGTATTCGAAGTATATTTGCCATTTATTATGTTTCGTGTATATAAGAGAATCAAATACAATGTATGTAAAAATGTTTTCTTCTAACAGTTTTAAGTTCATTCAAAAAAAGCAAGAAAATATGTATCGACTATAATTTTGCCTGTACCTGATAGAGTGACACCCTAATATGGTGTAGTTCATTACTTGAATTTATACAGTTGCTTTCTGGTCATGACCCCATTAAATCTTGTGTTTTGTCGGACAGATTTTTTTGAACACATTATTCATGTTCCCTATTAAATCTTGAGGAAAAGACAATCTTCTTGAGAATATTAGAAATAATTTAAGATATTAAATGTTGTGTATAAACATTTGGCTAATATATTTTTCCCCTTACAGGTTAAAACAAAATGAAGATTTTTTCTGAATCTCATAAAACAGTATTTGTTGTGGATCACTGTCCTTACATGGCAGAATCATGCAGACAGCATGTCGAGTTTGATATGCTGGTGAAGAATAGAACCCAAGGAATCATTCCTTTGGCCCCTATATCTAAATCATTGTGGACTTGCTCAGTAGAATCTTCCATGGAATATTGTAGAATAATGTATGATATATTTCCTTTCAAAAAGCTGGTGAGTGTGAAGTATAAACAAAATCATGATTTGGGGGATGTACTTAACTGCATAAATACAATTTTTATATAAGAATTTGCTATAGGTTAGACTTATAACTGTTTACTACTTAAAAATATACATAGAACTCCCTTTTGGGATTAATATATTATGAGTATTTAATTGGGGCTAATAATAACAGCTGACAATTATTGAGCACTTACATGTGCCAGGCATGTTCCAAAGTACTTCTTATTTATTAACTCCTTTAATTCCCACAATAGTCATATGAGGTAGGTACTATAATTGTTGGGGAAATATTCAAAGTATATAACAGCATGGAACAGAGGCTGACCGTGGAGAACTGTTGGCAGCCCAAGCAGAAGGAGTGTTGACTGTAAGCAGTTCATCAAATTATGCTGGTATGTACCAGCTAAATATCTGTCTTGTTTATTACTGCCATGTTGTAGATGTGGAAACTGAGGTAAAGAGAAGAAACTTGTGCTAAGTCACATAGCTAGTTAGAGGCAGAACCAGAATTTGAACCTAATTAGGCTGGCTGTTTGCAGTTTTGGTGAATATATACTAAACTGCTATAGAATATGGTCATATTAGAAAGAAATGCTTTTAAGACTGCTAAGTGGAAATCTACCAGTAAGAGAGAAATTGATGATTAATAGCAATTCAATTAAAGTTATCTTATATTTCAGTATTTTAAATGTCTTATTTTGGGAAAGTCATTCAGTTAGCCATAAGTACATGATTTGCTTTCTGTCTCACTTGGAGCAGCTAGGCTGAAACTTAGCTAATTCTTTGACTGGCAAAAGTAGGTCAGTAACAGTGAAGGTGAACATGGAGAGTCCAATATTATACATTTAGATATATTTGAAATTAAAATTAAGTCTTTCTTAAAATTTTTATGCATCATATATAGAGTAAAAATATGTAATGGGAGGAAATTTAACACAGTGATTTAAGACAGAGGCTTTGGGACAGACCCTGGCATCTTTTGCTACCAGTGGTATGACATTGATCATATTTCCTATTCTCCCCAAGCCTTAGTTTCTTCCCCTGTAAGCATAACACCTTCTTCCTGTTGTAAGATTTATAAGAGATAATCTAAAGTGGCTAGTAAAATATTTGTCAGATAAGCTTTAGGAGAGAAGACCAATTATCAGACTTTTTCCTTGGGAAAGGAAAACTAGTATTTCATAGATATTAGGAAAAAAGATCATAGGTTAGATCATATTGTCCAGGGGTAACAGATCTCACTCTCCTCCCCAAAATGAATAAGATCATCATCATCATTTGATATATTTTATAATATGTTCCTTGTCATCATTATCATCTTACCCGATAGTATTTTTTTTTTTTTTTTTTTTTGAGATAGAGTCTCACTCTGTTGCCCGGACTAGAGTGCCATGGCGTCAGCCTAGCTCACAGCAACCTCAAATTCCTGGGCTCAAGCGATCCTACTGCCTCAGCCTCTCAAGTAGCTGGGACTACAGGCATGCACCACCATGCCTGGCTAGTTTTTTCTATATGTTTTTAGTTGGCCTATTAATTTCTATTTTTAGTAGAGACAGGATCTCGCTCTTGATCAGGCTGGTTTCAAACTCCTGACCTTGAGCAATCCGCCCACCTCGGCCTCCCAGAATGCTAGGATTACAGGCGTGCGCCACCATGCCCGGCCCCGATAGTATTTTTTAATTTGCATTTTAAGACATAGAATAAAGTCCAAATCCATTATTTCGGTTTTCAGTGTCCTATATGATATGGCTGCTGCCTGTTTCTCTGAGTTTATCTCCCACCCCTCTGCTTGCCTTTTGAGGGTACTCACTTAGAGACCTTTACATTTCACGTTTGCTGTACTTGGAATTCTCTATCTCCGGCTTTTATGCTGGCTAGTTTCTTTTAGTTTTTTAGATTCCCTTCAGTTGCCACTTCTATTGAGAGCCCTTTTCTGACCGCCCAATCTAAAGTAGCTATCCAACTTAATTTTCATAGCATTTAGCACTGTCTGAAATTATCTTGTTCATTTGTTTGTATTCTCCCTGAAGTGTCCCTTTGCCCTACTACTCTTCCCACCCCTGACTTTCCCCACATTGTGAGTGACAGAACTGTTTTATTCATCACCGTATTCCCATATCTCCAGTGCCAAAAATAGCACCTGGCGTGTACTAGGTATTCTATAACTATGAAATGAATGAATGAATCAAACCAGTTTTAGACATTTCATATTATTTTAAAATATGGTGACTGAGTGAAATTAGAGTTGAATACTAATTGTTTCTTTGAAATCTATTAGGTGAATTTCATTGTGAGTGACTCTGGAGCGCATGTTTTAAATTCTTGGACTCAAGAAGACCAAAATTTGCAGGAGGTATGGTTACATTTTGAGATTGACCATTTTTGTAAATTATCTAAATGTGGTAATGCTTTTTTAAAAATGTTTAAAATTTTTTTATCCCTGTAGTATTTGCATATAGTTTTAAAATGCCAAGTAATATTAAAAGAAAAACAGCTATCTCCATTCCAGTCTTTCACTACTCCCACCCAGCAAACTTTTCAGCTCTTTAGCTGTTCTGGTATTTACTTCCATGTTTCTAAATAACATGTTATTACTCCTGTTTCTTGAATTCTCAATTTAAATATTATCTATTTATTTATTTCTTTTCTTTTTTTTTTTTTTGAGACAGAGTTTCACTCTGTTGCCTGGGCTAGAGTGTAGTGGCACCAGCCTAGCTCACAGCAACCTCAAACTCCTGGGCTCAAGTGATCCTCCTGTCTCAGCCTCCAGAGTAGCTGGGACTACAGGCATGCACCACCATGCCCGGCTAATTTTTTTTTAATATATGTATTTTTTAGTTGTCCAGCTAATTTCTTTATATTTTTTTTAATAGAGACGGGGGTCTCGCTCTTGCTCAAGCTGGTCTTGAACTCCTGAGCTCAGACGATCCTCCCACCTCGGAGTCCCAGAGTGCTAGGATTACATGCGTGATAAATGTTATCTGTTTATTTATCATTGTCAATGAGGATATATCTCTTTTATATTTACCCCTCACCCATACCTCTGTGCCTACCTCCTTTCCTTATTTTCTCAATAGTGTTATATCAGAACTTTGGGTTAGTTCAGAACTCCATATTTGCATTATAATGTCTATATAAAGTACTGTTCACTGCTAAGCCAAGTAGTATATGCAATTATTTCCTTGTATTAGTAAAACTTTTTGTTTATTCCTAAAATTTATCATTTCCTTTTTTTCCTTCATTTCTTAGTTTTCTGAATATCTGTTGATGCTTTTCCTCATGTCTCTACAAAACTGCTCAATATTTTTATTATAAATGCATTAGATAATGTAGCAGTTTGATATTTTTTCACCCTGAAGAACTTCTAGAACACAGTCTTCAGCTGCAGTTGAACTGGCTGCTGCTTTCTAGGCCCACTTCACTCCTGTTATCCTCCTCTCTTCTTATTTTTCAGATCCCATTTTTTTTCTCTCTCTTTTTCATTATGTAATCTTTTGTTTTGGTAAAATATAACCTCCAGAATTCTTGAAAGTTACCCTGCCCTTTATTGACACTTTAGGTATAGACATTCCACTTTGGAAATGACTTTTTCCTCAAAATTTTGAGGCATTCAGCAGGTGATAAAACCAAGATGAGCTAAAAACAAAAGAAAAAAAAAATAAATAAAAAAAAAATTTTGAGGCATTATGTACATCACTGTCATACAGCATCCAGTCTTGTTAAGAGGTCCAGTATCATTTTTCTTCATAATTTTTCTCTGAAAGCTTTTAGAATCTTTTCTTTCCCACTTCATGTTTTGAAATTTGTCAAATGATATGCCTTGATGTTGATGTTTTCTCATTCATTGTGCTAAGCCTAATATTCTGCAGTTCAGGAAAATTTCCCTGTATTGTTTCTTTGATGTTGTTGATGTCTCTGCATTCTGTGTCTTTCTGGAATACCTATTAGTGGGAAATTGGATCTTCTGGATTAAATTCCTTATTCTTTTTCTCACTGATCATCTCACTGTTCTACTTTTTTGAGCCTTTTACCAATTATATGGAACTATTTATTTGAATGTATTTTTTATTTCCAAGAAGTTTTACTTATTCACTAATTATGTCCATTTTTATCATATCCTTTTCTTGTTCTATGGGTATAAATTTTTGTACATGAGGGTATTAACTATAATTTGAAGTTTTCTTTTGTTCCCCTGTGTTCTCAGAGTTCTTTTCCTATTGAGGCTTTTCTTAAATGTATGCTGATATTTAGCTATGCAAACTTATTTAAAAGCAAGGCACTAAACAGCAGAGTAGAAAATCTACATGTTGTGGGATTAGTATTGCTCTGGATTTCGCTGTGGTTTAAGACAATTGTTTTCACTAGGGAACTTCCAAATGTCAGAGTTGCCAGATCATCTCTCTGGGACTCTTCAGGGTGTCCAGAGCACATTTTTCCCTCCTCTACCTGTGTGCTATAAACTTAGTTGTCAACCTTTGGGAGGCAGGGGAGAGGAGATAGGTTTTACCATTCACTAGGTAGACTACTCAGGTTGTATTGAATCTTTCTGTTTTTGTATTTTGCTGTCTAATACAGTAGCATGTGGCTATTTAAATTTAAATTAATTAAAATTAAATAAAATTAAAAATTCAGTTCCTCTGTAGCACGAGCCATGTTTCAGATGTTCAATAAACCATACATAGATAGCGGCTATTGTATTAGAGAGCACAGATAGAAAACATTTCCATCATCAAAGAAAATTCTGTTGGACAGTACTGATTTGATATCTTACCCTTACTCTCCGCTGTGCTTTGTGGTATCTGTGCTTGGTATTGGTCCTTTCTGGTTCCGTTCAAGGAATGTGACTCTGTGTTTTTGGGAGTCAGGGAGAGGTAGTCACTTACATGGGTAGGGTGTGAGTAAGATCTGGGAGTCAAGTTGCTCCTTAAACTGACTTCAGTCTATTCATAGTTTTCAGTATCTTGCCTCACCCCTATCTTGTGTGGTCCCCGGTGCCTCCGTTCTTGAACTTGTGCTGGATTCTGCAGGACACATCATCTTGCCTTTTTTCTTCTGTAGACACTTTCATTTCAGCTTATTCAGTCCTGTTAAATTCATCCCACTCCTTCTTCTATTTTTATACATTCTTGTTGACATTTCTCTTGTTTGCTGTTGCCTCCTCTTCCATTCTCTCCAAGTTTCTGGGTTTATGCTTTTTAAAAATTAAATTCCTTCACTCTGGTTTCAGTAGAGGGAGCAAAAATAAGCTTCTGCTCAGTCCATTACATTTATGTTTTGTTAACATTTTTTATCTAAGGATTTTGAGTTTCTGGTAGCTTATGTTCTTTGCCATTATTTAGTGGGATAGAAGACTTTAGTCTGCTAGGTTCTTAACTGATGAAAATGAACAAGATGGGTGATAAGCTTTAGTGAAATATTTGAGCACATTATTTGAATTATTTCATGTTATACCTTTTCTGTGAATGGATGCTCTACAATGGAGATAATCCTACCCAAGGTGAGTTTTAAATGGAACAATTTTAGAGAAAATGTCTTCATTGTAGTGCTTGGTATTGAAATGTTTGTGATTAGTATTATAATATCTAAACATATCCAACTTTTCATTCTTTTCAGGTAATTTGCTCCAAGGGTAGGCTTTTATTGGCTTGGTTTTCACTTACATCACTCCAGAATGTTCTTAATATTCTTTCATTACTTGAAAAAATAATTTTAAGAATTCCATACATTACCTCTGTACTGTCTCTTTGAAATGCAGTCATCTCTTGGTATCTGCAGGGGATTGGTTCCAGGACTACCCACAGATACCAAAATCCGCGGGTAATCATGTCCTGCAGTTGGCCCTGCAGAACCCTCATATACATAAAAGTCAATCCCTGCATATTATATTTTCAAACCAAGTTTGGTTGAAAAAAATTCATGAATAAATGAACCTGTGCAGTTTGAACCTGAGTTGTTCAAGAATCAACTGTACTGTGTAAGAAGCTTATACCTTTTTCATGAGGCACTGTGAAAGAAGCTTGAAGCTTTCTAGTGGTATATGAATAAAAATAAGTACAAATTTGTATAGATCTTGTTTATTGCACCTCTAAAGTCTGCAGTGCAATAAAGGTGTGCATTGATAGGTATGCTGATCAGAAAAGAATTGCTTTTTCTCTCTTGTAAAGGTGAAGGCATATTATATTCTATTCATTGCTTTTAAATTGTGAATGGGGAAACTCCAGTTGTGAAGGCAACTGTATCAAATCACTGGTGTTCAAGAAGATATAAAAAGAATTGACATTTTATATAAATTATGTATAGTCTCATCTATATTAACAGATTTAATGTTTAGCTTTGGTTATCCATGTCATACCTTTCCCTAGTTATTGTGAGTAATCAAAAGTAACAGGTGAGGCCGGGTGTGGTGGCTCATGCCTGTAATCCTAGCTCTCTGGGAGGCCGAGGC
>VBSM01002616.1:34510798-34532495 GCA_008086735.1 Cheirogaleus medius
GTAACAAGTGAAGTAGACTGATTGCAGAATAATTGGGCTGGAAGGATCTTAGTCATCCTTTGCTTCAGCTCCTTCCTTGCAGGTAAAAGAACTGAGGCCCACAGAGGGTGGAGGGGGTTTGACTCGTATAGACAGGTCCAAGGCCTTTTCTGTTATAACACATAACTCTATTCTATACAAAAAATTGTCAGACTTCAGAAGTTTTGGTCTTGTTTTTGTTGACTAAATTTATTTAATTTTTAAAAAAAATTTTGATTTCAAACTTTAAGATTGAAAATGTCACACACTAATGTGGGACAGGTCCTATTATTATTTTGATTTTCAGATTAGGAAAAGGGCCAGAAGAGATTGACCAGGGTCACACAGCTAATAATAAGCAGAGCCAACATTTCAATCCAGGTCTATCTGACTTTAAAAGTTAGGAGTTTTTTTCTCTTGCTTTCTCCAGGACCACAACACTCCTCTCCTAAAAAGTTATTTTTATTGAGCTTCTCTTATGTACTAGAGACTTTATAAAGTGATTTAGAAACAGTATTTTTCTTTCTTTTTTTGATCACTTTTTATGAATAGGCAATACTCATGTAGTTTTAAAATAAATTTTTATATTTATACAGACATGTATACATATAGTATACACATACATACACATATGTGTGTATATGTAAGTTAAAGGTGTACCTTGACAAGTTTCCCACTTTTCATCCATTGTCCCAGTTACTGGGGTGCTAGAGTGTGCTCATACCAGTTTAGGAGAGCTGAGTCTGGGCATCTCTTACCAATTTTGCATTCAATGGTACCACATGTGTAGCTTGATGTTGGCCATGGTGGGAGTACTTAGCCACAGAAATTGACAAATCAGTGCTTTTGGGTTTTTATTGAGAAACAGTTTACCTGCACATCACTATTTTCCCCCCACCATTATTATTTTTTTATGGGTCCTGCCAGAGTATCATTATGTATATATTAATATAAGCAAGTAAAATTTTCATATTTTCTCCTTTATTTACACAGGCGATTACAAATTCTATGCATAGTTCTACATCTTGGTTTTGTCACTTAATATATGCTAGAAAGTTTATAAAGTTTTAAGCAATTTAAAAAGAGCATCCCTTCTAATCATGCTAGATAACAGGATTTTTCCTTATTTTGGAAAATTTTAAATTTTCTCTTTTAAATGTTAATGGAAAATTTTATCTTTGTATTGTTTTTGTTTTATTTGAAGGAAAATATATCATTTTTTTTTAAATCATGTAATAGGGAGTAAGATTATCAGTAGGCTAGGAATATATTGCTCATTATGCTTTGACATTTTATAAATCTTTTGAGTATTTTGTTTTGAGATATTAATTCTCCTATAATATTGGATCTCATGGATATTCAAAATATTAGATAGATTTATAAACTTTATGTTAATAAAAATATTCTCTTGTAATATTCCATATCTTCTTTATTCTTCCTTAAGCATATGTGGAATTGGAAAGTTTGTGCCAAAAATAACATGAAATCATAGTATGTTTAAGAAGCAGTTGCACTACTCTTTTTTTAAAAACAACTTACTGAGATATAATTCACATATCATACAAGTCACCCATTCAAAGTATACAATTCAGTACTTTTTAATATATTCACAGATATGTGCAATAATCACCACAGTCAATTTTAGAACATTTATCACCTTTAAGAAAAACACCATAGCATAAGCTCTCCCCCTATTTCCCCATACTCCCCAGCCATAAGCAACCATTAATATAGCTTTCCCTATCCTGGACATTTCATATGAATGACATCATACAATGTGTGCCATGACTTAAGCATTCTTAGTGTTTTCAAGGTTCATCCATGTTGTGATATATATCAGTACTTTGTTCCTTTTTATGGGTGAATAATATTCCATTGCATGGATATACCATATTTAGTTTATACATTTGTCAGTTAATGGGCATTTGGATTGTTTCTGCTTTTTGGATATTATGAAAAATGCTGCCGTAAACATTCGTGTACAAATTTTTGTGTGGACATATGTTTTCACTTCTTTTGGAAGTGGAATTGCTTGGTAATTTACTGACTTGTATTTAACATTTTGAGGAACTACCAAACTGGAAAGTGGCTGCACCATTTTACGTTCCCACCAGCAGTGAATGAGGGTTCCTATTTCTTCATATCCTCCTTAACATTTGTTATTATCAGATTTTAAAATTGTAGTTATCTAAGTGCGTGTAGTGTTATCTTACTGTGTTTTCAATGTGTATTTCCCTAATGACAAATGACGGTTGAGCATTTTATCATGTGTTTATTGGCCATTTGTGTATCTTCATTGGAGAAATGTCTACTCAGATCCTTTGCCCATTTTTAAATTGGGTTGTCTTTTTATTATTAAGATGTAAGAGTTCTTTATTCTGAATACAAGTCCCTTGTCAAATATATGATTACCATGTATTTTATCCCATACTGTGGGTTTTGTTTTTACTTTCTTAATGGTGTCCTTTGAAGCACAAAATTTTTTTCATTTTAAGTCCAAATTATCTATTTTTTATCTTGTTGCTCATGCTTTTAGTGTCATAGTTAAGAATCCTTTGCTAAATCAGAGGTCACAAAGATTTAGCCCTACATTTTCTTCTAAGAGTTTTAACAGTTTAAGCTCTTAAATTTAGATCTTTGATCCATTTTGAGTTTATTTTTGCATATAATGTGAGATAGGGTTATATTTTTGCATTTGGCTATCCAGTTGACCCTGTCCTATTTGTTTGTTTAAAAAGCTATTCTTTTCTCCATTGAATGGCCTTGACAACCATGTCAAAAATCAGTTGACCATAGACCGTGACCATGGTTTTATTTCTGGATTTCTCAGTTCTGTTCCATTGTTCTATATGTCTAACCTTGTGCCAGTACCACACTATCTTGATTTACCATTGTTTTATAGAAAGTTTTGAAAACAAAGTGTTCTTTTTCAAGATTATTTTGCCTGTTCTGGGTCCCTTGCAATTCCATATGAATTTTAGAATCAGCTTGTAAATTTCTACAAAGAAGTCAGCTGAGATTATGATAGGGATTATAGTGAATCTGTAGATCAATTTGGGTAATATTGCTATCTTAACAATATTAAGTCTCCCAATCCATGAACATGGGACATTTTTCCATTTATTTAGATCTTTAAATTCTTTCAACAATGCTTTGTAGTTTTCAGAATATAAATTTTGCATTTTTTTTGTTAAATTTACTCCTAAGTATTTTATTCTTTTTGATGCTACTATAAATGGGATTTTTTAAAATTTCATATTTAGATTGTTCATTGCAAGTATATAAGAATACAGTTGGTTTTTATGGCTTGATCTTGTATCCTGCAGTTTTGCTGAACTTGTTTATTAGTTCTGATAGTTTTTTAGTGAATTCTTTAAGATATTCTGTATAGATAATGTCATCTGCACCATAAAGATAGTTTTACCTCTTCCTTTCCAATTTAGATTCCGTGTATTTCTTTTTCTTTCCTAATTGCCCTGGCTAGAATCTCCAGTACAGTTTTGCATAGAAGTGGTGAGAGTGGACATTTTTGTTTTGTTTTTTATGTTAGAGGGAATGCATCCAGTCTTTAATTATTAAGTATGATGTTATCTGTGTGTTTTTCATAGGTGCCCTTTATCTGCTTGAGGAAGTTCCCTTCTGTTCCTAATTTATTGAGTGGTTTTTTTCCCTTTTTTTCCTATCATGAAAGGGTCTTGGATTTTGTCAAAGGCAAATGCTATTTCTGTGTTTATGGAGATGGTCATGTGTTTTTATTTATTTTATTGATATGATATATTATAATAATTGATTTTTGGATATTAAATCAACCTTGCATGCCTGGGATAAATCCTACTTGATCAGGGTCTATAATTCTTTTTTGTATGTTGCTATATTTTGTTTACTAACATTTTAAGGATGTTTATGTCTATATATGTAAAATACATTGGTCTATAGATTCCTTTTCTTGTGATGTTTTTTGTCTCTCTTGCATATACTCTTGTCAACATAATTGTTTTCCCTTTTACTTAGCTAATGGCAGCCTTAGCTGCTGTTGGGCCTCCTAACCCTCGGGCAGACCCGGAGTGCTGCAGTATTCTTCATGGTCTCGTTGCAGCAGTGGAAACCCTTTGCAAAATTACCGAATACCAACATGAGGCTCGTACTCTACTCATGGAGAATGCAGAACGTGTTGGAAATAGAGGACGAATAATCTGCATTACTAATGCAAAAAGGTGAGATGTTAATTATAGTAGTTCTTCACTGAGGGAATTTTAATGTCCTATTGCAGTTTTTATTTAAAAAATTAGGGGCAGTGTATTAACATTTAAGCGTACTGCAGGTGTCCCTTCTGATTTTTGTTGTTTTTTTTTTTGCCTTTTCTTATTAAGGGTGTTTATCCAGTTCTAGAATAAAGGCTCATCTGAGTGAAAACTGTTTAAATTTTTATCATGTAGTTCAATTTGACTTTTTTTCTTCACTAGTTTTTCAGCTAGTTGTTTGGTGTTAAGAATGAACACATTAAAGACAATCCTAATTGAAATAATTTTAAATGTTGCTAACAAGGTAATACAGCTGAATAGTGTTTTTAATTTTTTCTCTTACTGTTTATTCCTTTAAGTTTGTTGTATCTTTTTTATGTCACAGTGATAGTCATGTGCGAATGCTTGAAGAGTGTGTCCAGGAAACAATTCATGAACATAACAAGCTTGCTGCAAATTCAGATCAGTGAGTATAATTCATAAGTGAAATGAATATGTTCAATTTCATAGTTGTATGTATTTCATTGTAATTATTTCCAATAATTTTAAAGTGATTGTTAGCATTCCCTTGAATTCTCTACTAACTCAACAAATTAGTCCAAAAAATTTATGTTTGATCAGAAACTTTTCTTTTTTCCTTTTTCCTTTCACTTTAGAATTTTATTTTTCCCGATAGGAAAGGTGATCAGAGGGATATAATAATAAATAAATTTATAATGCATGTTTGTTTTGGTGGTTCATTCTCATAGTCTGTGTTACAAATTTGTAAAATGTTCAAATTGTTGGTAGCATTGTTCCGTATGTAGCAAATCTAAACAACTATGTGCACTGTGTGAATTTTTTAAAAAGAAAAAAAGCTATTGAAAAGGAAAACACTTTTTTCCTCTCTATACTCACACCAGTACTTATGTGTGACCAAATGGGTGGATTTTTTCTCTGCACCAGCCAATTCTCCAACTCTCAAGATACCAAGTAGGTGTCCTACAATCCAGTTTTTCTTTGTTTTTCTGAGACTGAGTCTCGCTCTGTTTCCCTGGCTAGAGTGCCATGGTATCAGCCTAGCTCACAGCAACCTCAAACTCCAGGGCTCAAGCAATCCTTCTGCCTCAGCCTCCCGACTAGCTGGGACTACAGGCATGCGTCACCATGCCTGGCTAATTTTTTTCTTCTATATATTTTTAGTTGTCCAGCTAATTTCTTTCTAACTTTTTAGTAGAGATGGGGTCTCGCTCTTAGGCTGGTCTTGAACTTCTGAGCTCAAAGGATCCACCCACCTCGGCCTCCCAGAGTGCTAGGATTACAGGCGTGAGCCATCGCGCCTGGCCCTACAATCCAATTTTGACACTTCTTGAAGTTAGTGCAGACCCCACAAGTTAAGGGCTCTCAGTCCCAGAAGATTGCACCCCGCTTTCGACACCATTCTCAAGTAGTGGGTCCACAGTTTACTCATGCTTCTGTCCAACTTGGCTGTAAATTGGGTGTTCCCATGACCCGTGTTTATGTTTGATAATTTGCTATGATGGCTCACAGAACTTGGAAACACTCAAGTTTACTGATTTGATAAAAGGACACATGAACAGCCAGATGAAGAGGTATATAGGGTGAAGTCTCGAAGGGGGCCCAAGCTCAGGAGCTTCTGTTCCTGTGGAGTTGGGGTATGCTACCCTCCCAGCATGTGAATGTGTTTACCAATCCAGAAGCTCTCTAAGCCCCAAACTTTAGGGAATTTATGGAGACTTCATGTAGGCATGATTGATTATTAACTCAATCTCCAGCTCCTCTCCCCTTCCTGGAGGATGAGAGAGTGGGGCTGAAAATTCTCGATCTTCTGATCATTGCTTGGTCTTTCAGGTGACCAGCCCCCATCCAGGAGCTATCCAGGATCCCACCAAGAGTTGCCTCATTAGAGCAAAAGATGCTCATATCACCCAGGGAATTCCAAGGGATTTAGGAGCGATGTGTCAAGAACTGGAGTCAGAGACCAAATATTAGAGCAAAAGATGCTCCTAGCACCCTTAATACTCATGAAATTGCAAGAGTTTTAGGAGCTTTGTGCCAGGAACTGGGGGTAGAGACCAATATGTATAGTTCTTACTATGTCACAACTAGTAAAGATACGTTTGGGACAATTACAGTGCATATTCTTTTAGATTGAATGATTATTAATTTTCTTAGGTGAGGTAATGGTATTATTATAAATAGGATTATTCTCACTAGGAGAAGAATGCTGAAGTATTTAGGAGTAAGTGTCATGCCCTCTGCAGCTTACTTCTCAGTTTAATTTAAAAAAAGAGTAGGGCCGGGCGCGGTGGCTCACGCCTGTAATCCTAGCACTCTGGGAGGCCGAGGCGGGTGGATAGCTCAAGGTCAGGAGTTCAAAACCAGCCTGACCAAGAGCGAGACCCCGTCTCTACTAAAACTAGAAAGAAATTAATTGGCCAACTAAAAATATATAGAAAAAATTAGCCGGGCATCGTGGCACATGCTTATAGTCCCAGCTACTTGGGAGGCTGAGGCAGGATTGCTTGAGCCCAGGAGCTTGAGGTTGCTGTGAGCTAGGCTGACGCCATGGTACTCACTCTAACCTGGGCAACAAAGTAAGACTCTGTCTCAAAAAAAAAAAAAAAATTAAAAAAAGAGTATACATCTATTTAGATATAGTGTATAGAGGAAACAAATTCAGCTAACAGTGAATCTAGGTGAAGGATATACAGGTGTTCATTGAATAGTACTTTTCTTTCAACTTTTCTGTAGGTCTGGAAATTTCAAAACAAAAAGTTAGGAGAAATTTTTAGTATTACCAATCCTGTATTCTTGGAAATAACCAATTATAGGTAATGGTTAGATTTTGTCATTAAAAAACATTAGAATTAGGCCGGGCGTGGTGGCTCACACCTGTAATCCTAGCACTCTGGGAGGCCGAGGTGGGCGGATCATTTGAGCTCAGGAGTTCAAGACCAGCCTGAGTAAGAGCGAGACCCTGTCTCGACTAAATAAATATTTGGTCTCTACTAAAAATAGAAAGAAATTAGCTGGACAACTAAAAACATATAGAAGAAAAAAAATTAGCCGGGCATGGTGGCGCATGCCTGTAGTCCCAGCTACTCTGGAGACTGAAACAGAAAGATTGCTTGAGCCCAGGAGTTTGAGGTTGCTGTGATCTAAGCTGACACCACGGCACTCTAGCCCAGGCAACAGAGTGAGACTCTGTCTCAACAAAAAAACAAACATTAGAATTAATACACAATATATTCATTTTCTGTGTGGTAGTTATCCATTGAAAATTATACTTAATTATAAAAGAATTTTCCTTTTATCCTTCAAACACAGAAAATTTATTTTTGCATTTGAATTAATATACTCGTTAAAAGTTTACGTACGTATAATTATATATACTTTCTAATACTTAGCTTTTGTGTTAACAGTAATATGTGATTATAGCAATACACTGTTTTAGCATATTAATGTAGATTTTAATTAGGTAAACTAATTAATAGTTTACCTGTCTGAATTCTTTACATAGTATGTATTCTAATATTTTAAGTGAAAAGTTTGTCTTTAAGTCTCATGCAGATTCAAAAATGTGAGTTGGTCTTGATCCATACCTACCCAGTTGGTGAAGACAGCCTTGTTTCTGATCGACCTAAAAAAGAGGTAAGTGTAGAAACAGAAATTCATCATGAGTTATTAATTATAAATACTGATAAAGGTTAACATTAAAATGATCATACTGCCAATATTTTCTGCCACAAAAATATTTAGAGTTTCAAAGCAAACCTGTATGGCAAAATATCTAAGTTGGTTCTTTATGTAATAATTGTAGATTGTAAAGTGTTTTCTGTTTTACTTGTGTGTTGATATTTGTTTATTTAAATAAAATGTATTTCAACACTATACACAGTTTGTATTTCTAAAATTTTAATTACCTTAATGAATTTCAGTTACTTTAATGACTTTTTATTCTATAAAAATCTTTTTTCCTTAGGAAAGCAATATATTCTTTACCAAAAATACACTTCAATAATAAAGAAATTAGTTTTGTACATTAAGAGAGGGGAAAACTTAACTTTCCAACCTTGGTTTTACTTTTTAAATAAGTTGGAGCAATTTTAAAGGAAAAGATGATTCTATTGATTGTTGAATGGATTCACATCACAATATTCTCTATCAGTGATGTATGTGTAGAAATATAGGTATATGTATTTACATAGTTACATTAAATGTATATGTTCTTATGTTCTGGTTTTTCATTTTGCATTATTTAATATAAACATGTCAAGTATTAACGTCTCTGAATTTTTATAGTTAAGTGGTCTTTTTAAGTCATTATCACTATCATTGTGGTTTTAGATAGTTTCCTGTGTAAGCACCCTTTTAACTTTTTTCTGCCTCCTTTGAAAATGTGACTATATGTTGGTTTTACTTTGTGATAATGAAAAAAATATTTAGAATAAATGTTATTGTCCTAGAATGAGTAAAATTTTGTGTCATCTTGTAACTTTTGGCTGCCTTATTTATTGTTGATGAAATGAGATGTTTGTGGTGATTTCCACATTCTTTCTTTTATTTTTATCTGCAAGGTTTTGACCTCTCCACAAAATGAAATATTTTTTCTGCGGTATTTCTGTGAGCTATTTCAAATCCATTTTGCATATAGATGAATAAAAGTAAAAATTATAAAAACATATATTGTATATATTTTGTGTATATTGTATTCTCCAGTGGCTCACAGTTTCTGGCTTATAGTAAACTCTGATTAATACATGTTATGAATGTATAAACATTTATTGCTAAAATAACAATCATGGTTTATTTGTGGACCTTTTTATTTTTTCCAAATTCTAAAAAGTAAAAATACTTAATTTTTGTGGATTGTAGTAAAATATTTAGCAGTAGGTTACAATGAGTTAATATTTTGTGGGTTATTTTTTTGCATACTTTTCTGCAGTTGTCCCCAGTTTTAACAAGCGAAGTTCATAGTGTTCGTGCAGGACGACATCTTGCTACCAAACTGAATATTTTAGTACAGCAGCATTTCGACTTGGCTTCAACTACTATTACAAATATTCCAATGAAGGTAGGTAGTTCTTTTTCCCAATATTTTGAAAACTCTGCTTTGCTTTTAAAATATTTGTTTGACATGTATTATTTATTTTAATTGAACCTTTACTTTTTCTCTCCATACCATATTTTCTGTTTTGCTAGCCCACATTCAGTGTCTTTGACCAGGTCAGTAAATACTGAAAATCAACAAGAAAGGATCACAGAACAAAATGCTGTAGTTTTCTTTCTAATAAGAACATGTTATATGAGCTTTTTTCCCCTTAATTGTGTTCTCATTTCCATCAAAATATAATCTCTATTTTAAATTATTTTTCTGTGATTCTTTTCCTGACAGCTGTGTTACTAGATTTTACTTATGTTGCATATTCTAGTAGATCTTTTATTTTCTATATTTTTGTTCTTGCTTACCCACGGTAATAGCTAATAGGTCTCACTAGGGAAAAATGGCTCATAGTTCTAAATTAGTTTATTACTCCGTAGCTAAAAAACCATAGATGTAATTCCTATGATTTTACTAATGGATTTTCTTAGGAGTCTATTGCTAGCTTTTCATTTTCCTTTTATTAGCATTAGGTTGTCTAAGGGATAGCACCATACTTGGCCCACAGTAAGCTTTAAATGAGTTTTTACTGAGTGGAATTGAATTTAATTGTATTGATTATGTCCAAAACTATAAAATAGCCACTATATCTAAAAATTCACTTTGGCTTTCTTACAGTCCAGTTTCCATTTTTTTGCCATACATCATGAACACTGAATTGCATGAGAAATATAATCCTTTCATTATTAATTTCTTTCTGATACTACTGGCTGGTTTTTCACTAGCAAGTTTAGACTTATCCCGTAGAACCTCTCGATATAGAAGCAATTAACAAGTAAAATAACATACTAAGTATACTTTAATATATATGTAATTTTATATAGTATAAGAAAAATACTCTGAGGGTAACAAAGACCTTACTTTTAAATTTGACCATATTTGTGTGCTACTGGTGTGACTCTTCAATCTTCGTCTTTTTTGGTAAATAGATAATGTTGAAATTCCTATTTACTATTTAGCAAAAACAAGTTGCTAAACTTGTTTATTAGTTTGTATTTGCTATTTTATATAATTGGTGTTTGCTATTTCACCGTAGGTATTTAAAGATGCTAGTTCCTCTTTTTAACAACTATATTACTTCAATTTATGTAAATTATTTCAATTGCATTATATTTATGTATAAAAAGTATTGACAAGACAATACATTGGAAGTAAAAAATATTCCAAAATTTCTGCATTATTCATCTATGTTAATTCTGACATGATGTAATAAAATTATTAAATATTTTGTTATCTATATATTGCCAGTAGTTTTTAAATAGAGTTCATATTGCTGTGGAAAACTATTGCATCTTTAAATAGATTATCCCACTATTTTATCTAATTATTTTTTAATGTATTTGATCTCATTTTAAGCAAAAATCAAAATGAATAATTAATAATTTCATTATTTTGAAAGCAAAACCAAGTTATTTTAGATGTTTTAAATTTTGCTTCAAGGAAGAACAACATGCCAATACATCTGCCAATTATGATGTGGAGCTACTTCATCACAAAGATGCACATGTAGATTTCCTGAAAAGTGGTAAGAAACGTTTGAAAGTATTATTTTGTAAGATCTAACATATGTAAGCATATTACAGTAGTCCTCCCCTTATTCTTGGGGAATACATTCCAAGACCCCAGTGGATGACTAAAACCTCAGATGATACTGAACTCTATACTATATATACTGTGTTTTTTCTTCTACATACATATCTTTGACAAAGTTTAATTTATAAATTAGGCACAGTAGATTAATAACAATAATAAAATAGAACAATTACAACAATATATTGTGATAAAATTTATGTGAATTTGGTCTCTCTCTCAAAATATCTTATTGTATTGTACTTACCCTCTTGTGATGATGTGAGATGACAAAATGCCTATGTGATAAGATGAAGTGAGGTGAACAACATAGGCATTATGACATAGCATTAGGCTGCTATTGACCTTGAACAGAAGCACTACAGTGCTGCGACAGTCAATATTATAACCAAGAAGGCTACTAATGGAAGGGTAGTGTGTACAGCATGGTTATGCTGAACAAAGGAATGATTCATGTCTCAGGTGGGACAAAGTAAGACAGTGTGAGATTTCATCATGCTACTCAGAGCAGCACACAATTTAAAACTTATAAATTGTTTATTTCTGGAATTTTCCATTTAACATTTTGGACTGTGGTTGACTACAGGTAACTGAAACCACAGAAAGTGAAACAGTGGATAAGGGGAAAACTGCTGTTAACAGCTCTGAGTTCTTCATTAGGCAAATTTGATTGACTTTAGTTCATTCCTTTTAAACTTATCTGTCAGTATCACCTGTTAATGGCCATGAAGCTAATGTTCCTTGGAATTTTGGGAAAGACTAGGCTAATGGAACAAATACTGAGAAAGATAGCCATGTCTTTCTTAAACTCATGAGTTTATTCAAAGTCATGACATAGTTTCTCTTTTGCCCGCAGATGACCTTAAGAAAGGGAAAAGAACAGGAGCAAACTCAAAGGAGTGATAGACTTACAACTTGCTTGGATAAAAATTTTGAAATTTAAATTATTTTTTCTCCTCTAAAAATTATTTCAGTCGGTCAGTCTCGTCTCCAAAACTGATTTCTGCAACGGTGTCAACTTGATTTAGGAGAGAAGACCTTGGTTTTAGGAGATGAATTTTAGCTAAAGCTTTGCCACCAGCTGGCAAGTCCCATGTTTTTAGATTTCAATTCACGTACTTATAGATTAAAGATGCTGGATTAGGTGAACTGTAATATTCCATCTAATCCTAAAATTCAAGGAAATTTTAAGATTTGAAGGTCATTTGAAAAGTCTTTAAGCTATGACATTT
The DNA here is from genome assembly GCA_008086735.1 of Cheirogaleus medius. Lineage (NCBI taxonomy): Eukaryota > Metazoa > Chordata > Mammalia > Primates > Cheirogaleidae > Cheirogaleus > Cheirogaleus medius. Next base: position 34,523,044 of record VBSM01002616.1, read on the forward strand.
GGTTATATCCTTTAGAATTTTTGTATGTAAATTGATGCTATCCGGAAATTAAATGGCTTACTTTGATCATGTTGTTTGCATCTATTCTGAAGTATAATCATGAGCCAAATCGTAACATTTGTAACACGTCTAAGGACTCTTAGAATTAACCTAATGGGTTGCCAACAGGAAAAAAACTATTATGATAAATGGATATATTAATATTTAACAAAGGATTATAGAGAACTTGTTTTTGAAAATACAGTATGTGGAACTTGCTATGAATGTGTGAGTTGTTATCAATTTTTAAAATAATTGTTTTTAAAACTTGCAAAAGATGTTTAATATATCCTTTGTAACACAGCATATGTCTCTAAAATAGTTGTTGACTTGACCTGTAGTTGTCTGTATTACATGTGCACACAATGTGTAAAATGCTCTTGTAGCAGTAGGAACAGAGTACTTTGGGAATGTGGAGGAGGTGCATGTGATTATGCCTCTAAGGGTTAGGCAAGCTCTACTGAGGAGGTGACAGTAGAGCTGGATCTTGATGAGTAGGGTTATATACTTTAGCTCAGTTATCTTACCTAAACTCTAGATCCTTATATTCTACTGCCTAATTGTATCTCTCAGATGTCTCTCAGGCACCTAAAACTCAATATGCCCAAAGAAACTTCAGGGCTTTGCCACCTGAACTGGTCTAATATTCCCTCTTGCAGTGAGTGGCCTGTTGTCTATCCAGTTATATAAGGCAGAAACCTCAGAATCATCTTTGCTACTAAGTATCTCTCAAATACATCCACATTTGCATCTCCACTACCATTACCATCTCCCCAGTCCAGCCTATTTTCTTACCTAGTATTCCACAGTAGCCTCCTAAATGGCATATCTCCTCTTCACCCTCTAGCTAGAATAACTTTCAGAGTGCCACTCCTGACCATGTTCCCATTAGCTTAAAACCTGCCAAAGCTTTTCTGTTGCCCATACAATAAAAACACAACTGTTTAAATATCTTACCAGACCCTGTATTTTCTAGCTCCTCCTTTCTATTCTCATCTCAAAACATGCTCCTCTTCTTTCTGTGTTTCAGTCTTGCATATCTGATATTTTTCATGCTCCCTCCTTCCACAGTGTGTTAGCATTCGCTGTTCCCTTTGCCTAATTACTCTTTCCTCTGTTTCTTTAATTTCTACGCATCCTCTTATAATGCAGATTAATCTTCACTTCTCAAGGAGGCTTTCCCTGGTCTTGGAATAGGTCAAATCCCTCTGTATAGGCACTTACACACTGTATACATCTCCTTCAAAGTTTTGTCAGCTTCGTAGTTGTACTTTTGTTTGTTATTATTTGATTAATACCTCCTTATATATTTACTTTCTAGATCCCTTGGTTTATGTTTCTTCTAAATAAACTCATTGGGATTCAGTATAATTCGTTGCACATTTTAGATTTCATAACCTTTCTCTGAGTACTTAACTATGTTATTTTGTCATTTAATGGTGTGGGCAGGATGGAGCAGTTGTAGATGCTTGAAATTTAAAAAATTTTTGCTACTGACTTTAAACACAATGACCTAAATCAGTGGTCCCCAACCATTTTGGCACCAGGGACCGGTTTCATGGAAGACAATTTGGTGGGGGGAAGGGGCTGGTTTCCGGATGATTCAAGTGCAGTACATTTATCCTGCAGTCTGACCTCTCTGCTATTGATAATCTGTATTTGCAGCCACTCCTAGCATCACTGCCTCAGCTCCACCTTAGATCATCAGGCATTAAATTCTCATAAGGAGCGCAGAACCCAGATCCCTCGCATGCTCTGTTTACAGTAGGGTTCTCAGTCCTATGAGAATCTAATGCCTCTGATCTGACAGGAGGCGGAGTTTATGTGGTGACATGAGCAATGGGGAGTGGCTGTAAATACAGATGAAGCTTCTTTGCTACCTCACCCGCTGCTTACCTCTTGTTGTGTGGCCCGGTTCCTAACAGGCCGTGGATCCCTACCGGTCCGCAACCCAGGGTTTGGGGACCATAGACCTAAATGATTAATTAATGAGGAATTTGGAGAAAAAGTATATATTTATTTTAATCAGAGTTATATCCATACTCTATTTCGGCATTTTTCTTGGGGACTTTATAAAAAAGACATTCTCCTAGAGGTATTTTCTCTTACAGAGTTTAAACTCTAGGGTAAATCTAGGGTAAACAATTTGAAATTTGTGATCTATTTATTAATGTTAATGTTTCTCTGACATATTTTGTTGTTTTTAAATGAACTTTTAATTTTAGAATAGTTTCAGATTTACAGAAAAATTGCGAAGACGGTACAGAGTTCTCATTACTCCATACCCAGCTTGCCCTATAATTACTTTTTTTTTTGCTTTTATTACTATTTTAATTACCACATGATAATTGTACATATTTATAGGGTACAGTGTGATATTTCAATACTTGTGTGCAATGTGTAATGTCTCTAACTTATTTTTGAAGGTGATACCCATTTAGGTGGCAGCAGTAGAGAAGGCCCATTTAAAGAAACAATAACACTAAAGTGGTGCACACCAAGGACAAATAACATTGGTAGGTATTTAAAAATAATTAAAAGAGAAAAGAATAAATCAAAAGGTTCTTAAAGTATTAATGAGATCGGTTAATTAATTTATTTTTGAATTTTTGTTTTTCATTGTTTTTGGGGCTCAATGAACAAGTTTTTTAATTTTCTTTTAATTGTGGAACTATTTCTTTATATTCTTTCAAATCAGTGTTTTCTTCTATTTCAGAATTACACTATTGTACTGGAGCTTATCGAATTTCACCTGTCGATGTAAATAGTAGACCTTCCTCCTGCCTTACTAATTTTCTTCTAAATGGTAACTTTCATTTAATGATTTGGACTGAAGTTATTACAAGTGAAATCATTAGTGAGAATATGAACTCTGGAAAACCGTTTTCATCAATATTGTCTAGCTGTGTATTTGCCAAAAGTGTTTTAAACTTATTGGAAATAGCCTTTAACAGTTTTACTAAGGTTTACAAGTAAGTCTGGCTTCCACAATGTTGCATCTAAGTAAGTTTTATTTAATATATTTTTAAGTATTTTTATTTAAAAATGTTGACCTTTAGAGTCTAAATTGATTTTTTTTGGAAGCTAAAATAATATATACCATTTATCTTGGCCCACTGAATTTTAAATTACAAAACATATGGACCTGTTTCTCTTTGAACACTAGACCTTGGTCATAAACAAACATTATGTTTTCAATGTTATACTATATGATTCTTACATACTGACCTTAATGTGTGGTTTCCTATGTGAAGCTTTTTTACCAATCTAAATTATTGTATTCCATTCTACTAAATCTAAATTTTTAAAGCTTCTCTGGTAATTCTTATGATCAGTTAGATTTTGGAACCATAGTTCTAAGGAGTCATTCTGTCTTTATCATAGGGTTAATTTCACTATTACATTAAGCACAATTTGATGATCAGACTGTGAAATGCAGATTGAACAATGTTTGGGTGTGTGGAATAGAAAGTAGTTAAGATTACAGGGCTGATGAGGAAGTATTAATATTATGGATGTGAATAAAGACTGTGCCTGCTCCCCAAATGTTTTGTAGCATTGATAACCTGAGGATTTTCCAGCAGTTGTCTCACTTTTCTTCTTGATGTCCAGCAGAAAACTTTCATATGAATGTGTACTTGAATGAACCATATAACCAGGCATACTATACCAGAGATCACTATACTTGTTTTGGAAAACTGTCTATATAACTATGTAAGCTTGGAGTAACTAAGACAAAGTTAAGGCTCAAATTTACCTTTTTAGGAATTGAAATGTAGATATACTAAATTAGCAATGCTAGTTAAAATATGAGGGTCAGTAAATAAATTTTAAAAATCTAGACATAAATCTTAAGGGAATACATAAGAGCCCATTTGAATTTCATTACTGATAGTGTAATCTTGCTTTTGACAGGTCGTTCTGTTTTATTGGAACAACCACGAAAATCAGGTTCCAAAGTCATTAGTCATATGCTTAGTAGCCATGGAGGAGAGATATTTTTGCATGTCCTTAGCAGCTCTCGATCCATTCTAGAAGATCCACCTTCAATTAGCGAAGGATGTGGAGGAAGAGTTACAGACTACCGGATTACAGTAAGACTAATATCTATAAATTTTATGTTTTGAGTCTGTCATCATTCAGCAAGTAGTTATTGAGTACCTGTTATATGCTAAGATCTGTGAAAAAAAGAGTTTTGGAAGAAGTTGATTATTATTATTTTAATTAGGTGAATTTCCTGCAATACTTGCTTAAGAGGTCTATTTATCACTATGTAGTCTTCTTTATTATGTATTCAGTATATACTGACAAGTGTCTGAATTGCAGTGACACACTGGAATTACAGGAAAGAATGAAAATTGATCTAAACTAATATTTTAGATAGAACCTAATTGCTAGTAACTTAAATGGCAAGCAGAAACATTTGAATATTCAAATTGCTACTACTTTGAAATAACAAACTTTTGTATTATTGGGAAGAACATATAAGGAAATTGTGTGTATTTGGTAGAAATTCTGTTGTTCTAATTTTAATTTTTTATTCTCCTTTCCTTCTTTCATATTTGGTATTTCATAGCTGTCTACTTTTTGAGGTGGTTGTGAAAATTAAATGTGATTTATGTATACAAATATACTTTGTAAACCAAACCACAAAGTGTTATATAATGTAAGTAATTGTTTTTGATTAGGCTTTTCTCTTTTTTTAAAACATAATTTTTTCAATAAGGAAAAAGCTAATCAGTATTCATTGTAAAAATTTAGAGAATATAGACATCTAAGAAAAAAACAAAAATAAAAATATGTAAATTACCTATAATTCCGTCATTCAGAGATAACCACTGTTAACATTTTGATGTTATGTCAGGGTAATTTTTAACTAAACAAATTGGTTTTCTAATGTGATGCACTCATTCTTTTATCTGTATATCATAGAAAAGAGTTAAATTTTAAGACTGAAAAGAAATGAGTGTTCCTTGGTTTTTAAAAAGGGGAACATACCATGAAAGCATTTATGTTTGAGGCTGATAGGTTTCAAGTTCAAAAAGAAGGATGAAAAAGTAATGGGGTAGCTGGGAGCTGTTAGAGAAAATACTTTGTTGTATATCACAGGACAGAAGACATCAGGGAAATAGACTAATACATGTAAACCATATTGAAACATTAGAAATAGTTTCTAATTTTATCTTATTTGGTTATCATTAGGATTTTGGTGAATTTATGAGGGAAAACAGATTAACTCCTTTTCTAGACCCCAGATATAAAATCGATGGAAGTCTTGAGATCCCTTTGGAACGAGCAAAAGATCAGTTAGAAAAGCATACCCGTTACTGGCCTATGATTATTTCACAAACCACCATTTTCAACATGCAAGCGGTAAGTGTTAAATAGTTTCAGATTTTCTTCTGGATTAGTAATATATTCTTTATAGAAACAAATTAGAAAATTTATAATTTATACCATTTCTCAAGCAAAGAATGAAATACAAATTTGCTAAAGTGAAAGAATTAGTAATTAAAAATTGAAGTGAGAGACATTCCTTCACCATGGAAATCTTTAAAATTAGTTTTAAGCTGGGCACAGTGGCTCTCACCTATAATCCTAGTACTTTGGGAGGCTGAGGTGGAAGGATCCCTTGAGGCCAGGAGTTCAGGACCAGCCTGGGCAACATAGTGAGACCCCCATCTCTACCAAAAAAAAAAAAAATTAGCTGAGTATGGTGGCACATGCCTGTAGTCCCAACTACTTGGGAGGCTGAGGCAGAAGGATCGCTTGAGCCCAGGAATTTCAGGTTGCAATGAGCTCTGGTGATGCCACTGCACTGTAACTCAGGCAACAGAGTGAGACACTGTCTAAGAAAAATTTAAAAATAAAAATAAATAAATAAATAAAATCAGTTTTAAAATTAAGTTCTGCCTAGGTGTGTTTTTTTAATTTCAAAATATTAGGATATTTTGATAATTATGTTTCAAGACAGATTTTCTTTTTTCTTTTTAAAAAAACTAACAGGTAGTTCCATTAGCCAGTGTTATTGTGAAAGAAGCTTTGACAGAAGAAGATGTGTTAAACTGTCAAAAAACAATATACAACTTAGTTGATATGGAAAGAAAAAATGATCCTCTACCTATTTCCACAGTTGGTACAAGAGGAAAGGGCCCTAAAAGGTAGTTTTTTTCCCTTACTTTCTTCATATATGGTATTTACTTGATACATACTGTTTCTTAAGGTAACTTATTCCATATGTAAATTATATTTGAGGGCATGTATATATAAATACCCATGTTCAATATGAAATAATATAGAATAATAGAAATGGATATATTATAACTTAGAATTTCACCATTGACTATTGAGTAAGAGAAAAGAAGTCTATGTTTAATTATTTCCTTTTACTTTACCAGTAGCAAGTGACACTTCAGTGTTATTTAAAGGGTATTTCTAAATCTTTACTCAGAGATGAACAATACCGTATAATGTGGAATGAATTAGAAACTCTTGTCAGAGCCCATATCAACAATTCGGAGAAACATCAAAGAGTCTTGGAATGTCTGATGGCATGTAGGAGCAAACCTCCAGAAGAAGAAGAACGAAAGAAACGAGGAAGAAAGAGGGAGGACAAAGAGGACAAGTCAGAAAAAGCAGTGAAAGATTACGAACAGGAAAAATCTTGGCAAGACTCAGAGAGGTGACTTCTTGGCATTGATACAGCACCACGGTGCCTTTTGGCATATCACATTCTGTATATAGCACATTTAAACATTCAAACTTCCCTAATTAGTTCATTTAATACTGTTTATTCATTTGATAACTAATTTTATTCTTAAAATCTAAAAAATCTTTTTTGGGCTTAAAAAGTTATGAGTTTTTTTATTGTTGGGGCAAAGATATAATGTTAGTTTTTCCTAATTAATTTCTGAAAATCATAATGCATGATGTTTGGTATCAGTATGTGCTTTATGTATTAAGAATTTCAAAGACATAACTTTATTCCTTTGTTCCATAAATTTTTTTTTTCTTGGAGACAGTCTCACTCTATCGCCCTGGCTATAGTGCTGTGGCATCATCATAGCTCACTGCAACCTCAAACTCCCAGGTTCAAGCAATCCTCCTGCCTCAGCCTCCTGAGTAGCTGGGACTGCAGGTGTGCGCCACTGTGCCGTGCTAATTTTTCTGGAGTCAGACCAGAACTCCTGACCTCAAGCCATCCTCCCACCTCAGCCTTCCAGAGTGCTAGGATTATAGGCGTGAGCCACCTGGCCTGGCCAGTAAATATTTATTGAATGCCTATGATATGCCAAACATTTGACACAAGATTCCTGCCCTGAAAGAACATACAGTGCTATGGTAGAGACAGGCAAGTAAGTCAGTGATTGCAGTGAAGTGTGGAAGGTGCTGCTGTAAAAATAGGCACAGGATAGTCTTGGAAGCACAAAGGAAGAGCATGTAGTCCTAATTCTGAAAATGTTCCTCAATAGTTCACTCTTTTCCCTTAGTTTGTGTTTTATATAATGATGTCAAGGTTAAATTCGAAAAAAAAACATGAAAAGTAATAAAGGCTTATAAATAAAAATATCATGACATGTCACCTGGCTATATCTTCTGCCTCCTTGCCAGAAATCAGACAACCAACCCGGTAACTATTATAATGGCAATGTAGTAAGTCCCTCAGAAACAAAACAGAACTTCTTAAAGTTCTTATTTTGGAAAATTTCAAACATCCACAACAGTAGAACAAATAGGTGCCCATCATCTGCCTTCAACAATTAACACTTCATGGCGGATCTCATGTCATACATATTCCCATCCACTATCTTCACCACCACGTACACAGGAATATTTTGAAACTAATTCTGGAAATCATATAATTTCATCCATAAAAAGAGAGAGCACTTTCATTCTCTTTGACTTTAGAAGTTCGCTTTTTCCTTAGGGCTGCTGAGCTTCTGAATCAAAACTGGCTTACTATAAGATGAGGTGGGGGAAAGTACTCTCAGTCAGAGCCCATTGAGCTTCAGGTACACTCACACATTTTGAAAGTGTTTTTGTTCCTTGATGAAACTCAGTAAAAGCTTAGAGTTAAATTCCTGACTTGTGGAATGTAAATATATTTCTACAGTACATAGACTACAGAGTGAAAGAGAGTAAACTCCTTAATCTTATTTATGATTTGAAATACAATAATATTTTGTTCATATCTTTAAAAATTAAAATTGTGAAGTTTCTTCCAAAGATCATATTATATCTTATCTTTTAAATTTTAGCTTAAGTTTTCCTCTATTTGTTCATATTTTACAGCTGAGTAGTTATTACATCATTATTATGAAGTAAAAGGGAAACTTGTGTTTAATTCATTAAGTTCTATTATATTACCTGATTTTAGACTGAAATCTCTGATTGGTCCCTAGGTTTAGTTTGTGAGATCAACTATCTTTTATAAAGATTGACATGCAAAGGTAGTTTAATATTGAACGATTTTTAGACTTCTAAAAATTTTTATTTCATTATTTGTCCCTCTAAAAGATTAAAAGGAATCTTAGAACGTGGAAAAGAAGAGTTGGCAGAAGCCGAGATTATAAAAGATTCGCCTGATTCTCCAGAACCTCCAAACAAAAAACCCCTTGTTGACATAGATGAAACACCGCAAGTGGAAAAATCAAAAGGTGAGGTAGAATTATGGTAACTAGGTTTGTATAAAGTTTTCCAGTTGAGCTCTGTTTTGTTCGGTGTTATTTAATATTGTATATAAGAGGAAGAGCTCCTTGCTATTCCTGGATATGTTGAGGAAATTCTCTGTTTACAACCTTAGAAAATATAGGCAGTAAATATATTTGTCAGCATTCAAGAGAAAAAAATAGTGTCATACCTCCATTAATGAAGCCTGTGGAAAACAAGCAGTTTTACTATAAAATTTGTGTTTTAAGAAATTTTAAATTTGCAAACTTGAATCTGTTTATGTCCCTGCCACTATACTAAGTGCTGGATTTTTGAAGACAAACTCTTTTCCCTAAACTCTTCTGAAAGCTAGGGAAGGATATAATATTTATTTATTGATACATTAAAATGTATTTTGAATGAGTTTCAGTGTAGGTTTTAAAAACAATATTTTCATTGTAAAGCCTCATATCTCTTATTTATAGGCTGAAAAGTTCAATTTCTTCTTGAAGGAATTCTAGGCATCAGAGATATGATTTGGGTTTAGGAGCTCCTGAGATCATTCTAGACATGAGTTATTTTGAAAGTAAACTAGATTTAGTACATTTAGGATACATGGGAATTGGTATGCCATTTTCAGACTATCTGATGACTTGCCACTATGCCTCTCTTAAGGCATAGTGAGACTTCAGGGCTGGCCAGATTATGATTACTGCCATCTCATCCTAGGGAGGAGGGAGGCTTGTTTGCTCTTTTTTTTTTTT
>VBSM01002616.1:34541487-34570183 GCA_008086735.1 Cheirogaleus medius
AAAAAAAAAAAAAAAAAAAAAAAAAGAAATGTCAAGGGAGCTTCAGAGATGTTCAGAAGCCTGAGGATTAACAGGGCGCATTTGGATATGCCAACCAAAATGCTCATAATGACTTCCAAAGAGCCATTTTCATGGAATGGTGGGAATAGAAACTAAATCGCAGTGATTATTAATAAAATGTTACCTGAATGAAGTTAAAAGTAGAGAATGGTGAATGTTGAGAAGTATGGTAACAAAGAAAAGTGTCCTTGCTTGGTTATGGCACCTCAATGGAACAGAATTGAGAGAAGGTTTGTTGTTTTTTGGTAGTTTTAGATCAGTGTCATGAGCTTGTTTGTAAGCTAAAGGTAAAATACAATGAAGAGGTAAAGATTCTTTGCTCAGATGTAGTAAAACTTTAACCTATTGCAGTATTTATTGTTAAGTTAATCATGCCTTTATGTTGAGGGTTGTAAGAGTGCCTTGACTTGGCAGTTTGCAGCACTTTGTACTTTTGGAGATGCTATTGCCAATGGTGGAATTAACATAATGGGTGAGTCATTACACTATTTGTGGTAGTGGTGGCCTGGGTGACAGATCTATAATTGACTATCTGGGCTTCCAAGGGGAAATAAATAATTGGAATTAATTGGTAGTATGTTAATACAATTAACACAGAGGGCAGCTTATCACTTATCTTTTGACAATTTAATTCAATGATTATTTTACCTAATTTCTAAGTCAATTAGCCCTGTTTCTCAAACAGTTGATGCATTTGGATTTCTGATAACATTTACTTGTCCTCTGGCTAATGAGATTCATTTCATAATGGAATAGAAGTTGATATTTTAGAGATTGGAAAAATGGCTACTCATGTTTCTATGGCAGGGATCACACTTCCTCTGTAAGGTTGATGTTGAAAAGACATAATTTTCCATAACTGAGATGAAGATGGAACTTCACATACCAGGATATGTGGCTTTCGGGGCCTTAGCACATCCATTTCATGGTCAATATTACTTATTAAGGTTCTTCCTTGAAACATCAGGGACTGAGGAACAAGAAAATTCTTAAGAGTTCTTACAGAAATAGTAAGCTATATTTGCTGCTGCTGCTACTATGATCAGTCTACATATACTGACCAACACAGCTAGAAGAATATTTCTAATCCAGGGCCTATTTTCTATGTTAGATGAGCCTAGAATGCTGTTTTCAATTAATGACCCATTGTCTAGCTCCAGAGTAAGGCAGATTCCACTATATGTGATGTTCTTAATTGTGCTAATTTTGTATTCTGGCAACATAGCATATGCAAAGTTTGGATGGACATTTCCATGAGGCCTCCTTAGTTTCAACATTATTTCCTGAATTTTTTTGTTAGAACATTTCAGAGAATTGCTATTGACTAAACATAAGGCCTTATTACATTCCGCATAGAAATCTCTAAGACATATGCCAGGGACCGCACGTTTTTGGGCAAACTGCACGTTATTTAAATCATTATAACTACAGTGAAAAATGAAAAAACTCATGAGCGGTCCTTAAGGTGTTAATACAATCTGCTTGGGGTTACTGGAGTTTAGGTAGTGAGTGAGTTTAGCAAAAAACAAACCAATCCTCTCCAGAGCTTTTTTTATAAATGAGTAGAAAGTATTTTTTTGCACACAGTGTAAGTGGCAGGGAGTACTTCTGGGTAGCGTCAGTTCAATGGTCAAAAGCATCTGAACAGCCAGGCCCCCAGAATCAGTGGCACAAAGGATAAATTCCTGAGGAGAACACTGGAAATCCAATTCTAGGGGATATTCATACGGCATTTGATGAGTCACATTAAACTGCAGCCAGCTTTCTGGGCCTGAAGGATATTCATTTACTGATTTTATTGCAAGTGTCAAGTGAATTGAGTTGCCATCTTCCTGATCATAAAATGTGTCAGGAGGGATTGGGAAATTAAATCCGTGCCCAGTAGTTGCTGTTATCAATTGAATTGGATTAACAGCTGTTGGAAATGAGTTGAATTGACCTAGAAGAAGCAAACAAGAAACAAATTTCAACAAATACTACTTTTTATTTAAATGTTTAAGGTTGTCTTGACGGTCAACTTGTTTTCTCCACATTCACTTTTTGACCTGATTTGCATATAGAAATAAGAAAGCTTCTGTTGGTACTCAGTAGATATATATGCATGCCTTAGTAGGCCCTCTTGTACTTGGTTACTACATAAATAACTCGAGAGAGGAGTGACAGGGGCTGACTTCTTTCATCTCTGTAGCCTTTGATTTGGGGACACTTCATCTATTCAAGAGTCAGGTTCATTCACCTCAAGCTTTATCTGCCCTCCTTACTTGTTTTCTCTTCCTCTTCCCTTCCCCTCTTCTTCCTTTTTCATTTTCCCCCTTATCCTTAACTGGTAGATTTTGCATTGCAGCCTTGATGTTGTTTCTGCATTTCCATGGAGTTTGTTAGTTGCCAAGTTTCCTAATCCTTTCAGCCTTAAAGTATAGTGTTAATATGAAAGAGGATCTTTAAATTAGCTAATTAGTAGTACCAACTAACCAAATCAGGGTTAGGGGGCTTCAGAAAAAAATATTTTGGCCAAGAGCCTAAATTCCAAAACTAATATTTTTTGTGTGTTGGTTAAAAGTTCAACAGGAAAAATGTTAAATAAAGCTCAGGATATAAAAGTTGTATAATTGAACAGACACATAGTAAACTGGTGCTCAAATTTTAATTAACACATTTAAATGTCAAGCTAGAAAACAGTCAACCTCTGCATAGATATGGTTTGGTGTTTTCTGAGAAAGAAGATGAGGTGGCTTATCACGAAAATGGGGCCATGATGCAATATAACAAAGGCAGGTTACTAAGATATTGTGGGTAGCTCTAAATTGGAAAGAAAAGGAGTGTCATGCTACTGAAAAAAAACAAAACAAAACAAAACAATGAATCAAATAGTCAGAGTAGGGCAATCACTTAATGAACAGAAAGACTACATGAAAGTGACATCTGAGTACTGTTGCATATTTCATGGGATTGATTAACAGTGTAAGTTCTAATTGCTAGGGAGATACATTTCTACTGAATTTCAAACAGGCTCAAGTTTCATCAGCCTCCCATTCCTTGGTGGTAGAACTGCTTACTTGGGTGTGACATGGCCACAGATTTCTGAGATTCATATGGCTGCAGAGAATATGTTAGAGTCTATGTTACTTGAAGCAATTCATATTTAGTGAAAGATAAACTTGGTTGTACATTGTCTAACTAATATTTCTGGAAACTCTAGTGAATCCAGGTGAAGTGGTGAGCACTTATTTAATTTAGACATTTGATTCAAACAGGAAATATTCCCAAATTAATGGAAGTCAACCTTATAAGTATGCTTCAATTTGAAACTAGTTCTGAGGAACTCTCTCTGATAGGGGTTAGCTAGTTCAAAGAAGAGAAGATGAGCAGAGATGACAACAGCTTGCATTTAATGAACCATGGGCCAGGCACTGTGCCAAGTGTGTGTTTCATTTTACCTTCACAGGAAATATATTGGGATAATTATTATCTTCAATTTATAAATGATGAAAGTAAAATAATAAAGTAACTACCCAGGGTCACACACATAGTAAATCAGAGAGCTAGATTTCATCCCCCTGTCTGTTTCACTATAAATACTGAGTTCTTAATCACCATACTGCCTGTGTTTGCAGTATAGCATGAGGTAAATAAACTAAATAAAAGAGGATGTTCTTAACTTTAGCAGCAGAGATTGAATCTTTCAGCAAACATTTTTCTAACTATGGTGGCCCATAAGATTGCAACAGATAATTAGCATCTTTCTGGATAATTTAGGAATAATAGTAACTAGACAGAGCATGGTCTAAGTGATGGCTCTAAGTTCCTTCCAGGTTTGTGGATCTTTGACCAATCTGAATATTTTATTTATGTGTATAGGGCATAAGATGGATATTGTGTTTTGTTGTTGACTTTTTTTGCATGATATATTCTTAAAATTTTTTCCTCCTAAAAATCACTTTGTTCCTTGTAAAACTATTGGAAAATACAGAAAAACATAGAGAAGAAAATCAAGGACTCGTAATTTTACCACAGTTAACACTGGGTACTCTATTTTAATCATTTAGTTGGTTATCTTCTTTATTGTTAGAATAAAGATTCTCTGAAAAATACAACAAAGAGAAAACTAAGTAACTGCCACAATCTTACCTTGTATAGTGTTAAAGTCAGAAATAGTCCCTTATCTGTGTAAGTTTTTGGAGGTATGTGGGTAACTTACCACCATTTCAGTAGAATCTAGGTTAAACATTGTGTTGCCTGGAACAATTTGGCTAGTTCTTGAGAATTTACTGAAAGCTAAATGTTTTGTACCTTAGAACGTACCAAAGAACGTGCATTATAGTCTTTCAGCCCATACTTTCAGGTAACTCAAATGCATTTGCAAATTTGGGCAGCTCAGAAAGGAATGATTCAGATAAATCATGTAATTGAGTAAATGATGGGTCTTCTTAGAAACAGATTGAGTTTTCATAATCACATCACACAATGCGCTTTCATCTAAGAGGTTGCTGGTGAAACAAGCAGTTTCCAAAGGCAAAAGAGTTTAGTCAGATGTACTATTCCATACAAATTGTTTATTTATGCTCATGCCAGGATTTTAAATTGTTTCTGTAGGAATGGCAAATGAATAAAGCTGTCTAGAAACTTCAGGAGTGTCATGAAGGTGCTGTTGATTTAACTGGCTTGACAGGGGTAGTTGACTGAACTCCTGGGGGAAATGGGAGGCTCCCAGTATCTCCCTTGCTGATGCTGAAAGTGTCAAAAGACTGTTAGATGACTGTACAGACCTTTCCAGGTAGACTGGAACAGAGCCACTTCTTTTGCTGAGAAATGTCGTTGAAGATACTTCTTCTGAAGGCATGGCTATACCCTGCGTTACTGCATCAGAGATTGAGGATGCAAGAAAATGAGAGTACTTGGATAATGAAAGGAGAGTTTGTGAATACCAAGCTTGACTAATTGATTCTGAGACAAGGTCAGGTAAAACAGGACACTTTTGTATTTGTGTTCTGTGGATTAGGGTGTGCCATTTTATTTCCCACTGTAGAGAGTCTAGTTTTTCTAATGACATTGATACTGTAGAAGTTTTACCCTGAAAGAAGTCAAAATGTGTAAATGAAATAGCTGTTAGTACCATAGAAGGGATGACCTCAGGAAAAGCAAAAGAATATTGAAGGTTTGTAGTCAAGGACATTTCCTTTAATGAATTTTGTGATACTGTGTCTGCTGTGGCTTTGTAATCTTTGTGCACTTCTGGAATAGAGTTTTTGGAATAAAGTCAGGATCAGGGAGAGGAGTGATCTGTCTTAAGGCAGCAAATAAGCTGGGAATTGATGCTGCCTCATCTTTGAGCATCCAATGAGTCACTGAGGTGGGTAACAAAACAGAGAAAGGCTTGCTTAGTTTAGTTGTCATTTCAGCTGGCTTCATTGGTAAAGTTGGAATTGCCCTTAACTGCCTGGTTTTTTGGTTTGTTTGTTTGTTTGTTTTTCTTTTTGAGAGAGAGCCTTGCTCTGTTGCCCCAGCTAGAGTGCAGTGGCATCATCATAGCTCACTACAACCTCAAACTCCTGGGCTCAAGCGATCCTCCTGCCTCTGTCTCCCAAGTAGCTGGGACTACAGATTTGTGCCACCACACCCCACTAATTTTTTCTATTTTTAGTAGACATGAGGTCTCTGTTCTTGCTCAGGCTGGTCTCAAACCAAACTCCTCCTGAGCTCAAGTGATCCTTCTACCTCGGCCTCCCAGAGTACTAGGATTACAGGCGTGAGCCACCGTACCCAGCCTGCCTGAGTCTTCTTGTTTGAGATTTTTGAAGTAATCTCCAGCCTTCAATCTTATATCCTAAAATTTGAGCAAGATATTTAGAGGAAGCTTGCTGTTGAAAAACTTGCATTAGCTCTGGCAGTACTGCAGAAACCTTATATTCCACAAGCCAGTGGAACTGTACACAGTGACCTGATAAAGGGATGACAGGCCTCACGTCTTCAGCCAACACTGGAAGGTTCCACAGGTGCTTGTTTATCTTGCTTCTGAATGGGCTCAGAGTCACTACAGAAGGATCCAGGTGGAAATTGCCCAAAGACACATAGTAAGTGCCTGATCTAGATGCAGGTGTTCTGACTTCCAATTAAAAGGTAGGTGATTTCACTGGAAAAGCTGTGGGTTTTGGAGTTTAAAAGTTTAAATCCAATTTGCTACATTGGTTACATGATTTTGAGTTACGTAACTAATCTGAGCCTCAATTTCCTCAAATGAAAAATGAGAGTAACTAACTTACAGGGATGTTTTGAATATTAATTGATATAAGGCACTTTGTGAATTACCTGGAACACTGATAAGCCTTTCACTCCACTAGGTCTTTCCTGTTCCTTTCTTTCCCTCCTCCTCCCTTCCCTCTGATCTTCCCTGTCCTTCCCTTCCTCGTGCTCTTCCCTGTATCCTTCCCTTCATCCTACCGTTTGTCCTTTTTTTCCATGTCCTTCCCTTCCTTTCATCTTTCTGTATCCTTCCCTTTGCTTTGTCATACTTCTTTATTGTACATCTTTTGCATCTAGACCAATGGTGGGTCCTCTCTTAGATGGAAGTACCACTATTAGTGGTCCCTGCAGTTACTAAATGTGCTCGTCTAAGTAACAGCCCATGGTTGGGCTGCAGTTCAGAGTTGGAGTCATGGGGCCAGTGTCTCTAGAAGAGTCACTGGCTTTGTTGAATGGAAACCAAAGTAACAGCTCTCACAGGTTCAGAAAGGCTCTGAGGGTGGAATAGACCTAGTTTACCATTGAAATGAGCAGGTGTGATAAACTGAAAAATTAAGTATAAGAAAGTACAAAAATATTAATAATTCTAGTCTTTCAAGGAAAGGAAAATCGGGTGAGATCAATAGATCTTAAAGGGTGAAATGAATAGATTCTGTTTTTAATGCATTCTTCCAAGACTTCCATTTTGTCTCTACATTTTCAAGACTTTGAAATACAGTAATTGCTTGGGGTCCATAAAGGTTTTTAAGATCCAGATTCTGCTCACCTCCCCAGCCTCATTTCCTACAAGTTCCTAACTCACACTGTGCTCCAGCAATAGCACGTTGCACTCAGCTTCCCAAACACACTGTGCTGTTTAATGTGTCTGTAACCGTTGAGCAGGTCCTTCTTTGAGCCTATAGTTCCTTTCCTCCTTTTCTGGCTAGCTAAGTCCTGCAGCTTTGAAAATCCAGCATGGACATTACCTCATCTAGTGTTTGCTAACATCCTCCTTCCAAATAGAGTGAAAGCTACCAATTTAGCCTCTATATCTTGTAAGTGGCTCTGGTATTGCATTCATTTTATCAGATTATACTTTTTGATTTTCTACATTTCTGCATACTCTACTCGAGTACTATGCTATGAATTCCTTGACAGCAGCTTATTCATATTATCTTCAACTCCTAGCTCAGGAGTCTGGCAAAAAGTAGGGATTCACCAAATTCTTAATGAATGAGTGAATAAGTGAACAAAAGAATGAAACAAGATGGAATGACGTATGGAAAGTACTTTATAAATTGTGCATTGCCAGCCTGAGCAAGAGCAAGACCCTGTCTCTACAAAAAAAATAGAACAATTAGCTGGGCTTGGTAGCGTGCACCTCTAGTCCCAGCTACTCAGGAGGCTGAGGCAGGAGGATCGCTTGAGCCCCTGAGTTTGAGGTTGCAGTGAGCTATGATGACGCCACTGAGCTCTAGCCTGGGGGACAGAGTAAGACCCTGTCTAAAAAAAAGAAAAATGTGGATTGCTCTGTGGAAGTTAATTATTATTGGCCTCATCTATAAGGTTCACAATTTTGCATAAAAATTCTTTTAGAAGTTAAAGGCAACTTTTAGAGAAAACCTTCAAAGTTTTAGATTGAGAGATGGCAAATAACATGGTTATATCTGTATTTGAAAATTATTTGAGGAAGATAAAAATATTTGAAATGTAAATTGTTAAACCACATAAAGCTGCCTTTTAATCTTTTTAAAATAGATAATATATGAACACAATATAAAATCCAAAGGGTTCAACCCCCCGGTTGCCCAGTCTCCTAGTTTCTCTCTCTTACTGTTAGCAGAATATTCAGATAAATTCGATGCTTATATAGACATATATGTATACAAGAAGCTGCCTTTTGAAAGAGAAAAAGAGAAAGGACTTTACAATTAGTGCATGCTCCATGAGTGTAAAATAAAATGGTATGAGAATTACTTAGTTCTCAAAATTTTATTTACTTGGGGATTGTTTTCTAATTGAAGGAATTGGCATAATAAGCCTTGGTTTAAGGTCCTATTGATTAGCAACATTGTGAACATGTTTCTGTCCCTTTGCTATGATCTTCTGTTCCTCATTTTTTCTTTAACACAAAATTTTATTTCTTCAAATCCTTGCTCTTTGACTAAACTCATAAACTGAACAGCACACACAGCTGCCCAGGTACTTACCCATTTGGAGAAGGAATCAAGCCTTTTCTCACCTCATTCCTAGCCAGCACAGGAAGGATAAAGATGACGAGAGCTTTGTGTGTTTGCTGAAACAGAAATCCCTGGATATAGCACTGTGATTTGTTAATCTCCCTCATCCTCTAAGGGCAGCCCTTGCAAGGTCTTGGTAGGAGAATTATATTCCAGCCATCTTGGCAGTGTGACGTCATGAGCCAGTGTAACTTGTCTAAGTATACATGAAACAAAGTCTGAACTTGCCTTTAGGAAGAGGTTTGAAATTTGTTTACTCTGTCTCTGTGGCAGAGAACTGATACTAAGAGTTAAAGATCTCTGCTGAGGTATAAATATCAAGTTTCCTCATAAACCAGTTTTTTAAAAACTCTAAAAACATTCTTTCAGATTTATAAAATCCTTATAAAAAATACAAACGAGTAGAAATCACAAAATAATCATTAGGCTCACTACAATATTTGGCTAAGTATTTCACTAAATTAAAGTTTACCAAAACATAGCACCTACGTAATGTGACTGACAATTAAGGCTTGTGTCTAAAAACGCTATCTTCTATTAAATTCAAATATTGAATTGTTTTCTTCTCAGACTGGGTTCCCCATAATAGATTATTATTTATGAACATTTAAAAATACTTTTATTTTCTCTGTTAGTGCTCTGAGACACCTACCTAAAAATTATTACAGAGAGCAATTTGGGAAATTTGGGCCATATTTATTTTAATATCTAAAAGAACAAACACAATGCTGAACAGGTATGTCAGAGATACTTAGATGCTTACTTAAAACTGACTTATTTTCCCATGTAAGGCATAGGGGAAAATCGGATGAGAGAATAATTTTCCAATAATGGCAATTGTGTCTGGCACACCATAAAGAACTTGGATCTCTTCACATTAATAGTGAATAGTCACAGCCAACATGTTCATGGAGACAGATGTCAGCTCCAGCACAAGATTTGGTATTGCTGAAGTTCGTCTGATCCAATTCAGGGACAAATTGCCACTGGCTGCCCCTAAGAATTTCCTACTGGTATCCATTGCCTCAGTATAATTTGCTCCTCTTCGGTACCTAGATATCACTTTACTGCACTTCAAACTGCTTAAAAATAAAAGCAACAACATTGGAGCTCAATCCATACTTCTTGGGAGGAGGAAATAGATTTTAGCTATCTTCAGAATAATCTTTAAAATTTAGAATTCTTTTCTTTTCATATATCATTCACATCAACTGCTGGAGAATTAAAATAAAAATTCCACATCGCTGCTCCGTGGCTGCCCCATGGTGACTATTAAAGGAGTAGGAGACATCACTGATGCACTTTGACCTGGTCCCTGTCTTGCATTGCTCTTTTAGTGATGTTAATGTTCCTACGTCCAGCTCTACCCACAAATAAATATGGACTTTTAAAAGGCTGAATTAATGTAATAACACATTTAGAATATAAAACAAACACAAAACAACAACAAACAAAAGCTTTCCTCAGAATCAGCCTTATTCCTATTTTCATCTGTGTCCCTGTAAGAGACATCAGCGGTTTCTGCCTTTTCAGCCATCTTTGTTCCCTTTCTGGTAGTAACAACCTCCTTTTGGGATAATTTTCCTCTCCTACGTTGTGATAACCCGACAGAGCTGCCAATCACAGTCACCCATCTATTTGGCCAAAGGAGGGAGCAAATGACAGTCCCCGTCAATCATAATCCTCAGTGTCTTTTGCTACAGGAAAAAGCCAGTTTGGGTAGGAGACCTAGGCTTGGCTTATCAGAGTCTTTTACTGTTTTATGGGGGGTGACACGGAGATACCGGTAAAGAAAGTCTCCCACTTTCCTCCAGGGTGGCCAAGACGGTGCCATGTTAACCTGAACCAACGCTCCTACCATCACTACTGTCAGTAACTATCATTACTTCCTCTGCTCACTCTACCCCAGCCCTCGCCCAGTCCCCTGAGTCCAGCTTCCCCCAGTTTCTGTCATTTGCTATGGAGAAGCCCAGACATAAAGAGGCACCTTTGAAAATGTCGAATAACCACTTAACACCAGTGATCAACTTACTGTCCCTCAGCTGCCTTATCCACTGTGTGATAAGGGTCCATCCAGCCTACAGCATTTGTCCCTCATGGCGAGCACGATGTTACGATTTGCCAGTAGAGGGCGATGAGGAGACATTGCAGGAGGAAGCCGGCTCTTTGTGGTTTCAGCGCACTTAATGTTGTGCGTGGACGGGGACATCCAGTGGCACTCTGCCCCAGCCATACCGCCCTTTCGTGACCTTGCAGCCCAGCCCAGCATGCAATGATGACTTAGTAACTGTTGATTTACAGTGGCTATGGAAGCTACTTCTCTTTAGCCTAACTACAAAACTAGAAACAACTAGACAATTCAGGGAAAACACAAACACTGAATGATTCATTTAGTTATCAGTTTGGTTTTCTTTTATTTTCAATTATTCTGTATTATTCTATTTTAGGAGCACCAGCTTTAGATAGCTGGATTTTTAAAAAATCAAAGCAACATTTTCTTTCTTTTTTCTTTTTCTTTTTAGAGACAGAGTCTCACCCTGTCACCTAGGCTGAAATGGAGTACTGCTATCATAGCTCACTGCAGCCTCAAACTCCTAGGCTCAAGCGGTCCTCCTGCCTTGGCCTCCAAAGTAGCTGGAACTACAGGCTTCAGCCACCACACCTGGCTAATTTTTAGATTTTTTTGTAAAGACTCGGGTCTTGCTATGTGGCCCAGGCTGGTCTTGAACTCCTGGCCTCAAGTGATCCTCTTGCCTCGGCCTCCCAAAGGATTACAGGTGTGAGCCACCATGTCTGGTTTGCCTTCCTTTAATGGGAAAGTTTAATTCATTTTTATTTATGGTGGTTACTGAAGTATCAGGATTGTAGGAATAAATCCATCATATGCTTTCTCGTTGTGCTACCTTTTCTGCCTTCCCTCCTTCCAAATGCTGTCTTTCAAATTGATTGAGTTTTCCCTTCCTTTTCTTATTTGATTTTTAAAATATGTACTAACTCAGAAGTAATATGCTCTTTTATTCTGGTGGTGATTCAGACTATTTTAATGTGAATATTTGTCAAAGTTTACAGTTATTCAATATTTTTACCTTCCAAAAAATACTAAGACCTTAGAATGTTTTAGTTCTCATCACCCTTCACTATTTATATTCTACTCTAATGGTATATTAGGCAAATTATTACTATTGCTTTTTATTACATTACCATCAATGTAATCAATTATTACAAAGAATCTGTGTTACTTTATTTTGCCCTCATATTACCAATGTCTTTGCTCACTATTTCTTTAGCAACTGAATCCTTCTTTTAAAATTCCTTCAGGAGGTCTTTCAGTGATAAAGTCTCAGTTTTCATTTGTCTGAAAATTATTTTATTTCCTCCTACTTCTTAAAGTAAAGAAGGGTATCGACTAATAGATTGACAGTTGTTTTATCGCAGTCTGTTGAAGATTCTACTACTTTCTGGCTTCCATGGTTGCTGTTGAAAAGTCAGTTGTCAGCTTAATTGCTGTTCTATTGTGGATAATGTGTCTTCTCTCTGCATACTTTTGAAGTCTTTTTATTGTTTCGTGTTTTGCAGTTTCATTTGATCTTCTTAGATCTATGTCTTTTTACAATTCTGTAAATTCCCAGCAATTATCTTGACAAATGTTATTTCTTCTCTATTCTATTGCTTCATTCTGGAAAGATAATTAGACCTTACCCTACATTCCATGTCTTTTAACTTCTGTTTTATATTTTTCATCTCTGGGATATTTTCTGAATTTCTCTGTATCTTTCTTCCAGTATGCAAATTCTCTCCTCAGGTGAAGCTAACCTGCTTATTACTCCTGTCCACTGACATTTTTATTTTTATCGATTCAATTTTCAACATCTAGAAATTCTATTTGATTATTTAAAAAATCCATGTGTTCATTTTAGAGTCTCTTGTTCTTAATTCATATTTTGAGTTTTTTATTTCTCTAAACATACTGTCATGTGTCACATAACAACATATCGGTCAATGATGGACCACGTATATGATGATGATTCCATAAGATTATAATACCATATTTTTACTGTACCTTTTCTATCTTTAGATAGGTTTATGTATGCAAACACTTACCTTTGTATTATAATTGCCTAGAGTATTCAGTACAATAACATGCTGTACAGGTTTGAAGCCTTAGAGCAATAGTCGACACCATACAGCCTAGAGGTGTAATCGGTTATACCACCCAGGTTGTGTAAGTACACTCTGTGATGTTCACATGATGACAAAATCACGTTAAGATGCATTTCTCAGAATGTATCACCACCATTAAGCAAATCATGATTGTATTAAATGTAGTTATTTTACTACTCTGTGTCTAATAATTCCAAAAGAAGCTTTTTGAATTTTTTCCCTTGTTTTCCTCGTATATCTCTTATTCATGGTTCCTTGCTTATTTGTGTGTTTTGTGATACTCATTTGCAAGTTACTCTTTTTCCTTGGATTTTTATGTATGGGAACTTTTGAAGCCTGGATTTTATTTTCTTCTGCCAAATATTCAGATGGCAATATCATCACTTTGAACAAAATTTTCAACTTAATTTTGGGGTGGGGGGAAATCATAGTGACAGTATGAATTCAGGCTGTAAATCTCTGTGGGGATTAGCTTGTGATCCTGCATTCTCAAGAAAGACAATTTTTTCCCTTCTGTCCATGGCAAACATTGAGACAGGCAGTTTCTTTCTTATCCTTTTCAGTAGGACAGAATTTACTTATCTTTTACTCTTACACTGATGCTGTAGCCTTTGGGGGCCCCAGTTTAGATTCTTCCCCTTTGTGGGGCCTTAGTCTTTGTTTCCTGTCCCCCATGTCCCGTGCAGCCATCAAAGCAGGGATGCAAAGTCTTCAGGGTGACTCAGGAATGCTCGAGGGGAAAGCTTGCATGCCTCTTAGGATGCCTGCTTTTACTTTGGGATCCAAATACTTCTAACTTTCTGCTATCTCAAGAGTTTAAAAAGATACTTTTATCCAACATTTTATTTATTTTTATTGGGCATCTAATCGGCATTACTACTAGAAATGGAAAAGTCTTGTAAAATTCCAAGTTGAATGCAATTTTTTTTCAATAGTAATTCTTTTTTGACACAAAGAACCCAGTGACTAGAAAGCCACAAAATTTGGATCCATAGCACTCTGGGAGGCCAAGGCGGAAGGATCACTTGAGCTTAGGAGTTTGAGACCAGCCAGAACAAGAGTGAAACCTCATCTCGACTAAAAATAGAAAAATTAGCTGGGTATCATGGGACAGGCCTGTAGTCCTGGGAGACTGAGGCAGGAGGATCACTTGAGCCCAGGAGTTTGAGGTTGCTGTGAGTTATGATGACACCATTGCACTCTACCCAGGGTGACAGAGAGAGACTCATTTCAAAACAAAAAAACAAAAACCAAAAAATTTGGATCCAGTTTAGCAGAAAGAGTAAAGGGGAATTTATTATAAGGTAAAAGGACTGTAGTTCTAACTATTTCCTTTAGGCCTTTGTGACGTGCATGGCACATAGAACCTGACACTGCTGCATTCAGGATCGACTCTACCCAAGATCTGTATCACTGATGTTGAAACGTGAGTTTTAAAAGAGACTTGGATGAAATCCCTCCTAGTAACTTAATGTTTATAAACAAGTTATATGGATTTAAGGGTAAAACCCATTCTGGAGTGGTTAGTACTTGATACTGGTTAAAAAGGTGTAAACTCCTACCATGGAAACAGCCAGGTGTGCTGTGCTGACACCCAGAGGAAATATTCCTCCTTGCCTTTTCTTTGGACTTGTTCCATTGTCCTGAGGTCAAAACAGGCACTGTTTTCTGTGAACATCTCTGAACAATGGCTTACTTTGGAAGTTCATCTGAACAAACTACTCTCAGTGCCAATCGCAAGATGATAAACACCATGTTCCTAGAAAAAGGGCAAATGACAATATATGTCCCTGTTTCCACCTCTACAGACACAATGAAGCCTGCTGTAGTGACAGTTCCTGGACCAAACCAACAAAAAGAGGAAAATTCCATACTCAGCTTCTGCTTCCTATAGCCCACAGAGATCCAAGATTTCTTCCAGCTTAAAAAACGCTATCACTTCTTTGATGTGCTGCAGGATGCAAATAGAAACTTCCATTGTCTCCGGGAAGGCAGTTAGCTGCACGTGGCCCCTCACTACAGGGAGAGCAACTCATGGCCAGTGATGAGACCACCACCTCCCCGACAAGTCCTGTTCAAGTAGGCAACCTACAGGGGACCTACAGCTGGCCCACAGGGGACGGGTAAGCAATTTAGAACGCCTGAGTAAAAGATCTCACAGACAGCAGCTTAGTCGATAACTTAAAAAATATTTTTCAAGTGCCCACTGTAGTCTGACGTTGTTCTAAGTGTTAGATGTTCAACAGTGAACAAGACCAGTCCCATCCCTGCTTGCGCAGCTCATGCTCCGGCTAGTGGAAGACACAGACGAGGAAAGAAGCAATTCCATTTTTAGAGTTTGATGTGTGTCAGAAGCTGCTGCCTACGCTATCTCTATGTCCACTCTGCTGACAGGACTGCTGGCTGCCCACTGAGCTTTGTAGTCAAAATTATAACCCACATCACAACAGAGCATATTAAACAGCATGCTAGAAAGATTCTCCTTCCCATAAAAGAGGTATGGAGCACGGGGGAGGGTGGCAAGGAATGATAATGGAAATATAATTATTTGACCCTTTCTCACCTTTCAGAGGGGTTTCAAATACATTGTATCAAGAAAAGCTGTTTAATAAATGGCACATCGGCACATTTTCCTGGCATGTGGAACTCTCAGAAGAGAATAAAGAAAATAATGTTTTTGGTTTGGAGCTAAGAAATCAAATTTTAGTATTTTTCATGGTCACAAAAGTCTTATTTTTAAAATTGAAATCTTTTTATAAAGAATATTTGGAGGCTCTGCTTCGAGGGGGGTGGGGGGGCATGGGCAAGGTACGTAACCATATATTTGTACCCCCATAATATGCTGAAATAAAAAAAAGAAAAAAGAATATTTGGCATCTTCATAGCGAGCTCTTAGCATGCCCCTTTATAATGCAGCCACACAAGTGAATCAGACATGACAGACTAAAATGCCCGGCCACACACAGGCTTGTAAATGGCCAGGAGTGGCTCTGGCACGCAGACGTGCTGGGAGTTTCTCAGGAACAGCAGTGACATAGAGCTGGCACCCTGTCCCCGCGCTCCCTTCCACACGCACGTCACGATTGGGTAGCAGCTGTGCTGCTCCGCGCTTCTTTGCTTGAGCTCTGGGCACAAAAGTGGAGCTTGCTAGTTAGGTGTTTTCACAACTGTCTCCATGGTGACCGTGCCAGGAAATGAGCTTTGACCTGACCTCCATTGTGTGCAGGGGGAGGCTGACTCCAGGTTGTGAGTGAAGAACCTTCCCTGGAGAAGCCCAGAGCTGGCAGAGCTCCCCCTGGCCCTGGCCATCTGGCCCCTCACCACCCACTGTTTTCTCTAGGTCAGGAGATCTGGGCAACCACCGCTCTCCAAGGGGTGGCAGCGAGGGAGGGTATGAGTGAGAAAGCCGAGTTTAAGCAGGGATTACTGAGGGGCACAACTTGGCATACCAGGACAGCTTGGGGTGATGAGAAATCTTTTTGTTGTTTTTTTTTTTTTGAGACAGAGTCTCACTCTGTTGCCCTGGCTAGAGTGCCGTGGCATCAGCCTAGCTCACAGCAACCTCAAACTCCTGGGCTCAAGCAATCCTCCTGCCTCAGCCTCCCGAGTAGCTGGGACTACAGGCATGCGCCACCATGCCCAGCTAATTTTTTCTATGTATTTTTAGTTGGCCAATTAATTTCTTTCTATTTATAGTAGAGACGGGGTCTCGCTCTTGCTCAGGCTGGTCTCGAACTCCTGACCTCAAGCGATCCTCCCGCCTTGACCTCTCAAGAGTGCTAGGGTTACAGGCGTGAGCCACCATGCCCAACCAAGAAATCTTTATTTTAGGTTTTTCATATCTTCAGCGATATTCTTCTGCTCAATATGCCTTTCTCACTACTAGTCTTAGCTGACATATTTATACTTATTCACTCTTATTAAGAAAAAAATCTTTATTCAGTTAAAACATTGCCTTATTTCAGAGAGCTAAGTTTTAATTACCGGGCTGTTTGCATCCTATTGTCAGGTCACAAAGAGAAGTTGTCTTAGTGAATGGTACATGAAAATATGTCTTGATAAGTTCCAGGAAAGTAAAATGCTATTTCTTGGAGTATAATCTGTGGAAGGGAGACTGTGTGGGAGCCCTGCGTGCCGGTGGTAGTCAGTCTGGGCGGAAGCGAGTCAGGCAGCAGGAGGGAGGAGGGATAGAACATGCAAGTGAGAGAATTTGGCTTAAGGCACGCATTTGCTCAGAGCAAAGCCATCACGTTGGCATACGCCCATCCAGAGGTAATTTTCCTAATCACCAGCAGGGGGACCCAGCTGACTGTAGTCAGGTGATTGCATTTGGACCTCTCCGTGTGGAGAAGGAAAACCACCTGGCTTTTCATGAAGCTTTTACATCAGACGCAACTTTGTGCTTTACGCGGATCCTTATTGATAGATTACGTAGCCTGATTAGATCGAGGTGGTTGCTATTTATTCCATGACAGGTTCCATTTCCACTAAGTTTAAAAAAAATTCCTTCACGTTTCTCTCTTTTTTTTTCTATTTGGTTTCTATGTTAGCCAACTCCAGGTTTTTAAATTTACTTTCAGGCACTTTTTATCTATTCATGTGAAAATACAGCTAACTGTGGCCTGCGCTGGAATCAAATCTGACTCTTTTGTTTACCTCATACTCCACATCCAAATCCTACTGGTAATGTAGGGATGTTCCAGCAAGTGTTAACACCTCTTGCAACAGCTCTTGACCAGGGAAGTAACCGAGCAGCACGTGGAGAGTGGAGAACAGCCTTTATTCATCAGCATGCTCCACTGACTTCTGATCTTCTGACTCCCCCACCCCTTTCCTTGGTCTCCTCTAGTTTTTATACCCTTGGTAGGACTCAAAAAGCATCCAATCAGCAATAAGCTTTAACATCCAATCAGCAACAAGCTATAACATCCAATCAGGAACAAGCTATAACATCCAATCAGCAACAAGCTTTAACATCCAATCAGCAACAAGCTTTAACATCCAATCAGAAACAGTGGGATTCAAAAAGTACCCAATCAGGATCACGCAAGCAGCGTGGCCAGAGGACGGGAGCAGGCGGCGGAGCATAGAGCTTGGGCCTGGACCGACACACTTAGCAGGCCAGCTAAGTTTTAATTAGCTGACACACTAATTAACCCGACACACTAGGCCTGGCCCCAGCAGCACGCACCCGCCTGCAGAGGCCTCCAGCCGGCCGAGTAGCACCGGCCTGCGGGGATGCGGAGCAGCAGGGAGGCGGCGAGCAGCCGTGTCCCAGTGCCCGACGGTTTTCCCCATCAGGGATAAGGCAGAAAGGGAAGGTCGAGAGAGCCTGAGTGCAGCCATTTTGGCAGACACCAGGCCCTAACCACCCTGAACAAGGAAGTCGCCAGCATGTCGCCGGCCTGGGACCACCTAACCATGGATGAATTGCTAAACCTGATGCCTTATGAACTGTTTGTGCTTACCTTTCTGTGACAGCTGTTTACGATTAACCTTTATGGCTTGACCTCAGGACAGTGCTGGTACCTACAGCTGTTTCCCAACGGGGTTTTTGAACACATAAAAACATTACCATTGCCCCATAAGGGGTCCCCCTCCTGCTCAGGAAAGGACCCCTACCCTGAATGTGGAGTAGGATCTATTGTCTGTCTCCCTCTCAATAAACTCTCCAGCTCTTGAATTCTTTCCTGTATGAAGCCAAGAACGCACTTGGGGAGTTCAGGGGGCTTTCCTCTCTTCACTCGGGCACCCCCTGCTTCACTGGTTTAACTTTCAAGATACAGTATATTCCTAATCTGATTCGTCCAAAGCACTATTTTCTATTTCCTGAGCCACCACAAAGCCCTGTAATGGTTTCTTTCCTTCCACTACCCCTTCCCCTCAACGGTCTATTCTCAAAACATCAGCCGGAATGATATTTTAAAAATATAAATGAGTCCACAACTTCCTCCTGCCCTGTAACGGACAGGTGAGGGAGGCAGGCAGGCGGGTGGAGGACTCTTCCATCCGTGTCTCCCCACAGTGAGAAAATCCCTTACCGGGACTTATGGAGCCCTCTGAGATCAGGCCCCTGCCTGCCTGTCAGACTCCGTCTCCTCCCTCCCTCCCTTCGCCCCAGGTACACAGGGCTCCTTTGTATCTGGAACACATTCTTACACTCGCAGCTCCCTGTCCAGCACACAATCCCCCAGATTGTACATTTTGCATCTTCACATCATTCAGACCTGTGTTCTGACCTCTCCATGGAAAACGTCACCGTCATCTCTCTTTATCCCTTAGCTCTGTTTTAGTCTATTAATTATTCTTATTACTGTAAGCAATTTTATCTCTTCATTTTACTTCTTTCCTTATGTATCATTTTTTTTCCCTCACCAGAATAAAAACTCTGCCTTGCTAACTGTTATTCTTCTGTACCTAAACAGTACCTTACACAGAACAGGCACTGAATAAATACATAAAACAGAAGCAGCTCCCGAACTTAGATCTGGAAGATGTCTCTCCCCACAGGTTCCTGGTGGTACCTTTCCTGCTCTTCCTTGCTTAATCCTAGAAACATTTCAATTTCTCCAACTTGGATCAACTCATAACCCTCTTCCTTCACATATTTTCATCTTTTCCTCATCTCTGCTTCTATCCGAGGGATTAGTTTGATAGGATTCCACTGATTGCGTATGTCAGACATTGTGCCAAGGACTTCACTTGCATTATGTCATGTAATCCTCCTGACGGTCCCATGAATTAGTTGCTATTATTATACCAATTTTATAGGTGAAGAAATAGAAGCTCAGGGAGGCTAACCAGTTTGACCAAATTCACATGGCTCAGAGAGTGGCACAGCCAGAATCAAACTCTGGTGTGCCTAACACCAGAGCCTGTGCTCTCAATCTCTTTGCTGTCAGAAACATGCTTTTGTTTAAAAAAAAAAATTAAATCAGCACTTGTAAACATAATCTTTACAGATAGAAAAGGTACTAGAAAGAAACTTAGGTTAAAAAAAGCAATATATAGGCTATCATATCTATCGATAAGCATTTTTTGAATTCCTACTATATGCCAGGTATAGCTTTTTTTTGAGACAGAGTCTCACTCTGTTGCCCAGGCTAGAGTGAGTGCCGTGGCGTCAGCCTAGCTCACAGCAACCTCAAACTCCTGGGCTCAAGCAATCCTTCTGCCTCAGCCTCGTGAGTAGCTGGGACTATAAGCATGTGCCACTATGCCCGGCTCATTTTTTATATATATATTTTTTAGTTGGCCAATTAATTTCTTTCTATTTTTAGTAGGGGGGGGGTCTCGCTCTTGCTCAGGCTGGTTTCGAACTCCTGACCTTGAGCAATCCTCCCGCCTCGGCCTCCCAGAGAGCTAGGATTACAGGCGTGAGCCACCTCGCCTGGCCACCAGGTATAGTTTTAACATGTGAGATTGAGTAATATCATTTTGAAACTGCGAGTAGGTCGATTAAAGGAATATTTAATATCTTTGATTATATGACTATTCAAAATTGTTCCTCAAATGAAAATGTATTTATGGCCTGCTTTGCCAATGTATAAAGTAGATCTAAGTGGGTGTTACAGGTATACCTTGGAGATATTGCAGATTCTGTTCCAGACCACCACAATTAAGCAAATATCACACGTGATAAAGTGAGTCACATGAATTTTTTGGTTTTCTAGTGCGTATATGTTTACGCAAGTTATGTTTATACTATACAGTACTATATTAAGTGTGCAATATCATTGTGTCTAAAAAACAATGTATGTACCTTAATTTGAAAATATTTTATTGCTAAAAAATGATCATCTGAGCCTTCAGTGAGCCATAATCTTTCTGCTGGTGGAGGGTCTTGTCTGATGTTGATGGCTGCTGACTGATCAGGGTGGTGGTTGCTGAAAGTTGAGGTGGCTGTGGCAATTTCTTAAAATAAGACAACAATGAAGCTTGCCATATCAATTAACTCTTTCTTTCATGAAAGATTTCTCTGTAGTATGTGGTGCTATTTGGTAGTATTTTACGCACAATAGAACTTCTTTTAAATTGGAGTCAATCCTCTCAAGTTCTGCTGCCACTTTATCAACTAAGTTTATGCTCTGTTCTAAATCCTTTGTTGTCACTTCAACAATGTTCACAGCATCTTCACCAGGAGTAGATTCCATCTTAAGAAACCACTTGTTTTGTTCATCCATAAGCAGCACTCCTCATCCGTTCAAGTTTTATTATGAGATTGCAGCAAGTCAGTCACATCTTCAGGCTCCACTTCTAATTCTAGTTCTCTTGCTATTTCCACCATATTTGCAATTATTTCCTCCACAGAAGTTTTGAACCCCTCAAAGTCATCCGTAAGGGCTAGAGTCGATGTCTTCCAAACTCTTGTTAATGTTGATATTTTGACCTCCTCTCATGAATCACAAATGTTCTTAATGGCATCTAGAGTGGTGAATCCTTTCCAGAAGGTTTTTACTTTGCCTAGATCCATCAAAGGAATCACCATGTATGGCAGCTACAGCCTCATGAAATGTATTTCTTAAATAATAAGACTTGAAAGTCAAAATGACTTCTTGACCCATTGGCTGCAGAATGGGTATTATATTAGCAGCCATGAAAACATTAATCTCCTTGTATAGCTCCATCTCTTGAGTGACCAGGTATATTGTCAGTGAGCAGTAATATTTTGAAAAGAGTCTTTTTTTTCTGAGCAGTAGTTCTCAACAGTGGGTTTAAAATATTCAGTAAACCATGCTGTAAACAGATATGCTATCATCCAGGCTTTGTTGATCCATCATTTATAGAGCACAAGTAGAATAGCTTAATTCATAAAGGCCCTAGAATTTTTAGAATGGTAAGTATTGGCTTCAACTTAAAGTCACCAGCTACATTAGTCCCTAGCAAGAGAGTTAGACTGTCCTTTGAAGCTTTGAAGCCAGGCATTGACTTCTCCTCTCTAGCTATGAAAGTCCTAGATGGCATCTTCTTCCAACAGAAGGCTGTTTTGTCTACATTGAAAATTTGTTGTTTAGTGTAGCCACCTTCATCAATGATCTTAGCTAGATCTTCTGGATAACTTGCTGCAGCTTCTCCATCAGCACTTGCTGCTTCACCTTGCACGTTTATGTTATGAAGATGGCATCCTTCCTTAAACCCATAAACCAACTTCTGCTAGCTTCCAACTTTTCTTCTGCAGCTTCCTCACTTCTCTCAGCCTTCATAGAATTAAAGAGAATTAGGACCTTGCTCTGGATTAGGCTTTGGCTTAAAGGAATGTTGTGGCCGATTTCATCTTCTATGCAGACCACCAAAACTTTTTCCATATCAGCAAAGAGGCTATTTTGTTTTCTTACCATTCATGTGTTCACTGGAGTAGCACTTTTAATTTCCTTCAAGAACTTTTCCTTTGCATTCACAGCTTGCCTAATTGTTTGGGCAAGAGGTCCAACTTTTGGCCTATCTTTGCTTTTGACATACCTTCCTCATTAAGGCTTAATCATTTCTAGGTTTTGATTTAAAGTGAGACAAGTGTGACTTCCTTTCACTTGAACACTTACAGGGTTATTAATTGGCCTAATTACAATATTATGTCTCAGAGAATAGGGAGGCCTGAGGAGAGAGAGAGAGATGGGGGAACATCCGGTCAGTGGAGCAGTCAGAACACACATGATATGTATCAATTAAGTTTGCCATCTTATATGGGTGGGGTTTATGGTGACCCCAAACAATTGCAATAGTAACATTAAAGATCACTGATCACAGATCACCATAACAGATAGAATAAGGAAAGAGTTGAGATAGTGCAAGAGTTAGCTAAATGTGACACAGAGACATGAAGTGAGCGCATGCTGTTGGAAAAAATGGCACCAGTAAGACTTGCTCAGGGCAGAGTTGACACATACCTTCAACTGGTAAAAAACACAGTATCTGTGAAGCACAATAAGTGAAGTGTAATGCAACAAGGTGTGCCTGTACAAAGCTGAGTCCCTTAACCTAAGTTAGAAAATCACGTATGAATCTCTTTCCCCTTAAATCATAAACCTTTATTTTTCCCTCCTTTGAGCCTAGGAATTCATTGGCTATCTCCTATTCCTCCACCTGGGGTCTATTTTCTCTTGGATCTTCTACTGAATTGAATTCAGTTCTTCAGCCTCTTCTCCCATCTCTTCATTCCGTTTACAGGCACCCCCAAAGAACTCTTGACATTAAAAAAATATTGTAGTCATTAGAAACTACAGTGAAATGAACATATGAGGATCAAAATGAAAAAAATAAATCCAAACATTGGAAAGTTCCTAAATGAAGAAGAAGAAAGAAAACTTTAAAGTACGCATCCCCCAAACTGGTATGCAGTGAAACTTGTTTTGCAGGGTGTTAATAGACAGGCAAAGTGTTTTGTATTCAAACAAGCTTAGAAACTCTGGCTTAACTAAAGTTACATAGGTTTATTTGTTGCAGACCTTCTTAGAGC
This sequence comes from Cheirogaleus medius, assembly GCA_008086735.1. Classification (NCBI taxonomy): domain Eukaryota; kingdom Metazoa; phylum Chordata; class Mammalia; order Primates; family Cheirogaleidae; genus Cheirogaleus; species Cheirogaleus medius. The sequence continues at coordinate 34,564,621 of VBSM01002616.1, forward strand.
CTTTAAAATGCCAACATAATTTTGGGTTTGAAAGAGGCAGTTTAGGCTCTGATGTTCCTAACTCCTCTGACCTTGTAATGACATAATCATAATATTCCTGGCTCACGCCTGTAATCCCAGCACTTTGGGAGGCTGAGGCAGGAGGCTGAGGCAGGCGGATCGTTTGTGGCCAGGAGTTCGAGACTAGCCTGGGCAACATAGCGAGACCCTGTCTCTATGAAAAATAAAAATAAAAACCAAAACCAACCAACCAACAAACAAAAAACACTCCTTATGGTGATTACTATCCTGGGTCAATTGTAAATGGGATGGAGACTCATCTGCCGTATGAACAGTTTTCTTTCACTCATACTCATTTATAGAAATTCTTCTTGGAATTGGCACTCCTCACTCTCCTCTCCCAATTCACCACCTCCCATAGCTGAGGCTGGTTTTCCCTGCTTCGATAAGCAAGACTTGTCCTTGATCCCTTTATCCTTTTCCTAAGAAAATATTTCAAAGTGTTGCAACAACAGCTGTCAGGTTGGGCCACTCCAGTGGTGACAACATTTCTTCAAAGAAATTGGCTTCGTGGTTAATTTGTTTTTGCCTTCTTCTGGATGGCCATCCCCAGATTGTTTCCGGACAGGTGATGTGTGGGAAACTAGAGACTACGTAAGTAAGACCAAAGGACCTGCCGTGGAGTGTGGCACACACAGAGAAGAGCCATGAAAAAAATTACACCTCATCGTGCAGGGGGGTTTTTGCAAAGGATTCCACCAATAAATGACTCTCACCTTAAAAACGTCTGCTTCCAAATAAATCCTGGGACAAAAGTTTAATGTGATTGGAGACTCTGAAGGGTACACGCAGAAGGTCATATAACTCACAAGGAATAAAGTACAGGAACTTTCAAGCAAACATAAGCTAGGCGACATGCAAACAAATAGGATGACCTCGGTGAATACAACAGCATTAAATGCAGGGGCCAAGTTGAAAGGGACATTTTATCCTTAATGAATTTCTTTTGTCCTCTACATTTCTATTTATGATCCTCACATACTGTTTCTTTCTTGGGCTGTTCTATCTGAAATATGACTATCTCCTACATATACAACTGTAACAATATGAATGCCAGTCAACAAACTTAACTACGCAAGAAAGCTATATCTATTTTTCTATAACTCAATGTAATTTCTGTTTTGTGCCTCCTTTCTTTCAATGCAGCAGAAATCCATCTGTCAATTTGGGGAGTTCCTGCCACCCTTCTCGGGGTTGCACCTAATTTCTAGAGGATGTTGGGGATGTTCCCGGTGACAGGAGGTGGGGCACGTGGGTGTAAGGTTTGAGTCTGGTCTCTGGTCATCATTTGTCCATGCATGTTCCGGGCATCTGCTGTGATGACCAACACTGGAACACCCCCGCCACCGCTCCAGCTCCCATGGGACCCACACCCTCAATATGCATCTCCTGGATGCACCTCAAAATAATTTCTCTTCCAGGCTGTTCTTGCTCTTCCTTTTGATCTGGGAATCCACCTACCTGTCTGAAGCTGGGGTGATCCCTCCTTCCCACCTGACACTTGAATGGGTGGGGGTGATGGGGAGGGAGCGGGGCTGCATTAGCATCTCTCTTGTCCTGACTTCTTTCTAACTTGCTTCCTTCCCTGACCTTGGGAAATCTTTGGGTAATCTCGAGTGGGAGTTCTTCCTCCAAATTACCCAGTAGGCTTTTTACGCCCAGCATCTTTGCCATGCCTTGTGGGGTCTTGGTTTTAGAGACTCAAAAGCATAAAGAAACTCATTTTTTCTCAACTTTCTGTTAACCTACACTGCCTGGGGGTAATGGGACTCAGAATAACCTATCTGTTGTGTGAAAGGTGGTAAGAATGAAGAGAAAATATTACAGGAAAACTTTGACGAACACTTCAAAAGTATATCCTACCTCATAATTTTCTATTGATTAATTCCCAGAGGTGTCTGGGATGGCATCTGGAACAAAGACTAAACCTCTCTGTACATGCTAAATGAAGTGTACAAGCTCTAATAAAATACATAGGAGCTGTAAGGAAAAAGTGTTATTTGTAACAAATGGAAATCATTTAGGACATAATCAGATTTTTCTGGGAGTTCATCTCTGCTATGACCTGGCTGTAGAGCCCTAGCCTAATTGCCTCACCTTCTAAGTATAGGCTTTCTCATTTATGAAGTCAGGATAATAAGCTCTAAGACTTCACGAGATATTTGTGAGCATTCAGTTTAATAATCAAGGGAATGCATGACAGCCATTTGGTAAATGCTTGTTTGTCCATTCATTCTCTCATCCATGCACACGTTCATCCTTTCTTTCATGAGGTGTGAATGCCTTACTCCTCTACAGCAAGACTGCAGCCACTGTTCATAAACCTCATGTGATACATGCAGATAGGTCGTCGGGTGGGGCTGACTCCATCCTACCCACTAACCTAGTCAGTTACAGATACGTGCCCTGAGTAAGATCCACAAAGGTAAGCCCAGGATTCACTATTCCCTTGAATATGACAAAACCATACCTGTGACTGAGGCCTCCCATGGCCCTTCTTGGTTCCTAGTGAACGAGTTTTGAGCAGAAACAGCACATTTAATGACAGAGAGCCTTTAAGCATGCACAGCATCCACCTCGCCACTTCTCTAAATGAATGCTATCAATGATATTTTCCAGACTTCATATAGAGTTGGATGCCATAAAATCTTGGATCCAGAGCACAATTCATAACTATTTTTCTTTTTCTAAAATTGAGGTATAATTTCATACAATAAAGTGCACATATCTTAAGCGTTCAATGATTTTGGACAATGCTATACACCCATGTAACTATTACCCCAAACAAGAATTTAACATTGTCATCACCCCAGCACCTCATGCTCCTTTTCAGTCCATCCTCCCCTTCCTATGGCAGAATTTTTTATTACTAGAGCTCTCACATGTTCTCAGGGGTACCTTCTATTTTATTGAACATTGAAACACTCACGACTGCCTTTTGCTGGAAGTAGACTGAGAATGAGAACCAATATTTGCGAAGAGATTTACATGCAGCATCTCACTTGATATTCATAACTATCCTATTATTTTTTCCATTTTACAGATGAGAAAATGGGAACTTAATGAGATAAAGTAAGTTGGTTGTGGGTCAAAGATTTCTTTAATGGCATAGCTGGGATTTGAACCTAGGTTGGTTGGATTCCAGAACTTGACTTTGAAACCACTATACTACTGTGCTAAAGAGCAGAGGCACTCTGAGGTTTAGATAATGACTGCAGTTTTCCTGGGTCTGGATTTTGCGAGCAAAGGAAAAAGAGTAAGTTGGGTGATAACCCACCCACTTACGGCTTAACCCCATTTCTTTTATAATCTCCTTATAAGCCTTGTTGCCCTTTCATCAACTTGTGCCTGCAAGATTTTTACCAGCTGACTGTTAAGAACTCATAATAATAATCCTAATAATGGTGACTCTTAGAAGAGCAACAATTTTTGAGCACTAACTATGTGTCAGGTGCTGTGTGAAACACTGCACCTAAATTTCCTTATTTAGCTCTCATAACCACTCTAAGGGTAGGATCTGTTTTTAACATCACTTTTACAGACTTAAAATGTGAGGCTTAGAGAGTCTGAGTGACTTGCTCAGTGCTGCACAGTCAGAAGGTGGTGGGGCTGGTTTTGGATCCTGCTGGGCTGTCCCGAGAGCCTTCACTTTCAACCACCGCTGTGTATATGCTCTTGATGCTCTGTTAAGCCCTCGGTCCTTTTAATAAAGAATGGTCTCAGGTCCTGCCTGAACCAGCTTCCACCAGCGTACACATGTGAGTGTGAATTCTTCCAGCCGGCTCCGTCTTAGCTAAGATCCTTAGTCCCAAACACTTCGATCCACCTGGGCTTCAGAATGTGGAAAACAGCCAGGCTGGCCCTGGGCCAAGTTGTAAAGTAACAGAAGTTTGTCTTGGGCATTTTGTCCTCGTCTGCCCTCTGCCATACCCTCTAAGTATCCTGTCAACCAAAGACTTCTCTAACTCTCAATTCCTGGAGGCCAGATCTTGCCAGAGGGCCTGAGTCCCTCGGCCACTGCCCACTGACTTGTTGAGAGTCCCCCTTTTGCTCCAGCCGGTGGGGCTTTCCCATCTGTACCTGAGCCAGTCTCACTCTAGCTTTCCCGTCCAATCCCCTGCTGATACCCTCACAGAGGGAGGTGGGCGGAGGCCCTCCACCTGAGGCTTTCTAGAAATAGGGCCCTAATCTGCTTGGCAACCTCAGTGGTGTGTCTTCCAGAACCGACAGGAAAGGCAGGCAGGGCAACCTTAGTGCTAACGACAGCTAATCCTTGTATAGCATTTAATCTGTGCCCTGTCCTGTTCTGAGTAGTTATATGCATTAGTTTATTTAATCCTCACTACAGCACTATGCAATGTGTCAGTCAAGGCCCCAGCAAGAGGCAGGAGATACACACAGATGGAATCCTGTACATGTAGATACACACAGATGGAATATAGACATGTAGGCAGAATAATCAGTCAGGGATATGGAAGCATTCAGGAACGAGCAGCAGTGGGCAGCTGTTCCTAGCCCCTGGCAGGAAGGGCAAGCTGAGGAACTGGTGTGACTAGAGCCCATTGAGGAGCTGTTCCAGGAAGGGCTGCTCTGAGAAGCCACCTGTGTCACAGAAGGATGTGGCCAGAGCCCCAGCAGCGTGGGGCAAGAGTAGCAGGTTGGATGTTGGGGGAACATTCTCACTGCTCTCTCCTCTCTTCCTCCTTCCCATTTCCCAGTGGCTGAAACAACTAGAAACCTGAGGTTAAGGGAGACAGTCTCTGTGAGGCTGGGTACAGGGCATGAGGGCACACAGAGAATAATCAGCCCATGAAGAAACCGAGGCACAGAGAGGCTGAGCAATGTGCCCAAAGTCACAAAACTGGGAAGTGGTGGAACCAGGCTCTGAACTGAGGCTGACAAATCTGCTCTTAACCCCCGCATCACACTGGCTCTAGTGCCGAGGTTGAGTTCTCCCACGCTTACATGGTGTCTTACACTTTCCAGAAGGGCCTTCCCCAGAGAGATTTTGGCAAAAGATTTTTCCCTAAAGACCTGTGGAAAGTATTTTGGAACAGATACCCCAATCCTACTATTCCCATCGGACTGGGGCCAATTGTAGGATCAGACTTTTGGTGCCACTGTTGTTTAGAGCTACTGGCACAGATCCAGTCTAATCCATGGAAACCCAAGTGCATCTTAACATGGTTCCCACTGGTGACAGAGAAGGGCGCCTAGGGATGGACAAAGGGCTCCATTCGTCTGTTTACAAGGTCCCCATATGCACAGACCCCTAGCAGAAATTACTTCATGATAGATATAGGTGATGTTGGTAGGCCTTGACCAATTCAGTCAGTTAATAAGTAAGATGGTCAAGTTTATGAAACAGAAAGATCACAAACTAGTAAATTTGTCAGAAAATGGCTGATAAGGTGGAGATAATCATTTTGTTTCAACTTAATGAAAAACTGACGCTAATAGTTTCTCTGTATGAAAAGTCAGTACTCAGTCTGAACAACTTTTG
>VBSM01002616.1:34570193-34615955 GCA_008086735.1 Cheirogaleus medius
CCACCTACCTATATTGAATCCAACTGAGGCAAGACAACTGTTAGAAAATACAAACATGGTATAGGAAGGAGATATTAAAAAAGCACCCTTGTGAAAAAGATATAAACTTCAATCAAGAGAAATGAAATGAATAGAATGAGTTCTTTTGAATTAAAGAAGTAAAGCTCTGATGATGGCCTTTTATGGTTCATTATTTTAATTATAAATAAGGTTTTTATTTTCTTCTTGGCGTAATTAGCCAGCAAGCTTACTAGAGTATATTTTTAGTGTTAGCCACACAACAGCTTCTAGGAAGAAAAGGGTGAGGGTGGGCAGGAGAGAAGAGGCCCAAGATGATGATGCATTAGGAAGCATAAGAGTGTCAGAAAAATACCAACATTTCCTATGTAATTCAGCAACAAAAATGTGTAGCATGTAATAGGGCACTATAATACAGCATTATCTCTGAAATAAGTAATTTGAGAAAGGAAAGTGGTTTTACAGATACAACAGCCTTACTAACATGACATTGCAGAGAGCAAATGAAATGTATAGCACTTAGCTTATAATCAGACCAACTGTTACAAGCCTAGAGAGAACATTTTGTTTTACTAGGTGTTTTTTGTGTCCCATATTTGTTAGGGAGCAATCCTCATTATTCATCACAAAGATGGAATATAGTTGTTTTAATTGTTATTTTTTCTAGAAGTTAGTTATTTCTAGGAGTTAGTTATTAATAATATTTATTACATAGTAGGGTTTCCAATCACAGCTGGTTTATTTCAAACCATAAATACTGGAGACATACTATATATGAATAGTCATACATACATGAAAAATGCCTTCTCCATCTTCCTTTCCTCTGGAACCAGATTTCTAAGGAAGTGGTGGGACTGGCCATGGGGGAACAGGAGCTAGTAAAAAGTTGTCGGGGGTGAGGGGACTCCATCTGAGCAATGGTCTCAGGACATGAGAGTCAAAAAGATAAATGGTCTAATGCCTGTGCATCCAACCCTCTCAAGGGCTAGAGGCTTATACCGTTTAAAAGTAAAAATTAAGAATGAAATATAAATACCATCATCCAGTTTAGAAAATAGAAGAGAAGGTTGAGGAATGTCCTTAAGAATCCTAGAAATGCTTTACATTTAAAATACTATTTAAACCCAAGAAAATTTTTTTATAACTGATACATATAGGAAGTGGCCATGATTATGGTCTGTAACCAATTAGAAATGAAATGTGATTAACATTGTTTTCTAATCAGGCTTACGTAATGACTTGGCTAATGGGATAGAGAAGATATTTAAAAAAGAGATTAAAAATGTGCTTTGTCCCTACCTTCTCATACCTTGGGAGGTAAGGGAAAAAATGGTCTGTTGATCTATGACAATACATTGTCACCATCTATATGGTAGTTGTTCTGAGCTATAGTGGAAAGGTAAAGTTATCCTTAATGGAGTGGATGACTTCTAAACTCCAGGTTATAATTGCAGAACAGCATTCTCCTATAAATTGGTGTGTCTGCCAGTAAAACAGGACTTCCATGAGGTACATCCACCCTTTCCATTCACCCAAGTGCCCTTGTCTGGAATCTGGGGCCCCCAGCACCAACCCATCCTCAACAGGTAGCTGCCTTCTCACCTTTGCAGACCACACTCCTTCCTGTACTTTTCTTGTTCTAATTGCCCAGACCCTCCCTACCCTAGAAAAAGTAGTGTCTCTTACGAGACAATAACACTGAGCATAGGGAATGAATGTTTCCAAATGTAAGAGACACACCTAAGTAGACAATTTTAAAGTAAGGGAGGTTTTAGACACTACCATTTGAATTTCTTGATTCAATATTAATTTCTCATTTATCTCTGCACATCATTATATGAATGAGGGTAACTTCAACCAAGTCAGTGTGATGAGAAACTGACACCTTGAATAGAGAACAAAATGTTGTAAGCAGTTGCAGGGCTGTCTTGATACTGAAACATATCCATCTAATGAAAATATTGAAACTTTATTGTGAAAGTCATTGTATTCTACCTTATGTGGTGATTTCCTTATTGCTCCCTCCTTTCCTCTCACCTACAAAATCTCTCAAAAAATAACAGGTACTTTTATAGAATCTTTGCTATTTGCCAGACACTATGTAAGCTCTTTACATGTATTGACTCATTTAAATATCATAATAACCCTGAGATAGTAACTCTTTTCTTCCCAGTTTATAGATGATAAAAGTAATGCTCAGAGGGGTTAAAATTCCCAAGAACACACAAACTAGTAAGAAGAGAAGAGAGATTAGAGTAGATCAGAATTGGGCTCTAGACAGGGCATGGTGGCTCACATCTGTAATCCTAGCACTCTGGGAGGCCAAGGCAGGTGGATCGTTTGAGCTCAGGAGTTCGAGACCAGCCTGAGCAAGAGTGAGACCCCCATCTCTACTAAAAAAAATAGAAAGAAATTAGCTGGACAACTAAAAATATGTAGAAAAATTAGCCGGGCATGGCATGCCTGTAATCCCAGCTACTCGGGAGGCTGAGGCAGAAGGATTGCTTGAGCCCAGGAGTTTGAGGTTGCTGTGAGCTAGGCTGATGCCATGGCACTCTAGCCCAAGCAACAGAGTGAGACTCTATCTCAAAAAAAAAAATTAAAAAAAAAAAATAACTGGGCTCCAGGGCCCAAATACTCAACCACTTACTTCAATTGTCTCTGCATAATTTTGGGGGGGTTACACTGCAGAAATGGTCAGGCTACTTCTCATCTTTGCACTTATGAATGCTGCCTTATAAATATGATTGATGGCCTGAGGTTCCATACATATGTCCTCTTCACTTTTCTGTTCTGCATCCTGATTTCCTGTCTGCGTTCCTTATATTCTCCTCGAGGTCCCCCCATCTGATTTCGCAATATTCTGTGCACTATGTGGGGCAGGCTTGCTTTCTCAGCTGCTTCGTAGATGCATTGCTGATTATCTTCACTGTCCAGATATCTGAATCTGCAGAAAATTTCATGTCAACCAGAGATATCGGAAAAAGGGAAGACTGGGTCTCTTGAATCCAATTATTCCCTATAGACATTAGAAAAGGGACTAGCCTTCTAAGAAGGGCCACTTTGGATTTTCTATGAAGCTGTGCCTTTCAAAATTTTTGACCACAAACATAAGAAATAGATTTCTATTGCAACTCATAACATGTATATTTACACATATAGAACTGAAAACAAAATGTCATAAACAACACTTACTTTTACTATGTGGAATATACTTTGAAAGTTTTGATTCTATTCTTTCTTTTTTTTAAGATACAGGTCCAGACCCAGTAAATTGACTTCACAATTCACCAATAGGTCATGACTGACAGATTAAAAAGGCCACTATAAAGAATTATTTCTGGCAGGGCGCAGTGGCTCACACCTTTAATGCTAATACTTTGGAAGGCCGAGGCAGGAAGATCCCTTGATCCCAGGAGTTTGTGACCAGCCTGGGCAATAGTGAGACCCCATCTTTACAAAAAAATAAAAAAAATTAGCCAAGTGTGGTGGCCTGTGCCTGTAGTTCCAGCTGCTTGGGAGGCTGAGGCAGGAGGATCACTTGAGGCCAGGAGTTTGAGGTTGCTGTGAGCTATGATGATGCCACTGCATTGTAGCCCAGGCAACAGAGCAAGACCCTGTCTCAAAATAAACAAACAAAAAGAACTATTTCTAATTCGACATACAATTATTTTTCAGTAATAACAGATTTAGATCAAAATATAATTGATTCCTTGATTATCCTATAAAAGTTTTCCAAATTATTTGTGCTTTCCTCTGCTCCATGACCTTGACCTTGCCGGAGATCAGGAAGGCAGGGAGGGGCACAGCATGTGAGAAAGATGTTAAGATTGGACGTGAGGGTTGGGGTTGTGTTTGCACACAATGGAGATTATGGCCTTTCCTGAAAACTTGTCAGCTAAGATTACCTCTGCTATGTTACTATAATTCTTTAAAATATTAAGATTTGGTCACTTACATATTGGGGACAACAAGAAAAACTTACATGTGCTCTGGGTTTTAGAGAATTATTGTTAATTAATTGTGATAATAGTATTGGTATGTAGTAACATACCCTCTTTAGATGCTTATATTGTATTTATGAGTGATATGTCACGATGCCTATAATTTAATGTAAAATAAAAGATAGGGACAGGCAGGTAGAGAAGCTGCCCAATACCTCAGCCAGTGGTGGCAGCAGCAGATGCTGCCCTTGTGAGTGGGTAAGAAAGAGGAAGGGAGAGACTTCCACTGACCCACTGAAAGTTAGATGTTCAAAAAGCTGGTATCACAGTTCTGGTTCCAGGACAGACGGAGAAAGCATACCGCTCCCTGTCTCTCTCACTATATGCAGCTATAAAACCCGAAAAGATACAGGGAGTAGTTACCTGAGCACTCTGAAAAGTAAAGAGGGACAGGCAGATTGGGAAAGAAGACCAGAATTAGAAGAAACATCAAGCTGGCAGTTTGGTTACTTTTTTTTTTTTAACTTTAGTATTATTGCCCAGCTTAGACTCAAGGCGGCCTGCAACCCGGAAGTGAGTATCAGTGTGGACAGAGCTCCAGAACCTTCTAGCTCATGCTTGATGAGCAGGAAACAGGTTAGACAAAGAGTTCCTAGATGTAAAATCAAAAGCGCAATCTTTCAAAGAAAAACTTTGTCAATTAGACTTCGTCAACACTTAAAACTTTTGCTCTGTGACAGACATTATTGAGAGAATGAAAAGACAAAATACAGACAGCAAAAAATTGTATAAATCACATACTCGACAAAGAACTTGTATCTAGAAAATTATAAAAACAAACAGCCCAGTTAAAAACCATGGAAAAAAGACTTGAACAGATGCTACTTAAGAGCATATACAAAAGGCAAGTAAGTACATGAAAAATGCCCAACATCTTTAGCCATTAGGGAAATGCAAATTAGTACCACATTGAGATACAACTACACACACATTCCAATGGCTAAAATAAAAAAATACTAATAATACCAACTGCTAGCAAAGATGTGGGGCAATTAGAACTCCCAAATATTGCTAGTGAGAATGCAACATATTAATAGCATTGCTGCTCTGGAAAAGGGTTTTCAGTTTCTTATAAAGTTAAACAGTTACCATATGACAGAGCAATACTGCTACTGGGTATATACCCCAGAAAAATAAAAGCTATGTACACATAAAAAACTAATACATGAATGTTTATGTCTGCCCTATTAATAATTGACCCAAACTGGAAATAAGCCCAGTGTCCTTCAATGGGTGTGAATGGATAAGCAAATTGATTAGCATTTGGGTTTTGGAATACTAGTTCTGCAACACCTTGAATAAATCTCAAAGGCATTATTCTCTGTAAAAGATGCCAGTCTTAATTGGCTACATATTCTATGATTGCATTTATAGCACATTTCTCAAAAAACAATTTTTTTTTTTTTTTTTGAGACAGAATTTCACTCTGTCTGACTAGAATGCAGTGGTGTTATCATAGCTCACTGCAACCTCCAACTCCTGGACCAAGTGATTCTCCTGCCTCAGTGTCCTGAGTAGCTGGGACTACAGGTGTGTGCCACCACGCCAGGCTAATTTTTCTATTTTTTGTAGAGACAGGGTCTCACTCTTGCTCAGACTTCAAAAAAACAAATTTATAGTGAGAGAGACCAAATCAGTGGTAGCCAGGAATTACAGGTGGGGGAAGAGTGTGACTACAAAGGGATACTATAAGGGACTTTTTTTGGGCAATAGAACTATTTTGTAACCTGACTGTAGTGGTGGTTACATGAATCTATACATGTGTTAAAATTCATAGAATTGTATGCCAAAAAGGTGGGTTTTACTGTATGTTGGTTTAAAAATAAAGGTTTAAAAAGATGGATCAAAATTGGCAAAATTTTAACAATTTTTAAATCTAGGAAATGGGCAAAAAAATGCTTATTATACTGCTGTTCCTACTTTTCTGTATGTTTGAAATTTTTCATAATGAAAATAAAACAGATTTAGTCAGAATGCTAGTTTGCAGTACAGCATGACACACTGGCTAAGCAATCAGCCTCTGATTTTTGATTCTTTCGGATCAAGTTCGGGCTCTACCCCAACCTCAAGCAAATTACTAAATCATCTATGGCCTCAGTTTCTGACTTTGTTGGATGGGGATAACAGTAGCATCTATCTTTTATGGTTTTTGTAAGGATTGAGTGCTATTTGCAAGAGTATGTGCAAATAAGTACCAATATATGTTATCCATTATTGTTGTTGTTTGATCTTAAACTATTGATGCAAACTAGATTTTTTTGAACATTAAATCTTTGTCAGATTTAATAAAAGTCTATATCTCTGAATCTTTTATTCTAGAACATAAGTTAAATATAACATAGAAAATCCCTGTTTTTCTACTGTTGTAAAAGTTCTTTCCTTGATTTTCTTCCAGTCTCAGGGAAATGAAAAGTTGATTAAGAAAGTACCTGGATACCATGTTGGTAATTGTTGTTTTCTAGATCTGTGGTCCCTCGGGCCGCCTCAAACTGGTACTTGGTCTGTGGCCTATTAGGAACCAGGTGGCACAGCAGGAGGTAATCAAGTGAAGCTTCATCTGTATTTACATCACCACATAGGCTCCGCCTCCTGTCAGATAAGAGGTGGCATTTGATTCTCATAGGAGCATGAACCCTACTGTAAACTGTGCATATGAGGGATCTAGTTTGCATCCTCCTAATGAGAATCTAATGCCTGATGATCTAAGGTGGAGCTGAGGCAGTGATGCTAGTGCTGGGGAGCAGCTGCAAATACAGATTATCATTAGTGGAGAGGTTTCACTGCACAATAAATGTAATGCACTTGAATCATCCCCAAACCATCACCTCCCTGCTCTCCCCCACCCCCTGCCACCCTGGGCTCCATGGAAAAATTGTCTTTCATGAAACCAGTCCCTGGAGCCAAAAAGATTGGGGATCATTGTTCTAGATCATTATTAGCATCCTATTATTCTATAAAATCTTCAATAGAAGAGAAGGTAGATTTAAATTAGTTTTAATATGAGGATGTTTAATATCTTTTAAAAGGATAAATAATGTGCAGGTGTTCTACTATCTCTTGAATATTATGCAATCATTCTATCTTTGAAAAGAAAAAAAACATTTACTCATCAAACTGAAGCTTGTGAACTCATCGTTGGTCTTGCCCAAGATTCTAGATCAGATTAGCAAAGTAGTGGTTTATGAATGCCTAGAAAAGATTGTCAGAAACCAGCAGATTCACAATGAGCTAGTTCCATTGTTTTAACTTCATTACCTTCTTTGACATGGTTACTATTACGGAAGTGTAGACTAGTTCAAGGCATTTGTGAAAGTCTTATGATATTCTTTTGGATAAAATTGAACATATAAGTTGAATGAGATACAACAAGGTCACTGAAAAATTGATGGTTCCCCAAATCTGGAGGGAGGTACATCTTTCTTGGTTTTTCCTTTTGTTTTCCCCTATTAAACATTTTGACAGGTGATTTGATTAATGATACAGAGAGACATGTTTATAAAAGTTTCAGTAGATTTCATGAAGTCGGAAGCATACTTGGATATCAGAAGAACTTTTCATATTAACTCTTGATAGTTGAATGATGAGATGAAGCTAGCAAAATAAAATTAATGGGAATAACCATTAAGGTTTTGTTCTTATATCTAGAAACTCAAGTATATAAATGTAACATGAAGTTTAGCTACAATATATATGAATGAGACTTTTTTCAACTTAAGCTAAACATGAGTGTATTTGTTTCCTATTTGTGCTATAGCAAAACACCACAAATATAGTGGCTTAAAGGGACACACATTTGTTGTCTGACAGTTTGGGAGGTCAGAAGGCCAAATAGGTTTGCAGGGCGGGGTTCCTGCTGGAGGCTCTTGGAGAGAATTTGTTCTCTTGCCTTTTCCAGCGTCTAGAGGCTGCTCATGTTGTTCCTTGGCCTGTGGCCCTCACCACTCCGACCACTGCCTCTGTTGTCACATCTCCTTCTCTGACTCTGACCCTCCTGCCTGCTTCTTGTTGGAACCCTTGTGATGACATTGGGCCCACCCAGGTAATCCAGGGTAATTTCCCCTTCTCAAGATCCTTAATTTAACTGCAACTGCAAAGTCTTTTTTGCCACATAAAGTAATAACATACTTACAGGCTCCAGGGATTAGGACGGGGACATCTTTGGGGGACCATCAATCAGCCTGTCAAAATGAGTCAACAGTGTGATGTTATCGCCATGAAAGTTACGGAATCACTGGATACATTGATTATTGGAATGAAATATTATTTCAATAATATGTTAATTATATAGCAAACAATACATATAATATTCTATAACTATAGTACTTCAAATAGAAGAGATTATAGTTTCACTCTACTCTTCCTTATCAGAGAATACCTAGATTAGTGTGTTTAACTCTGGGCACCACACTTTAAAATATAATCAAACTGGGATACAATCAAAGAAATATTGTGAAAGGATGTAAGAAGGAAGAAATAAAATAAGAAATTGGAGATGTGTACTAGAGCAAAAAGTCGGGAAGAATAGGATAGTTATCTTCCCTCCTTGAAGGGAGAGCATATGGAATAAGCATTAGGGTTGTTGTGAAAAATTGTAATGGGGCAAACTCGGGAAAGAGCTGGAAATTGATTTCAGTTCAAAAGAAGAAGAGCCGACCAGCCTGCAGTGGGATCCCTTGAGAGCTCCTACGTTCTCTGTCACTGGACACTCGGCTGCACAGACTGCTTGTGATTTCTATAAAAGCAGTTGAAAGAAACATTTGGAGAACAGTGAGCTAGATGAATTTCAGTGCCCCTCCCACATTTCAGCTTTCCGTGGTCCCAGTGACTAAATGTCCTTGCGTGAGGCGAGGAAAGAGCAATAGCAGAGCTCCAGAGCCAGACGGCAGATAAGGCCTTTGTAACCGGCTGAATGGGTTGTTTTGCTGACTGACAGATTTACGATGGAATAATTTCCTCCGTTTGTCCTAGAATGAGTGTTTGTACCTTGGGTTTGCAGCAAACTCCTTGCCCTGTGAACATTTCCAGATGGATTTCAAAGAAAGGAAATGGTTTTGCTTTGAGTGACAATTAGGAGAATTCCTGCTGATTAATTTTTTTCCTCTGTTGTTTTTATCACAGGCAATAGGTAGCTATTTGTTTCAGGGCAATAAATCTGAAGTTTTATAATTTCAAGATAAAAGCGTACATTTATTTTATTTACACAGCATATGATTTCCTTCATGCTTAAACTTTATGTGGATCCTTTTATTTTGAATACAGAAATATGAACTTTTATTACTCCAGAAACAGCCTAACACCCACTCTTAATAAGTGTCACTTTCTGAGGAAGTTGTCAATCTATTCATTTCATATTTTACAAATAAGAAATAAGAATTTACAGAAATATATAAGAAAAATAAGAAATTACAAATAAGAATTTTTCTCTGACTCTCTATGATTATTTTGCATATTTTCCTTTCTCTTTTAACCCTGTCACTTTCTCCCACTTCTTCCTCTCCTTCTTCCCTGTTCATTGAGAGGAAAATGCATCAGACTGAGCTCTCTCATTTCCCCGTAGCAATCGTGCGAACACACCCATTTCTGTACCATCATCTTCCTGTTCTTCTGTTCCAATGAAACAAGTATCCCTCCTCCCTGAAAGGCCAGCCCGTTCATTTGTTTTTTGGATCTTCTTACGTTCCCAAGGACTTGACCAAGACTGCTCTCGTCAAGCTCATCCATGACCTCCAAATTGCCGAATTCAAAGGACGCCCTTCAGTTCTTTCCTTGCTTTATTGTTCAGCAGCATTTGACACAATTTTATATTTTTAATCCAGTCCTGTCTAGTGAATTTCAGTTCTCTATATTCCTATTAATGTATTAACGTTGTCAATTAGATGTGTCAAGCATCTGAAACTTAGGTAGTTCAAAATTGAATTTTTATCTTCCTACTCTTCAAAAAAAAAAAAATCAAACCTATTTCCCTTCTGTTTTCCACACCTCACTTAATGGCACTCTCATTTTCCCCATTGTCCAACCCATACTTGGAAGCCACCTTCGATTCTTTCTCTTCCTCCCCATCCCCAACACAATCTATCCTACTTTGAAGATCATTTTAAGCGAGTCCACTTCTTTTCATCTCTGCCACCACCACTGGAGTTCACGCCAATACTATTAGACTACTATATTCATCTTCTCACTAGTGTCCCTACATCATTTCTTGTTCTCCTTGGATCCCTCCTTCACACGGCAGCTGGAGCAATCTTGTGTCAAATGCTGCTGAGCAGTAGGCCTGAAAGGTGTTTACTAGACAAACACGTATAGATGTCTAGGCTGTCGGATACAGACTTTGTGGTTCAAGTTGGAATGGAAAATTTGTGAGTGAAGATAGACTGAGAACAGAAGAGGTCCAATGTCTGAGCCCTGGGACACTCTATTTGTTTAGATGTTGGTGACAGGAGGAGGAAGCAGCAAAGGAGACTGAGAAGTCATCAGTGAAGTACAAGGAAAACCAAGAGAAGCCAAGAAAATGTACCAAAGAGAAGGGAGTCACCAGCTGTGCAAATGTTGCCCATAGATCAAGTGAGGTGAAGACAGAGAATTGACTGATCATTCATTTAACATCGTGAAGGTCACAGGTGACCTTGACAAAAGCAGCTTCAGTGCATTAATAGGGGCAGAGCCAAAGTGTTCAAAAGAAAAAGGGAGAAGAAAATCTAGAGACAGCAAATATACACAGTTCTTTTCAAGAGATTTTCTGTAAGCGGATTAGCTAGAGTAGGGATGAGTTCTTAATAACAGGATGAAAAGCAAGAAAATGGCATTGATGCATTGGTAGGTTGATCGTGGAAATTCTTGTATTCTGGTTGTTTCTATTTTCTCCTTGAAATAGGAAGCAAGACTATCAGCAGGATGAGAATAAAGACTGGGGGAGAGGTGCTGGCATTTGGGGAGGGAAGAGAGAAGGTATGTAGCAGTCATCTAGAAGAGTGGATAGATTAAAAGATTGTAATGCCATACTCACTTGAGGTTCAGTAGTTATGACATTGGAATGAGACCCATCAGTGTGGTTTTACATCTTTCTCTAGTAATATGGGCCAGGGGTTCAGAAGTAGAGTAGACTGAACACTGGATTTAACTAGGGTTGGAGTTTACCACGTGAATAATACAAAGAGGGGGAAACACAGAGAAAGTCGAGGGTAGTGTGTGGGAATGATTAAAATGATTGACTCTAATCCAACTGAGTAAGAAAGGAAAATAGGGCATGTGAGAGGTGGGTTACCATGTCACCATGGCAGATCAATAGGATTATGGGATGGAAAGCTGTTGGAGTCAGGATATTTAGAGGGTGAAAGTAGAAAGATAAGATGTGGATGCTAGAAAGGGAGTAAGCTGCTTGAAAATGACATTATGGGCTGCGATTATTGGTAATGATGGATCAGTGGCATGCTCAGAAAGTGAGAGGCTGGAGCAGAGAAGAAGAATTGGGAGTAAGTGAGAGGCCAGGATATGGGAAAAATCACTTATGTAAATATTGAAAGTGTTATGAGTTCTGGCCAGTCAAGTGTTGCCAAGTAACAGCGAGCCAGGAGGTAAATCTGCAGGGAATTGAGAAGGAGGACTGAGGGGTTCACAGATGACTGCAATAGGAATGAATAATATATATTTATAGTCTGATGGCTTAAACCTCAAACCTGGGGGCCATAGGACAGTAAAAATGAAACCATAACGTTAGAATCTAATAGATCTTGTAACAGAGGCACAAAGCATCATGACAACGGTTCTCAAATCTTAGCAAGCATCAGAATACTTGTTGAATGATTTCTTAAAATACAGATTGCTGAGCCTCACTCCTCAGAGTTCCTAAAACAGTAGTTCTGGGGTGGGATCCAATAATTTGCATTTCCAACAGGCACCCAGGTGGCACTGATGCTAATGGTCTGGGAACCATATTTTGAGAACCAATGTACTAAGACAATTCAGAAGAGGAAGGGATCTCTTTTGGTTGGAGAGATCAAGGAGAATATTCTCTCTCTCTGTATATGCTTAGAAAACAATAGTTTGACATTGTCAAATACCATACATTGACTAATTAGAAGAGAAGTCAGACTTTTGTGTTGGGTTCCATATTTACTCACTCCGCGAGTCGGAGGTGCAGAGGAAACAGTGTTCCGTCATTTGTCTGAAACTGATCTGATCGTCACAAGGCTCCACCTGGTGGATGGCCAAGGAACAGCCACCTTCAGTCCTTTTCTCATTTAAAATTTGATCTAGTTACAAAAATTTAAACAAGCTCTTGAGGTAAAATGTCTAATCTCTTTTGGGTAAAATGTTTGGTCTTTTAGGTTTCACCTGGCAGGATGAGGTTTTGTGACCTTGTGGCTTTGGGTGGATGGGGCTCTCAGTTCCACGTGGTGTCCTTGTCGTGTGCTCTGGCTTCTCGGGTCTCTGTGGCAATGCCTCTTGTCTGCCAGGTTGCCGCTCGCTCACTCTGGTGGCGTTCTTGGCCGAGGCTCGCTGGTGGTGTAACTCACGGTCTGGTCACTTTCTGAGTTTGATGGAGCCCAGTGGTTCTCCTTGACTGACTTGGCAGTACCTTGCTCGCTAAGGTCCCTTCCAAGCTTCTGCCCTGTTCTCTACCTGGCCCCTGGCCTAGTGGACTGTGGGATCACCTTGCCCTTTGCCACACAAATGGGGGAGGGGATTTGCTGCAGTGGCCCTGTGGCAACTCCACTGGGTCCCCGTTCATGTGCCTTCACACTCTCACCCTTGGGACCAGCACTTTGGCTCTCATCTCTGTCACCCAGCAGTAGAGGTGAACTTTGGGGACCTGGCCGTAACATTTCCCTCTGCCCCCTTACATTGGGACACAGCTTTTTGTGTGACATGGCACTCCACCCTTCCCATGCGTGTGATGGTGGCCTGAGAGGCAGCCTACTCTCTGAACCCTACTGGAAGAGGGCAAGACCCCTGTCCTCAGCGTGGCCCTCAAACTAGCTTTAAAGCCCCAGAGTGAGGCGATCAGAGCGTCTCACTCTGCCTCCCTTGCTACCTGTCTCGTTCTTTCTTTTACTGTATTTCATGTGTTCTAAGATGCACTCTCCACCGCCCCCAATTCATATAATAACATCTTTGAAATTGGATCTTAGAATTCATGTCATGTCCTAGTTTAATTAGAGAATTTTTCCTTTCTTAGTGTATTAATATAATGGTATGATCAATACTTAGATTCTATAAAACATTAATACGGCATTTCTCCTATATCACATTCTTCTACCTTTCACTTTAGCCTTGGGGCTGAGTGAATTAATGGCATCCACGGCATCTTCCTTTGTGAAGTGGGAGATAAAGAATTTGGTAAATTCTTTCTCCACTAGCCTGGCTTTTCTTTTGATCAAGACATATCAAAAAGTCCAAAACAGTCCTTTCTAACCCTCGTAAAATAAAACTACAGGGCTTGATCTCAGAACTAGAGGCTGCATTGAAACCTTTTTTATGGGGTGGGAGGGATAAAATGTATCTGTTTAATATTTGCGAAATGAATGTGATGCCTGTTAAACATTAAAAAATCAAAGCAAAAAATACTTTCGTAAAGGTATTTGCCGATAGTGATGGCAACAATTTCATACATATGGTAGTGCCTCAAATTTTAATTGCTAATAATGATAACAAAGTTTCTAAAATTAATTGGAAATTATTACTATAGATTGAACCACCTTTAAATTCAATTCTCTACAATTGAAATAAACATTTGAAAAACAAGGCACATGAAACTTATTCATAATGGAATTATGTTAGTGACCCATTGCTTAATGAGAAAAGCTGGTTTCCGAATGGCTTGGATAGGATTGTCTCATTTTTGTAAAAAACATATTATCTGTATAAATATACGTAAATAATAAATGCTAAAAGGATACACTAAGATCACGAGAGCACTTATCCCTGGAAGAATAATGAGTGTTTTTCTGTTGTTAATCTTTATTTTCTATTTTTTACTATGAGTTATTTGTATATTATTAAAAATTAGGCATAGTTATTGCCTTATTAGGGAAAGATAGATTTGAATGGGGAGGTTATGATTGAATTTCTGATTTATGAATGAGTTACCCAATTTATTTAGTCCTTAGTTTTTTTCACTTGTAAATTGGGAAAGAAATGATATTCATCTAGGTGTGGAGATGTTATCCAACCTGGGAGTGTCCTGTTTGCAAAATCAATAGGAAAATTGAGTTCAAAAGAAAACAACAAAGTGGAAAGCAAAAACACATACCTAAGCTTAAAGTCAAGAGTTTGGCTGTTTCATTATAGCATGAATCATCCAGAGAACTGCTTTAATTCTCCACCTCGTTTTCCATTGCTAGTAAACACCAACAGAAACACCCACAAAATTAGATGTTTTAACTTCTTCACCTATAAAATCTTAAGTAATTTAAAAATATTAACTGGAAATTATATATAAAAGTAGTCACCTTATTTTTGCTATCTCAGGAACGTTAAAGGTAGTTAATTTTGTTGATTTAGTCATTTCTCATAACAGGATTGAGTAACATAAAGTTCATGATCATCAATTCCTTTCATGTCTCTCAGACACACCCTCTGCTCCCATAATACATTTTGGAGTATAAATTATGTTGAACAAACTGATGAATAAGGAATTTCCTGTTCATTTGAATAGTCAAGTGTTATAATTAGATAAAAGAACTTTCATTTTAAGGTTAATGGTGACATTATAGAATATTTTCCAGAAATGTAGATTGATCTATTGATCTATTGTCACAAATTTATATGGTAATTTTCTTCAGATTACATAAAATTTAATAATATAATCTTTGGAATTGTACCACAAAGAGAATAGATGCATTTTCTGCTAATAAAGTACAATTTAAATTCCTCTGTAAACTCAGAATAAAGATGAAAAAAATCCAAAGGTGAACAAGCTAAGTATGCAGGTGGAAGCTATTAGATATTTTTCATTAAAAATTAGATGATTGATAATAAACTTTCTCAAGTGTAATTTATTTTTATTTTCCCAGAAACATCACCAGGAAAAACATTCTAGTAACTTAATTATGTACATCACAGTTCTGTTTGCATTTGCTGATATCTTCCTTATTTTCAGGAAATTAGCATTTCCCTCCTTTCTTCACTATACCTGTTTGATTGTAATTCAATATAAAAGTAGTTCAAAAAATTATTGAAATATGTGATAAGCGACAAAGTTGTTCTGAGCAGTCCTTGTTAGCTTAGGCCAAGAGGATTTTGTTATAAGAATCTATATTTAATATTAATATTTAGACAGTTAAGTCTCTGTCTTTTATGTAAACCATGCTACTGGGGAGGGATTGTGATATGAAGGTTTTTCCTTCTTGGCCTTCAATGAGGTGCTTGTCCAGGTTAGCTGAAAATTGCCAAGGAACAATAGGTAGTTGATGATGTGTGATATCTGTTGATTTGATAATTACTGCAATTTCCTGCTTTGCTTTGGCTTTGCAAACATGTCTTTATTATCCACATTAATACATACTAACTTTAAAAAGGCATAAGACCAATTAACTATGTGCCCTTAACTGCAATTTTTTCAAATGTGACATGCATCTAAAATATGCAATAGATTGGATTAAAATTAGTGTGCAAGTTTTAAGTTTGCATAACTTTAAAAATTCACAATTTGATCTTGTTTAGATGTCATAAAACACACTTGTAGGTATCATTATACTTATATTAAAGACATACTACCAAAATACTATTTAATTATAAGAAATTCACACACACGGAAAGTAAACACTATGCATCTATTTCAATTTGGGATAAACAATGGAAACAAATATTATCTAAAATGTTAGGCTTTTATAGTAGAAAATACTATCCACAGAAATGCTGAACCTTTTTGTTTAGCTATTTTGTTGTGTTAATATTTTAATATGTTTGACATCCCTCAGTTATAATACAAACTACTCATCTGCCTTTTCTAATTATAGTCTCTATAATTAATAATTATCTTTTTCTTTTTTTCTTTTTGAGACAGTGTCTCCTTCTGTTGCCCAGGCTAGAGTGCAGTGGCATCATCATAGCTCACTTCAAACTCAAACTCCTAGGCTCAAGTGATCCTCCTTCTTCAGCCTCTTGAGTAGCTGGGAATACAGGCTCTCATGACCATGGCTGGCTAATTTTTTTATTTTTTGCAGAGACAGGGTCTTGCTATGTTGCTCAGGCTGGTCTCGAATTCCTGACCTCAAGAGATTCTCCTGCCTCTGCTTCCCGAAATGCTAGGATTACAGGCATGACCCACTGCATTCAGCCAATAATTATCTTAAAAATATACATTTTGAGGTTTTTTTTATATATACATATGCCTTGGAGGCCATGTGTCATTATACTTATTGTTGATGAGAGACAGAGTATGGTTTGAAATTTTTTTTTTCACTCAGAGAACCAGTTCTCCAAACTCATTTCCTCTGCCCTGCCAAGTGCTTGTTAATTACATATATGAGACTATCTTCCTATTACAAGACTATGGCAGTTCAAGAAATTCAGGAGCTTAATTTTTATTATGAAGTTGAAACACAGTCACATTTAAGTTTTAACATTTTGTTCAGAAAATGAAGAGGAAAACAACAATTTTAGTAGTGGAGGAGATTTTGCCTGCTTCTCAGTAGGTGTAGCTCTTGGAAAGAGTGTGAGAAGGGAGTTGTTCATTTTCTGTTCTCTGTTTCAGTAGTACCAAATCTTTGGGAGTGTATCTGACAGTTCTCGATGAGATTCTAATGCTTAAAAGGGAATTCTTTCATTTCATTCAATTTTCTTCTTAATTCTGATTTTAGAACTCAATCTACAAATAAAATACAACTGGACTGTATAATTCCTAAAATATTCAATATTAATTTTTTCTTTTTCCTTAATATCTATCCAATTTTACATGGCCTACAAAAATAGGCTGTGTTTTCTAAAGGATTATTAGGTCAAACTCCTTGTAGGCAGAAGCAGTTTTTTGTTCACTCTTGTATAACTTCCAGTTAGCATAGTGCTTGGTACATAGTAGGTGCTCAATGAATATTGCTGAATGAATAAAATGACTGCTAGTAACTTAACTTTGAATAAACTGCTACCGTTTAAAGCATTTAAAATGTCCATGTCTTCTTTCTTTATAAGAACATTATCAGACATAATTAGTTGTGTTTCTAAATCCTGTGCCTTATTGGCTGCAAGTTGACCCAGTCATGGATGAAAAGAACACAGGGAGACTCACTGTGGGAAACAATGAAAGCTGATATTTCCATTAGGTTGGGAGAAGAAATGGGTGAATATTCAGAAGTAGAGCAACGTGAAAGCATCTAATGCTACATAGATTTTGACAAAAGTTATATTGGAAATAAACATGAATGGTGCCTGGTGGCTGATACAGTTTGGCTTGGTGGGATGTGTCTCAGCTGGAGTGAAGGTAGAGAGAATGAGATCTCTCTCTCCATAGGCCCATCTTTGGCCCAAGAACAGGCTGGCAATAAGAAAGTCTATAAAGGAAAAAAAGTTACATAAATATTAAGTTAGAAGACAATACTGATGACTGAAAAACAGATGATTTTAAACTCTAAGAATGCAAAGTAATGTTAATGTAGATTTATAATATAGCTGCCCAGAAACCAATATGGTAGAACTTTACATGGATGCGTATATGCCTTTACGTTGGGAGAATAGCATATATTAAGAGTTCTTAGTATCAGAAACACAAGCAATTATGGAATGATCTAGGAGACAGTATTTCAAATGGTAAGGGAATGGAGGAATTGTAGCCTGTGGTTAACAGCATGCTTTTTGGAAGCCAACAGAACAGATACTGCTAGCACATTTTCTTCATGTACCACCAGCTGCCTACCCTCTAGTTTTACACAGCGCCACTTATACCTTCTCTCAGAAATTCTACAATACAGACAGACTCTTAAAGAGTCTGCAAGGAAGTGAGCACCTGATATTCAAAACCTGGTATCCTGTTATCTTAGTTTGCACACAAATACGGGTAAGAAGTGATGTCTGAAGCAGGTGTCTATCCTTTCAGGGAAATGAAAGTCCGCATGAAGCAGCTGTGATGGGTACACTATTTGATGGAAAATCTTGAGTTTTCTCTAGTGTGAACCTATTTCAATAGGAAACATACTGGGTAGATTTACACTGGTCTTAGAGCACTCTTGAAAGTAGATGGAAGCTGATTTGGGAGAATTTGGGAAGCTGAGTTTAGGCTCTTACACTTGACTATCTGTAAAAAGCTCCTACTGAAAAGAGTTTAGCATCTTATCTCTGTGTCAGTGTTTCTGTGTCATTCATTGTGAGGCTCATTCAATACAATGCCTGCTCCAGTCTGATAAGAGGAGGTTGTAATGGTGAGGGAGGCCAAATCCCCTTGCTTAGCCCAGAGCCCATAGCTAAGGCAAAAATGGTAACAAGTTTAGTTGCAACACTGTCCTGGAACACAGTACTCAGAAATAAGCAGACCCCAAACACTGATAAGGTTGTCATGGAGAACTACATTCCAATCCTAAATCTGTTTCTGCCAAGAAGGGTGGATTTGAATTCTACGGGCTTCTTGAATTTCCACATGTACTTTTTTCCACTGAGATGTTCTGAAAGATGTTAAGAGATACTGGCTCAGCAAAAGTGAAGTACTAAAATGCCACGAAGCTGAACGTGCTTTGCTTATGATTTCAACACAAAATACATGATAAATATGTTCTTAAAAATGTGCATTAATAGGAAAAGATCAATTAAAATACCAAAAGACAATTTCCCATCATGTCTTCTGCACAGCTAACTTTGATGATTTCTTCTACTGCTCTGCCTTTGCTCTGCTGTGTCATTATTAGATTTTGTTTGAAAAAGCCTTCTTCATAATTTCTTCTTTGAGAATTTTTTTTCTTAAAACTGAATGTCATTTATTGCTGTCTAGTTTATATTCTTCATTTAAAAAAGTGATACTCTCAGCCAGGCGCGGTGGCTCACGCCTGTAATCCTAGCACTCTGAGAGGCCGAGGCAGGAGGATCGCTCAAGGTCAGGAGTTCGAAACCAGCCTGAGCAAGAGTGAGACCCCGTCTCTACTAAAAATAGAAAGAAATTAATTGGCCAACTAAAAATATATAGAAATAATTAGCCGGGCATGGTGGCGCATGCCTGTAGTCCCAGCTACTTGGGAGGCTGAGGCAGGAGGATCGCTTGAGCCCAGGAGTTTGAGGTTGCTGTGAGCTAGGCTGATGCCACGGCACTCTAGCCTGGGCAACAGAGTGAGACTCTGTCTCTAAAAAAAATAAATAAAAATAAAAAATGATACTCTCTAAAACATTAGGAAAGTAGAAGAAATTATCCATAGTTTTAATACAAATGTCTTTTTTCTTGTATGTTGTTTTTTTCCTATATTTTAGTGACCGTACTCAGTATAGAACTTTTATCTTGCTTTTTAAGTCATCATATAAATCATTTTATATATTATTACATAGTCTCAATAAGAATCATTGACCATATTCCATGTCAGCTACTCACTACAGTGTAATCACTAATTTGCTATTGTTCAATATTTACTTTGTTTCCAATGTTTATTATCACTAATGCTATGATAAACATAATTATAAATAAAGTATTTTCCAGATATAGGATTATTTCCTTAGGCTATATTCCCTATTTCCATATTGCCATTTAAAGTGGTTGTATAAAATATGAGATTGGCTGATTGACTCTCAGCCTTGGTTGTGATAATTAAGTTTATTTTGCAAATCTGATACATGAGAAATGATCTCTCACTAGTATATTTTTTTTCCTATAATCAATCTTTTCCCTATTTGTTGCAAAATTTTCCCATTTTGTTGTTGTCTTTTTAATTGTGTTTGTTAGAGTTTTGACATAAAAATTTAAAGTTGCATGAATTAAATTTACCTGATTTATGTTTTTATATTAATGCATATATATTTCTAAGCTAAGAAATCTTTTGTTCATAGGGTGTTAAATACTTCTCTTTTCTTTGGCATATATATATTTTATATTGAATGATTTAATATACTCATCTGAATTTATTTTTATTTTGAGATATGTAATATCCTAAAACTGCTACTGATATGCTCTACATAAGTATATAATTATTGAAACATCATTTCTTGAATAATCTTATGCTTTCCCATTGATTTTTGATGCTTCCTTTATCATATATTGAGTTCTTATGAATAATCAGGCCTGTAGACTGTGACACAGCTATTAATATTTGTGTGTATAGTGCCTATAGGTATAAATATTTAATAACTGGAACAAAACAGCTCCCCCCACCTCTAGGAATTTGCTCTGAAATGCAAGAGAAGCACAGGACAGAGTTCTTGCCTTAAACAAGCTCATGCTGTAGTTTGGCAGTCAGGTTGCCCAGGCCCAAAATAATGCTCAAGAACAGACTCACAGGACTGCAGTTCAGACAGTAAATACAGATGAGGGGAAACCAAGGCAGACTTGGGGGAAGGACGGGAGGTGAGAAAAAAGACTCCAGGAAGTTTCCCCTGGGTTTATCCTCCCTGGTTTTGACCGTTTCTGGCTTACAGTGCTTCTTTCTCTTTTCTCGCCATGTGTCTTAATAGTTGGGTAAGGACCTTGGGTAGGTTCCGTAACTTCTTTAAGTCTCAGTTTCTTCATCTGTAAAATGGGGCTAATAATAGCGATTATCTCATGGAGGTTATTAGATAATGTATGAAGAGTACTCAGCAGAAAGACTCACACATGAATATACGTTACTTTCCTTCTTCACAGTTTATCTCTTTCCTCTTTACCAAA
Source organism: Cheirogaleus medius (assembly GCA_008086735.1). Lineage (NCBI taxonomy): Eukaryota > Metazoa > Chordata > Mammalia > Primates > Cheirogaleidae > Cheirogaleus > Cheirogaleus medius. The sequence goes on from VBSM01002616.1 coordinate 34,590,984, forward strand.
ACTTGTCCTCAAATCTTTCATTCCCACAGGCATCTACCAATTGACGAGGATGGCCTTGGTAGTCTGTTTCCATTCATTAAGACAAGGTTAAACTTTCTGAAGTAAACTTTTAAGAGCAGTCCAGAAATCCTGGGAGATCCTGGAAACTGGGCTACCATCTGAGAAATCTCTCATAATTTGGATTTTAGGACCTTAACCACCCAAGCTACCTTTCTTATGAGCAATGAAGTCTATAAGAGGTGAGAGATGGTCAAAGGTCTGCAGTGACCACAAGCATGACAGCATTCTGTGGTGTTAGATGGCAGTTTTCTCCGTGGGTTTTATCTGCTCCCTTCTTTGAAAAGATAGGAAGCTGTCAGCCTGTGGAAGGCAGAGTTCCCATGTGACATTTGTGGGTGGTTTTATAGCACCAGCTGGAAATTGAGCCGCTTTTGTTTCTTTTGTCTCAAAATTTGCTTTTCTCTGTGTCTGAAATGTACCTGTTGAAAAAATTGATTTCTTTCTTTACACACGATTTTCTTTTTTTAAAAATTGAAATACCCCTGAAAGAAATAAAAATTTCAATAATCATCAAGCATCAACTACTGTCTATGGAAGGGGCTGATCTGTAAATGACAGAGCTGCTGACCTAGAGTCTCTGGAGACAGTTCTGGTGCTGGCTCAGTCGCTAGTGTGTCTGACTGCACAGGCAGCATCTCTAGTGTTTAGTTTTCTTGTGACATTTAATATCGTTTTTCTCACAGATAATGATAATCATAATAACAGCTAGCAGTTATTGAGCACTTACTTTTTACCAGGCACCATGCCAAGCCCGTTAAATGCATTTTCTAATTTAAACCCCACAAAGACCACATGAGATAGGTACCAGTATTGTCCTCATTTTACACATAGGGAAAATGAGGCCCCAGAGGTAAATATTTGCATAAGGACTGGGAGAGAGTAAATTAGTGAATTAGTACCTTAACCTGGGTCTATGTAATGCATATGTCCTTAGCTATCGTGGTATACAGTTATGGGATTCTTTTATGTGATTGATAAATGCTGTTCTGACATCTGCCTGGGGACATGAAATTATATTTGGGGAAGTATCATTGTAAATGGAAGTAGGCAAGATTTGAGATATTCATATATTTTTTTCTTAAAACTCCCATTCTTTTCTGTTATGAAAACTGGGCCATTTTCTCCCCTTCTTCAATATTTTAATGAATCACAACTCTAATTGATCATGATTCTTAAAATCCCACAAATTCAGGTTGTTGCTAAATTGTATCAGTTCTTCATAAAGTACTTCTAATTACAACACTCTTCCTCTTTTCATTTGCAAACCCTTATAGAATTGTGACACCAGGGTCAGAGAAGCCATGATTCAGCATCAAGTAGTATTAATATAAATATTTCTAAGAGCTGTGACCCTATTAAATAGGTCAGAAGAATATTTTAATAGGATGTTATATTGGGAGTTTCACTGTAGGCATCAAGATTACAATAAGTAAGACCAAGATGCAAATTTTTAAAGGAAATATTTGAACACTAGGGATGCAATGCTTAAAAATCCTTCTCCCAGACCAAGGATATAAAACATTTGGGCTGTTGGAGATGTGAGTATTTTGGAATGAGTCACAGCTGTGTTGGGTCCCACCCAACCCCCAGTGCAGGGGAAAGGAATGTGTGTGTAAGGGGTCGGGGGTCATGGGGGGATGTTTGACTCTCAGATCTATTCCAGTGAGAACTTCAAAGACATCACTTGGAAAAGCTTGGTATTTGTCTCCTGCAGGTAGGGAAACTCAGTAAATTGACGTTAAACTGTCTTTGTCCCAGGGTCAGGAGATGGGTTGGACAGCATTTTTGGATGGAAAATCAGACTTGCTGTTGCCTTGAGATCGGCCTGCATTTCTAGAGTTTTCCCAGGCCAAGAGATTGTTTCTTGTGGTCCCTATTGTCAAAAGAGATCTGGTTGAACGTGTGCTCACCAGCAAATTGGTATTAACGGATCAACACCTAAGTGGACATGTAGGAATAACATTTATCGGGTGTTGGGCGGGTGGGAGGGGGGAGGAGGGGATGGGTATATACAAACATAATGAGTGAGATGTGCAACGTTTGGGGGATGGTCACGCTTGAAGCTCTGCCTCGAGGGGGGAGGGGGTCATGGGCAATATACGTAACCGTAATATTTGTACCCCCATAATATGCTGAAATAAAAAAAAAAAAGAGATCTGGTTGGGATTATTCTTAAACTCCTGTCCACCGGGTAACACCATCTAACACTACCAACAAAGGGCAGATGGACATTGTGTGCCCGAGGTTAGGATACCCTGGGAAGAACACATCATTGCTTTTGTAGTATTCTGGCTAGAAATGCTTAACCTAATCAAATTATGAAATATGAGACAAACTCAATTGTGGAACAGCCTAAAATGGCCTGTATTCTTAAAAAATGTCTGTGTCATTAAAGACAAAGTATAGCTGAGGAGTTGTTACAGATTGAAAGAGGCTAAAGAAACGTGACAGCTGAGCGGTCCAACTGTGCGGTCCGGTTCCTAAGTTTCAGGGAAGATAATTTTTCCATGGACGGGGGCAGGGTTGGGGGTGAAGTGGGGGTGGGTGGGTGGAACTCAGGCAGTGATGCAGGCCTGGTTCCTAACAGGCCAAGGACTGCTCCTTGGGGACAGAAGCTATACATGGTTCTAGACAGAATTCTGTCCCAGAGGGGAAAAAAAAATGCCTAAAAGACACTGTTGGGACAATTGACAACATTGGGATATGAACAGTATGTTAAAGTTTTACATCAATGTTAAATTTCCTGAACCTGATGGCTGTGCATTGGCTATATAAGAGACTATGTTTGTTCTTAGTTATATATGAAGTATTAAATGGTCTATGGGCACAATGTATGCAATCCACACTCCAGTGATTCTGAAAATAAATTGTGTGTGTGTGGAGAAAGTGATAAAAACAAATGTGGCAAATTATGAAAATTGCTGAATTTAGGTCAAAGTTATGTATTCTTCTTGCAACTTTCTGTGAGTTTGAGTTTCTTTCAAAATGAAAATTAAAAACAAGTCATTTTCTTAGAAAAGTCTTTCCGCTAGCCAAGGTTTGTTTGAAACCATCTCCCCCAACTCCTGCCCCTGTATTGCACAATCACCCTCTTCAGAAATGATGCTAAATCAGAATCTCAGGGGATGGAGTCCAAGGATTTGTGTTTTTTTGTTTTTTTGGGTTTTTTTTGAGACAGAGTCTTACTCTGTTGCCCAGGCTAGAGTGCCGTGGCATCAGCCTAGCTCACAGCAACCTCAAACTCATAGGCTCAAGCAATCCTTCTGCCTCAGCCTCCCCGAGTAGCTGGGACTACAGGCATGCACCACCATGCTTGGCTAATTTTTTCTATATATTTTAGTTGGTCAATTAATTTCTTTCTATTTTTTAGTAGAGACGGGGTCTCACTCTTGCTCAGGCTGGTTTCAAACTCCTGACCTTGAGGGATCCTCCCACCTCGGCCTCCCAGAGTGCAAGGATTACAGGCATGAGCCACTGTGCCCGGCCAAGGATTTGTGTTTTAACTAGTTCTCCAAATGTTTCTTATATATACTAAAGCTTGAGAAGCACTGGTTTAGACTAGTCAGGACCCACACTTGGAGTTGGGGATGGTGTTAACCCCATCCAGGCTGTCACACAATGGGGGGCAGGCAGATGGGTTTAGGCACAATGACTATAGGAGCTACCTCACAGGAATGTTGAGAGAATAGTGGCCGAGGATGGTTACATTCTCTCCTATACCATCCACCTTTCTCTTTTCAGTCTGGCTGCAGAGGCCTTAAGGACACATTTTTAGTCCAAAAATTCACAGCAGGAAGTATAAATAACTAATTATTTTATTTTATTTTATTTTATTTTTTAGAGACAAGATCTTGCTCTGTCAACTAGGCTGGAGTCCAGTGCTGTGATCAAAGTTCACTGCAGCCTCGAATTCCTGGGCTCAAGTGATCCTCCTGCCTCAGCCTTCCAAGTAGCTGGGACCACAGGTGTGGGCCATCATGACTGGCTAATTTTTCATATTTTTTTTGTAGAGTTGGGGTCTTGCTATATTGCCCAGGCTGATCTCATACTCCTGGGCTCAAGTGATCCTCCCTCCTCCGCCTCCCAAAATGCTGGGATTACAGGTGTGAGCCACTGCGCTGGCCAGACTAATGTATATTTATTACAGAATGAATCCATAAAACTCTCCATAGTGAATACAAATTGATTATGGTGAATTGGCAGAGTTGTCCATTTTTGGCCTAGTGAGGAGTGGTAGAGATTTTCCCTTGTTTCCTTGAAGGATACTTTGGAAGGTAATTTGTAAACAGTGGAAGAGACTGGCCTCGAATTTCCTAATTGGAGGTGAGTTGGTAAGTCAGACTTGTTGATCTGTCTGAGTAGGGGAAAAGGAATTGAAGAGAGATAGAACAACTGATGGAATGAGGGGAACTAGTGGAGCGGTTTACATGTCCATTGTTCGGAGTAGTAAGGATACCTGGATTCAGGGCTGGCTACATATTTGCATGGACCAGTGCAAAGTGGTACAGGTTGTGTCATCATGAAAGAGACTTTGCCTAAATCTCCCTTGGTCAAAAGGAGGCCACAGTTGCTAGATCTCCACCCAAGGGGCTGGTCTGCCTGCAACTGGGTTGAAGCTGAGCAGGTTTGGAAGAAGTCAGGCTGAGGCAAGTTCTCCCACTTCAAAGAACGGTGCACTGCAGAGGTTATTCAGAGCTACTGACATCCTCACCCATCTGCCCAACAGAGAGCCAGCATTTGACACTCACCTGACAAGAGGCCTCTGCAACCAGTCAGTTGGCCAGACAAGCAGTGGGGTCAAGAGAGGACTGACATCAGGTCAATATGTTTGTTCATTTCATCGTGATTTTCCTTCCCCATCCCAACACCCAGAGAGCTAAAATGTGAAGATGTGTGAGAAGGAGTAATAGAGCAGCCCACATTCTCTTCCTGAGGCTGGCCCATTGATTTCAGGAGGCCTGGAAGGGGTGAGACCAACGTTCTAAACTGGACTGGGGTGTGTGTTGTATTTTTAATAACTGAAAATAATTCTAAATCTGAGGGCTCTCTTTGAAATATTATTAAGAAACAGAATGTGTAGATTTGATAGTACATTTCCCTTTGTTGAAAGGAAATGATTTCAAAATGCATATTTTATTTGCACCTCATGAAGACTGCTCAATAAACCAGTTACTATTAAAAATTATATGTATTACAAGGCAGGGAGTGAGGAAAGCAATTCAGGCCACATTCAGTTGACAGATAATAGATTGCAAACCCTTTCATTTCTAGTATTGATCTGAGGATAGCCAAATGCATGCTGAATACAAATTATCCTGCAAACATCTCTGATGGAAGAATTCTTTACTAGAATCTTATTTTTAATATATTCAATCCTTTGGGATAAACATTTCAAATATTACACTCTATTTATTACCTACCACTCCCTATAGATATTTTAGGGCATGATGACTTGGGCTTTCACTGTAGTGACTCATCCTCAGCACAGGGGACTCTTAGAATGCCATTTGATGGACTTCTGTTCTCATCATCCAAAGTAATAAAAATAATTAAGCATTTGAAAATTCGTCATTAGTTATTTATTATTTCATTTATGTATCAAATATTTATTGAAGCCCTAAATGGGTTCTGTTAGGCCCCGTGAGGGATAAAACATGAATTAGACACTGATCTCATGCTCAGGATGCTTCTAGTTTGATAAGACTCAAGATACATGTACAGATATAGCAAGAAGGCGGGGTAGAAAGGGCCCAATGGCTTGGAGGCTCCCAACAGTGATAGCATGTGTGAAGACAGAGGAAGGCTTCTATCGTGTAACAGGCATTTCTAAGTTGCTAAGTAACCTTTTCCAAAGGAGAACACAGAAATAAAAAGATCTGTCAGCTGCACTGCAAGACAATGACTGGGTCCAGTTTATCTCAACACATACAGGCTTTGCATTGGCGTTTCCTGGACTTAGTGTCATTCTCTTCTATCCCGCAGGCTTTCTAAACACAAGCGTTTGAATATTACCCTTATTCTTCGTTCATATTCCATTATGGGACAGTAAGTCTCAACCCAAACCATCTTTGAACCGGAAGTTAGATTTTGGCCAGTTGCACAATAGGGTACACACACCTCTCTGCACAACCCACAGTTCCTCTGCCAAATGCAAACCATGCTCTGTGGGAATTACTTAGGTAGCAGTTTTTAATTGGGTGGCAAGTGTCATAACCGTCACACAAAGAGTTAGTTTGCTTCCTCTGCATTTTCCACAACGGTCAGGCATAGGCTTTTAAATGACGTTCTAAGATGAGGGCGGCAAGAGCAACAGAGAAGGCGTGGAAACGTGTCCTGCAGTCAGCTTCGTTCATAACCGCTGGAGCTTGAGGAGTCAGCAGCTTTCAAGGTAAACAAGCGAGGGCTGTCAGGGAGACGGTGACCCTGGGTTCCCGGGGGTGGAAGGTTAACCTCGGCTTGGAGTTAAGCAAGCGCAGGGGGCGCGGCCTCCGAGGCTGAGTTAGAAGGCTCAGCTCTACCGAGCCCTCAGTGCCAACTGCTGGCTACAAAAATTGGTGGCTCGGCCGAGGGAGGTTTACCTCTTTGGAGGCTCGCGTCCACCTGGACATCTGCTGACGGGTCAAGTTTCACTAACGCCGTATACTTGAGAAAAAAACCTCCAAACTACATACTCTAAATGGAGATTTTCCTTCCTCCTTTTCCTCCTTTTTATACTTTCTTTATTATGTATTAATTTTGTATTTCTACTTTTTCCGTTACTTCCACTCCTGCCTCTCCCTCGGTCAGCAAAACACCCAGCCCTGCCCCACCCACTCACCCCACTCTGGCTCCATCTTTTCATCTCCGGAGGGCCCCGGGGTTCACGCCACTGTGCCCGGCTCCCGCTGCGCGCCCGCCCCATCGCCTACAGCAGGCACTTCTCCCTGCCCCCTTCAGACTCCCCCGCTTTCCCAGGAAGGGACTGTCGCGCTCCAGGTCCGACCTCTCCAGGGCGCTACATCGTGCCCGTCCCCGGCTCCGGTCCCCTGCCACCCCTCCAGCGCCGCCCAGCGTCTCGTCCCCGCGCCGGCCGGTGCGGCCACGGCGGCTTCCCGGGTGGCCAGGCCTCCGCGGAGTCGCCCCGCCCCGGCCCAGCTCCGCCCCCGGCCGCCGCTCCCTGATTGGCCGCGCGCCCCCTCCTCCCCGGCTCCTCCCCTCCCCCTCGCCCAATGGGCACCACCACCTGGTCCAAAAATTCCCCCGAGGGGACCTAGGGGCTCTGCAACCTCTAGCTCCCGCCGGGCGGCGGCGACGGCCGCGTCGGGGCACAGAGTGGGGAGAGAAGGGAGGAGGAGGAGCAAAGGTGCTGGAGAGAAAACTTCTGCAAGGAACAGGAAACCTGCTGGGGAGACGGCGGCTGCGGCTTCTCGGGGCGCCCGGGCTGCGATCGTGGCGGGGTGTCCACAGCTGCAGCTTCGCTCCTGCCCAGCTTCCCCGGCGCGGAAGCCGGGCTGAGCCGCGACACTCAGCGTCTGGCTGTGCCCTCCGCCGCCGCGCTCGGCCGCCGCGGTCCTGCGCTCCGTTCCGCCTGTGCCGCGGCAGCTCCCGGGAGCGAGGGCGGCGAGGGCGCGGGGAAGAGGAGGGACGTGCACTCTGGAACATGAAGCAGCATGTCTGATAAAATGTCCAGCTTCCTCTACATAGGGGACATCGTGTCCCTGTACGCGGAGGGCTCCGTCAACGGCTTCATCAGCACCTTAGGGTAAGCGGGAGACGCGGGCCGGGCAGCGCTCGCGCTCAGCGTCCTCAGAGCCCGTCCCTGTCCCTCCTCGCGCCGCCGCGTCCTCCCGCCGCCGCCCGCGGTGGCCGGGCCGGGCAGCCTGCGCCGCGGACAGCGCTGTGCGCTCCGCTTGCGCGCCCGCTCGCTCGCAGGAAGCTGCCCCGAGAGGCAAGACGGTCTCAGCAACTTGGTAACCTCAAGCTCAGAGACACATCAGAAAAGGAGGAAGTGATTCGAAAGCCCTGAGACAGGCCCGGCGAAGACGTCTTCTCTGGCGTCTCCATGGGTTGTTTTGACTGAAATGTGTGTTTGTTTTTCCGTTAAAGGCAAAACAAAACACCCCTCTTCCCATCTTTTCTGGCGGCTGCGGCTCTCAGCCCCTGGTCTCTCAGTGTCGGGTTTGAAAGAGCGGTTGATAGGAGTCCGTGGCCTTGGACGTGAAACTTAAGCGATGTGGTGAGCCAAAGTGTGGCTTTGTCCTGCGGGAGGAGCTCACCGTCCCCTCTTCGCTGAAGTAATTTCCTTTCGGCCTTGCCAAACGGGGACGCGCCCCGCCGTCGTGGGCAGCCCAGGGGCGTCCGCAGCGCTGGGACCCTCAGAGGTGTCTGAGGGCCTCCTGGGTTCTAGAACTGAGACCTACATTCTCCCCTACCCGGGCCTTGGCCCACTGACATGCTGAAGCTCTCCTGGAACTCAGCCAAGTGCGGAGTTCTTGAGATTTGAGTTGGTTTATGGATGGGGGAAATACGTATGTTTATATATGTGTAAACAGCGTGCTAAATGGTTAAATAGAACTTCCTTGATTACCAGTATTTTCTCTCCGTCCTAATTGTGAATACTAGTGTGCAGTTTAATTGCACACTGCAATATAATTTTGATGCACAGGTATTTTTTTTTACCTCATGGTCTCAGCACTTAGACCCCCCAGTCTTAGAGATTTTAGGCTGCGGAACTGGTGTTTCCACTCGTGCCTGGTTACTACTTTTAGCTGTTAGGTTTTGGGGCACATGATTTAACATGCAGAGTCCCTGGACCTTGACTGTGAACCATCTTGTAGGTTTTGAGGCACGTGACCTGTATAACTGAGTGCTGCCTATTCAACCCTGGGATGTGGAAGTCACCAGTACTTCCACAGTTCCTGTTTTTAATATTTGTGCATTTCCCCTAATGGGTAAAAGAAGGGAGGTAGATTTAGTTTAATCCCTTGTGCATCAATGTTATTTACTTGTGACACTAAAGCATACAAGGAATAAGTATCAATGGCAAGTGCTTATGCTGGGTTTTAAATCTTGAGCTACCATTGTTTCTGAGAGCATTCATGGTACAAATTCAGTTTTTGGGCCCCCAACAACATTTTGCAGATGGACTTTGCTGCACTTCACCTTCCATAGACTCCCTAGGTGTGTGTCATGTAGTAGTTAAGCAGGAAGGGCTCCAGGGACAGAATGCTTGGGGTTCAAATCCTGGGTTTTCCACTTGTAAACTTTATGACCCAGGGTAAATTACATAATCTCTCTGTGCTTTGGTCTCCTCAGTTCTAAAAAATGGGAATAATAGTACATTCTACCTTACAGGGTTGTGGTGAGGAAGAAGAGAGTTAATATAGGTAAAGTGCATAGCAGGGTACCCTGCACATAACAAGCACTTATGGAAGTGTTAGCTATTTTGGTAATCATCACTTTCTTGGCAACTGTGAACAGTAGTTATATTCGTGGACAAAATAATAAAAAGAATTAGGAATAGAGTGTAAAACCTAGACAAAGAAAGGAATATGTTTTTGTAGTGTCTTATTCAGCAAAAGTATGCATATGGATAACTTATAAAACAAATACTAGAAGGCTATTGATGGTAAATCAGGAAGCTGCAACTTTAACAGTTGTGGAGGTGTCCCTGCTCAGGAAATTGAGATGAAGAGAAATGAAGTGACTAACTCAAGAAACAGAGGGCATTAATGCCAAAAGCTGGAACTCTAACCTTGTCTCCAGATTCCCAGCCAAGTGTGCTTTTCTTTGGTTACATATAATAATCTTTAAGCCTTGAGAAAAATAAGCTTGTATAACCTTAATGTAGCAAATACATTTGTGTAAATATTTCTTTTTTTTTTGAGACAGAGTCTCACTCTGTTGCCCAGGCTAGAGTGAGTGCCGTGGCGTCAGCCTAGCTCACAGCAACCTCAAACTCCTGGGCTCAAGCAATCCTTCTGCCTCAGCCTCCCGAGTAGCTGGGACTAGAGGCATGTGCCACCATGCCCGGCTAATTTTTTTTTTTCTATATATTTTTAGTTGGCCAATTAGTTTATTTCTATTTTTAGTAGAGACGGGGTCTCACTCTTGATCAGGCTGGTTTTGAACTCCTGACCTTGAGCGATCCTCCCGCCTCGGCCTCCCAGAGTGCTAGGATTACAGGCGTGAGCCACCGTGCCCGGCCTGTGTAAATATTTCTTATTTGTATTTACTATGTCTTGCTTGTGTTTTAAAAGTTGTTTCCTTAGGGTGTGTTTATTCAGTGTATTATTTTCTGTTAATGAACTGAGTCTTGTTGCGGTTCTTATGACAAGGCTCTCATGCAGCAAGATTCTACTGGCAAGAAGGGTCTTTAGAAATGCTGCCATGGGTGAAACATGTGGCTTTGATTGGGTCATCTTTTTCTGACGTAGATTGCTCAGAGGTTCAGATAACTTTGTAGTACTTTAGAGGTTAGGAGTTGGGTACAGCTATCTCTCCCTTTTGCTACTTGCTTCTGTAACATCTTTTCAAAGGACAGTTACAGTAAAAGTCATTAAAAGTCATTGCTGATCTGCCCTGATGCAATCTCCTGGCCTTCATGAACAGTGTCCAGAAAAGGTACTCAAGGGCAGTATGATGCTAGCCTAAGACCTAAATGGGTTCTAAACTGAGAGAATCCTTATAGAATAATTGAGGCAAACTGTAAAATTACAAGTGCTGTGATTTCTCGTTCGATAGTAATGGCATCATTACATTTATGATACATAAAAATTTAGGACTTTCTGCTTTGAACACAGAGCAGCCCAGAAAACATGTTGGGAATATCAAATAGAATTAAACCTGAAATTATTAATTATCTCATTTATGAACATTTCAAAATTCTGTTGTGTATGAAATATGCAAATAATGTTGCAAAAACTTTTAAGTTGCTTTTGGAAAGCATCTGGTGTCTTCTCTAAAAAAGCTCATTTGATTTCTAAAGGGATCATGCTGTTCATTTTCTGTTCTTCTAAATATTAAATTTAAAAGTCATATAAGAGAGAACAGGAAACTTTGGAAGTAAGAAGTAAATTTGTTTTCCTGACTATAAGTCACACATCACAACGGAACTAATTGGACTCTTACGCCCAGATATGAAGGTTTGTCCATGGCTTTTTGCAGTCCTCTACCCTGTATCTCCAGCCATCACAGTGTGTGTATATTTCTCTGGGAGTTGTTAGATAAGATGCTAAAACTGAGATTTGACCTTACTAACTAAACCACAATATTTTACCATAATTTAAAACTGATGTATTTTGTGCTCACTGATTTTTATTAATATGTGGATAGTTTTCAAAGTTAGGGATTCTGTTTATATTAATAAAATAATTTTCTAAAATTCAGGGATGAAAAGTTTCAATTTTTGAGAAATAATCCTATTTAATTTCCTAATGGCCACGAACTATAACATCTGTTGCTTTTATCCTGAGAAATCAGACCGATTGAACGTGATTGTTTTGTTCAAAAACTGACATTGTAGTTTTTTAAATAGTCATGCTTGGTTTTAATGTTTAGGGCTTTCTTTAGCCTGTGGAACCAGACTACCCTCAGATTTTTAGGAGTTATAAAGCTCACGGGAGCATATGTCCATGCCACATGGAGTCTTATCTAGGCACATGTTAGGGTAGCATCCCCAATTGTTAGCTCAGAGGACAGTTGGTAGATAATTTATTTTGCAAGTCGATTTTAAGGCTATGAAACCAAAGTGAGGTGGTAGCTGTAGTTTCTTATTATATTGTAACAGGATCATTATTTTTACCCTTTCTGTATCAAAGACAGAGTACATACTTCTAGTTGAACTTCCTTGCTCTTCTGTTAGTTGGAGGTCTGTTGGCCTAGGTCTGCTGCTAATTAGCCATGTAGCCTTGTTCATATCATTTATTCTTTTCTCATATCAGCCTGTCTTCTTGGAGACTAAGAACAGATACTGTTCTCCCTCTCCCTGGGGGTATTATAAAAGTGAGTGAAAGAGAGAAATAAAAAGATTTCTTTTCTAGAAAATTGCTAGAAAAATCTACATTATGGTTATATTTTTGCATGTAGAATTGCAAACTTTCTTCAAAGGCGTATGAATTGTTAAAGTGATTCAGATTGGAGACATTGGCATTGTATATATTTAGCCAAAATTTGTTCCACTGTAAGATTAAAGACCTAACGGAAGAGCTAAAAATCAGACTACAAGCTCTTTATCCATTAGCATGATGATTTTTCAAATTTAGCTTAGGAAGGTAGTTTGTAAGAACTGAGTTTATACAGCATTTTGTTTGATTTTAATATTTAATATTTTAATATTTAGTGTATAAATAAGTTTTTGAGAATACACATTGTTGTTATGTAGCTTTTGGAAATTTTTGTAATGCGGTAATGACTTTTTCAGCTGAAAAAAAGTCATGGGGTTTCACTTTATTTGAATTTAGCAGGCCCCTTTTGAGGACTTTCTAACTGGAGGTGGAGGAAGATTTTCTTGAACTCTGTGACCCAGCTTTTCAGTTTGATTTCTCAGTCTGTTTGTGCAAAATTTGAACGCCTCCAGTTGCGAAGATTTGACCTTATCCTTTAACCAGTATTTACCTGATTTTTCTGAATCCTGAATTGTTGCAAAATGAGTTGTTGTTATTGTTCTTCTCTCAGTTTGTAGGTGCCCTGGTTTGTATTTCCTAATTTAATCTTTCATCTGAAGATCCATTTAGGAAATACTTGTATAGATTTATGGAAAACTGCTCTAAATCCTATTGAATGAAGATGGTGAATATATTTTAAATAAATTGATTTTTTTCTACTGGTACATTTTAGGGTTATGCTCTTTATGTTTCTTTTAAAAGGGAATGGGGGAGTTTTGGGATATACTGTACAATTACAAGTGAAGTGTTAATTGTCACTCCCCCCACCCCAGTTTTCTCTGTCCTTGTTTCCCCTGTTGCTGCCACATCTGACAACAATGTTCATATTTATGGGGACATTGACTTCACCAATGGTCAGGTACCACAGAGTGGGGACTGAGCATAACAGAATTCTTAGGATGATGGGATAGTAGAATCATTAAAAAGCGTGTTGTTCCTTCCTTGGCTGTTCTCTGCATGGTAAAGAGGTTAGTAAATGAAAAGTGTAAGTGTATATATTTGTGTGTGTATGTCTATATATGTATGTTTAAGCCATTGCTACCTTGGCTTGAGGTTTCCTCTCTGGATATTCTCAGAACCAAAACCTACTAATTAAGGTCTCAGAAAACTGTCAAATGGTCACCAATTGATGCACTGATCTCAAAGCAGCATAATAGTCTCTTAGAGTGACAAAAGATCGCAGCCTTTATTTTTACTTCCTGCTTGATTTTTTCCAGCTTTTACCTTTTCCAGTCCTTTATTTCCATGTTCAAGGATGGATGTCAGGTAGAGTGATGGGTGGGTGTCCACAGTTTATAATCCTGATTTAATTCCTTAGAGGAATGAGACTGTGTAATTGCTTATATTTTCCTGTTCCCAATTATAGCCCCTCAGATTTCTCTTCCTAATCTTTTCTTCCTGCTAAACATTTTTGATATTTAAACATTTGAAGATTTGATTTATTATCTTTTCTTTCTTACTTATTTAACTATGCTATTCTTATTATAGTTTTAAAAATATTTCCCTTAATAGGACTATTTGATCATTGGGGAGTTGTAGATGAAGTGTGGAATGATTATAGTCAACTTTGATTTTTGCGTAAGATGTGTTTAATATCTTCTAGATAATAACCATTGTTTCCTGCTATTACCAGGCATATAAGCTTAGCTTTGTTTTGGCTAAGGCATATGATAATGTGATAAAAATATCTAAAAGTGCATTGGACATTTGCTTGTCTTTTCAGTGAGGAGGAAGAAGATGATAGAATCTTGAATACCGAGTTGTTTTGAAAAGTCTAAGTGTTAGGAGTGTGATGTTGTGGAATTTGAAATCAGCACAAGCAAAAAGATAGTTTCTGAAGTGGTGAGCATAAGGTCTATTTTTAGGCTGAAAGGGCAACTATTTCTTAAATCTAAAAGTCATTCCATAAATAACAGTGCAGCTTTTGGACCCTCTCTGGCAGCGAGAGCTCAGTTAGGTAAACAACCATTCCTCCTCAAGTGCCTCTGATGGCTTGGCTTTGATGGAATTGAATCGAGAGGCAACTGTTTGACTTCATTCTAGATTTAACAGAAGCTTTTTATTTTTGTATAGGTAGCACTTTTCACAATCTTGTTTTCTCTTTGGAATTGTCCTTGTACAGCTAGTGTGTAGATAACTTAGAGACTATAGACAGAATACTATAGATTCAAACTTTAAAACCTAAATTCCAGGCAGAGGGCATACCTTCATATATAAATATAAAAGAAGAAGTAACAGTGGACTTTTATGAAAAATTTATGGTATAATAACAGTGAATGTTACCATTTTTAAATATTAGAACTTGGTAATGGATCACTGGATTATAATCAGACATGTGAAACTTTAATGATCATTCATTCAGTTAATGGATAAAAATGTGACCTTCAAATGTATTGATGCCTTCTTTTTGTGTCATCTTTCAACTCCCATGCTGATTCTGATCGGAAAGTTTAAAAATATAGACCTTTAGAATACCACAATTTTAATAAAAATATTCAGAACAATATACATGGAAAATAGAACAGCATATTAACAGTGGTTGACCCTGCATGGTTAGTGAATGGGTGATTTTAATTTTAATTTTTTTATTTCTTGTATTTCCTAGATTTTGTATGTTTCTTTAATTAACCATCTGTAATCAAGAAAGTTAACTAAAATGAAAATGGTATTTTTAAGGATTCTTCAATTTCTTATTACTATTAATCAACAATATTTACTTTAAAAAGCATAAATAAAGCATTTTCCTGGTCATGGTCAGTGGAGGAAAACCACGAACTAGGAAACTGCTTGTTGCTGAAATAGACAGTCATATGTTTACCATTAAACATATATCCAGGTGTGGTGGCTCACACCAATAATCCTAGCACTTTAGGAGGCTGAGGCAGGAGCATTGCTTGAGGCCAGGAGTTTGAGACCAGCCTGAGTAACATAGCAAGAGCCTTGTCTCTACAAAAAATAAAAAAAATTAGCCTGGCATGGTGGTGCGCGCCTATAGTCCCAGACACTCAGAAGGCTGAGGTAGGAGGATCGCTTGAGCCCAGGAGTTTGAGGTTGCAGTGAGCTGTGATAACACCACTGCATTCTAGCCCAGGCAACAGAGCGAGACCCTGTCTCAAAAAACAAACAAACAAAAAAATTGTTCTTGGTTGTTATTGGTATTTTAAAATGTTATTATGGAAAAATGATGTTTGGCCAGTAATGCTGAGCAATTATGTTGGTTGATTTAATTCATGCAGTAAATATATACAGATGGTCACTGACTTACAATGTTTCTATGGTTTTTTAATGATTTTTTAACTTTACAATGGTGCCAGAGTGATATGCATTCAGTAGAAACTGTACTTTGAGTACCTATGCAACCATTCTGTTTTTCACTCTCAGTATAGTATTCAATAAATTACATGAGATAATTCAATACTTTATTATAAAATAGGCTTTGTGTTAGATGATTTTGCCCAACTGTAGGCTAGTGTAAATGTTCTGAACAAGTTTAAGGTAGGCTAGGCTAAGCTATGACATTTGATAGGTTAGGTGTCTTAAATTCATTTTTTATATTTTCAACTTACAATGGGTTTATCAGGATGTAACCCCATTGTAAGTCAGGGAGGATTGATAGTCTTTTGCTTTAGAAGTCTGTTTACATGTGTAAGAAGTATGCATTTTAGCATGGCTGACTTGTTCATTTTATTAAAAGTAATCTTAGTACTCTATGAAACGTTTATTGCCCGAGTCAACTTTTATAGCATTGGTTTGTGAGGGGATTTTTCTTTTTGGTGATTGAAATAAATGAGCTAAGTGTTTTTATTGACTATCTTTGAAATGAATGGATTAGCTCTTTCAAAATTCAAATCAATAATTGATTAACAATAGCTATTACGTAGTTTATACCAACCCACCCAATGATCTCCAGATTTGAATTAAAAATAAGTTAAAGTATCAGGTGGTTTAGAAAAAACTAAAATTGAAAGTGTGTCCACATCATGAATTGAGTCCATGTGACTACCCTGGTGACATAGCTTATGCGGAGGCATGCTGCAGATTAACTCCTTAGTTCATTCAATAAATATTTCTTGAGCCCTTACTATGTGGTGGGGATACACATGTAAAAAGATGCCAGATATTAAGCTGTTTTAATTATATCAATTAATTATTCTTTTATTTAATTATTATTATTATTTAGAGATGAGATCTCATTATGTTGTCCAGGCTGGAATACAGGGGCTTTTTACAGGTGTGTTCAGAGTGCACTGCAGCCTCAAAGTCCTGGGCTCAAGCAATCCTCCCATCTCAGCCTCACTGTAGCTGGGGCTACATGGGAGGCTGAGGACTAAGTATTTGTAAAATTAAGGTAGTAATTATTTAGGAATGGAGATAAGACTGGTGTTGAATAACTGCAGTCTATAGCAATTCTTTTCAAATGCCCCAAAGATGATTAAAAACAGTATCGCATTCTTTCTCTCCTGCCTAGGATGACCTGGGGGCTTCAAGAAGGAGGTAGTACGTAAGCTGAGTTTGCAAGTATCATTAGGATGGATTTCTCTCAAATCTACACCTATAATTGGTCATGTATTCTTGGCACTTTTTCTTTCACTTCAAAAAAATAAGTGAAATTTTACTATTTTAATAGCTCCAAACTAAAGCGAACAATTTGATATTGTTGAGATATGTAAAGACAGAAGAAATAATCTGAGAACCTATTTTATGCTTATTTACCAAATGTGAGAGGTTTAAGGTTGGTTCAGAGCCTCTGAAATTAGTAAGACTGATTTCAATCTTTGTCATGTATGCCAAATTTACTGAGACCTGAGATAATGAGGTCAGGACTATAAAACCCAGTCAAGAAGAAACTCGGCAATTATCTGGGGGAATTTATACACTGTACCCAGCCCCTTTTGTTATGTTTTTATCTCCTTTCTCCTTGTTTCTCCCCATCTCCAGTGTTTCATAGATTTTCTTAATGAATCATGAAGTTACAGTCTTATTGATCCCGAAAGCTTTGGCAATAAGGACAACTTTTCATCTAAAATAGTTATTTATAATTTTTTTTACCTCATATTGCATATGACTGTTCAGAACACACACACACACACACACACACACGAGCGTGCATTCCCACTTGGTATAGAATATCATCTGGCATGGAGTCCAGCATGCTCTCTTCTCCTTTTGGTGTTTTAACAAGAAATAAAGGCCACAGATAGATTCCCATGAATGCAGGGAAGACTAAGGAAGTGAACAAAGCATAATCTAAATTTGTATCTAAATTCTTAGAATTCAAACATGTTATTGAGGGTCTATCTACTAATATTACTGACATGTTTGAGTCACTGTTAAAATCTGGACTTTTATTATGTATTAGTTATTCAAGAGAATTCTTCAACAGAGTCCTAGAAAAAACTTAGTTTTTTTTTTTTTTTTTTTTTCTGAGACAGGGTTTTGCAGACTGGAGTGCAGTGGCACAGTCATACCTCACTGCAGCCTCAAACTCCTGGCCTCAAGGGATCCTTCCACCTCAGCCTCCTGGGTAGCTGGGATTGCAGGTGTGCTCCACCACACCTGGTTAATTAAAAAAAATTTGTTTAGAGTCAGGGATCTCACTATATTGCCCAGGCTGGTCTTGAACACTCCTGGCCTCAAATGATCCTCCCACCTTAGCCTCCCAAGTAGCTGGGATTCCCAGCTAATACTAGGTTTTAGTGAAGTAATTCCTAGTTATCTAGCTCTCTGAGACCTTGTGGTAATGACTAATTGTGAAACAATCACTAAGGGCAGACACTACTGTTCTCCACATATTATTGCCTGTTGAAAAGAGGATTCTTCAAAATATGTAGCGAATTTATTTGGCTCATCAGAGCTAAAAGTAAGAGCCCAAATGACCAAATAAACAAACAAACCCAACAAAACCTCAAAAAACAAAACTGGTTTAAAAATTGTTAATTTTCTAGAGGCAAAGCAAAATGTATTATTTGTAAAAATTTCAGAGAATAAAGTGCTCTCCAAATCATATTCCAACTCATGTTTAATTAAATTATTTGCAAACCTGTAGTGAATTGCCTTGGAACTTCTGTAAAACACTTTATAGGTATCCCTTGCTGTCCTCATTCTTACTGTCTGATCACGAAAGCCCAGAAGATTTGGAAAGCAAGTGATACTTGTATATCACTTTGCCCACATGGATAAAGCTTAGTAATTGAAAGACTATATTATATTAGAAGTAACATAATTACTTTGTTGGTAAGGAACAGAAACCATCTCTGGCTAGTTTAAGCCAAGACGGAAATTTATTGTGAGGATACTGGAGAAGCTCCAAGAAATTAAAGGATGAGCTCAACAGCTGAGCATGGGAAAGGCAGAAACCCACAGCGCTGTGCAAATCTCAATAGCAGGACCTTCTCTCCGGGTCCCACCATTTATGTGACACAGATCCAGCAATTCCTATATTCTGTGACCCTTTCCTTAAATTTCAAATTATGGGGTGATAGAATTTGGCCTCACTTGGATTGGGATTGATCACTTACGTCCTTGAAGGCAAGTCACAATGCCCAGATCTGGCTACCAGGGAAATCTCTGTGAGCAGGGCTCTGATTTCTGCCGGCTCCTGGGGCAGTGTGATATAAGGGAAAGAGAACAAAGAGGACCTGGGTCTGAGCTAGATTTCACTGCACTGCTTAGTAGGTAATAGTTATATGTTAATGCCTTTTAAAATACCTTGTGGTAAAACATACACAACATAAAATTTACCATTTTAAACATTTTTAAGTGTACGATTCAATGGCATTAAGTACATTCACAATGTTACGCAACACCACTACTGTCCATTTCCAGGACTTTTTCATCAACCCAAACAGAAACTCTGTACCCTTTAGACAACCTCCAGTCTACTTTCTGTCTCTATGAATTTGTCTAGTCTAGGTACCACATCTAAGTGGAAATATATAATATCTGTGCTTTGTGGCTGGCTTATTTCACTTAACATAATGTTTTAAAGGTTCATACATGTCGTAGCACGTGTCAGTACTTCATTCCTGTTTATTGACAGATGATATTCCATTGTAAGGATATAGCACATGGTTTTTTACCCATTCATGTATTGTTGGACATTTGGGTTGTTTTGACTTTCTGGCTATTACGAATCATGCTGCTGTGAATATTTATGTATAAGGTTTTGTGTAGACGTATGTTTTTTAATTCTTTGGGGCATATACCTAGCAGTGGAATTTCTGGGTCATATATTGACTTTATGTTTAACATTTTACTTTAGCCTTTCGTGTTCTCTTTACCCTGCATTACCTTCCCCCCTTATCATTTTATTATATACAATTTACTATTTATTGTACCCATTGTTTATCATTTGTCCACCCCCGATAGAATATAAGCTCTTTGAAGGCAGGGATCTTTTTGTTTTGTCAGTGAACATCTCAAGTGCTTGGCTCCATAAATATTTATTAAATGAGTATTTGTTGCATTAGCATATCTTGCCATCCCCAACCCTAGGGCCTCGGATCCCCCCAACCCTCCATGGTCTGTGGAAAACTTGTCTTGCTTGAAATCGGTCCCTGGTGCCAAAAAAGTTGGGGACTGCTGGATAAATATTTTCAAATCTCTATGTAGCTGTTAACATCAGTCCCTCTCTGGAAAAAAGTCAATGTGATTATTATTCTTATTTATTAAATACCTTCAGATCCACAGACAGTTCCTCTAAAATATAGGAAAGTTGTCACTTGATTTATGGTGCCATTAAATCTTGCTATCATTGGTCCTTTAATAATCTCTGGGTCGTAACTCTGTATATACTCAGGCCAAGGTGTGATAAAACTTAACACTCTGGAAAAAGTAATGTTCGTGGCCTTTTTTGAGGGTTTGCATGCTATTGCCACATTAAAGAAAAGTTGATATTTCTGTAAATTCAGTTTTATTTTTACATTTGCAAAGAGTGAATTTGTAAGCATTTTGTGAGGCTGTTTCTTAATTTAGATCAGCCCTTTCTCTTGGTGGGTAGTATATAATACACCCAGGGAGACATTTTGTACTTTGACTGCTATTGCTAGAAAAGTTTAATTAAAAAGAATTTGCTGATGTGAAATGCAGAGAGTAGTTGGGATATTTATAGAACTCTAGAAAAATAGAATAGGGCATGTGACACCTTGCAATTGTTATGTTTAAAATTTAGGAATAAGAGCCTGGAAAATGGTAAGCATTTACATATAGGTGAAGGGGAACAAATGGGCAGTATTTTTGTCCTTCATTAAGTTATAATATATTATATCTATTGACTAAGTTTGTTGTAATGTGCTTTGCCTGAAGCCAATTACAAAAATACATGTTTGGCCAATTTCTTTAAGAATTTGAAATCTCCAGTGTTGTTGGAGAATGTTGACTCTCATTCTAGGAATTCTCTCCCTGGTAGCAATGTATATAGGAGGATTTCTTGGAGAGTTATTTGCATATATGACAAAAAAATAAAGTGAAAAAATATAAATATGTACAAATTACAAAATAATTTGAGAAAATAAAACAATGTCATTCGATTTCTTTTAGTTCTAACATGCTGTAATCCTCTATGACAGATTTTTAAAAATGTAATATCTTTAGAAAAGTAACTTTGAGAAGACACCAAATATTATCAGAGTTTTGTTTCATTTCTGTAACATCCAAACTAATCCGGTTTAATTATATCATACCAAGTAAAGATAGTGACTTAAAAAAATCTGTTACCCAAATCATCAAACACACTTACATTAGGAAGCCAAAGTAAGTTAATGATTTAAGGACTAGTTACTATGTTTGGCTAAAGTGTTCAAGGTCATTGCTAATATCAGGGACATAACTACTTAAACATTTGCATTTCAAGTAGATTTTTGGCTTCAATCATGTTTTCAAAGAGGATAAGTTCAGTTCAGGTTCTTTAAGGTGGAGTTGGGGGAAGGTAAAGAAAGGAATTTCGTTGTATGCTGAGTCCTATACTTGTGCCTAGAAATGATAGTTATTAAGTGATACTTTAAAGTCAAATCAAGATTCGCTCTCAGTGAAAGTGTTATTAAAAACTTGACTAAATTAATCCTGCTACAGGATTACTAGTAAATGAGAAAAGGACTTTTAACTTTCTTCCTTTATTTTACTTGACAGGTCATGATTTAATAGTTGAGTTCCAGTTTTAAACCCATGCAAAAAGAATGAGCCTCCTTTCCTGGTTAGTACAAATGAAGTCATTGTTATCTGTTAGGGGAAAAAAACAAATGCTTCTTTCCAAAGTCACAGCTGCTAAAGAGTCTCTCAGCGGGTCTTTTAAAATATTATCAAATTGAAATGTAAAAGTACTTTGTTAATAATTGGATAATCTGAATAAAGAATTGTTTAGTTAAATTGTCATGTACAAGTTTTGAGAGGCAGTAATTTCTTTGGCAAGGGATACCCATAAAGTTATTTTATAAACATTTTCTAAAGATTAGGTCAACATTTGTATTGCACATTTTTTTAAAAGTGGAAGTTATAATTAATCCAGTAAATTCTAAAGGATTAATATCAACTACATTATTTAGTTTGAAGCATGTTTAATTTAACAAAATGCATGTTAATTTCAGTTTCTGTATCAGAGACTGCTAGTTATTCCCCCAAATTCATTTTTCCCTTCTTCCATACTAATAGAAGTACTTGAGTTTGTGGGTGCCCGGAATAAAGACCACATTTTCTAGCCTCCCTTATAGCCAGGTGTGGCCACAAATTGCATTTTGTAGTCAGGCCTTTAAAGGAGGTGTTTACGCCCCCAAACCCCCTTCAACTGTTTGGAACATGGCATGGGAAGAAGGCATGTTGGATCATGTGGCTAAGGCCAACACACTAGGAATGATAGAGTATAAGAAATGAATCAGTTCTCCAGATGTCCTCAAATCCTGGCTCTGCTATTATATATTCTAACAAAAGATGATACCAGACGGGTAGACAAGAGCCAGATTATGTATGTGTTCCCTTATTGGGCAATGTGAAGCCATGGAGTGATTTTTAAGCAGGAGAATGAAATGATCAGGTTTTGCTCTAGAAAGAGAGGACAGTGGTAAAGAGGAAGAACAGAGGGCTGAAAGCGGCAGGCCAAGGAGGAACAGGGGTGGGTGGTCATTGGTGGAGCCCGAAAGAAGCAACTGTAGTGCGGATGAAAAGTAGCTCGTCATCAGAAGCATTGAAGGGACAGTATCTTTGTTTAGTGTTTCACTTTAGTCCTAGGAAAGATGTATAAATTAAAATAGTCACCATTGCCATTGAGGCTTTATTACTTTTGAAAACTGAACCTACAGATTTGAAGTTTGTCTTTTCGTTTGCTCCCATTTGAATAAGATGTCGTATTAGAATAAATTCAGGCTTTTTAGATTTCTGAGACATAAACCTCATCTTGTGCCATACCTCTTTCCTCTAGCTCCACACATTCTGCATACTGTCTTTTTTGCCTTTTTAGTTACACAAGCATTCTGAGCTCCCTTTTGTCTTTTCATGTGTTTTTCCCTCTGTGTGGTCAGTTTCTCTTCTTATCTGCATACTTTTCACTTATTTATTTATTTATTTATTTTTTATTTCCTCTTATTATGGGGGTACAAGTATTGTTAGGGATATATATATATTGCCCCTGCCACCCCTCCCCCACCCCGCCGTGCCAGAGCTTCAAGTGTGTCCAACCCTCAGGTGGTGCGCACCTCACCCATTATGTACTTTATTTATTATTCAGATTTAAGCTCTGTGACGCTTTAGTGACAGTCCCTGATCTTGCAGACTGTGTGAGATCCCTTTGCTATGTGCTCATATAGCATCTTATTCTTTTCCTTTACAAAATTTATCACAGTTGTAGTTTTAATTTTGCTTCTAATTCTATGAGCATTGGATTGTTTGTTTCTCCCACTAGACTTTTTTTTGAGACAAAGTCTTGCTCTGTTGCCCAGGCTAGAGTGCCATGGCATTAGCTTAGCTCACAGCAACCTCAAACTCCTGGGCTCAGTCAGTCTTCCTGCCTCAGCCTCCTGAGTAGCTGGGACTACAGGTGCACACCACCACACCTGGCTGATTTTTTTCTATTTTTAGTAGAGACATGGTCTCGTTCTTGCTCAGGGCGGTCTTGAACTCCTGACTTCAAATGATCCTCCCACCTTGGCCTCCCAGAATGCTAGGATTACAGGCGTGAGCCACCATGCCTGGCCTTCCCACTAGACTTTAAATGCTGTGAGGGCAGAGACTATGTCTGGTTTTGTTCATAATTACGTTCTCAGGGCCTCTCATAGTATCTGTCACATAGTACTCAAGAAATATGTTGAATGAATGAATAATGTTTTAGCATATGGTTAAGAGCACGGGCTTTTGGCTGGGACAAACCTGGTTTCAAACGATGACTCCATTCTTTCTCATGGTGTGATCTTCAGAAGTTATTTAATACTGAGCACCTAAATTTCCTTATCTGTAAAGCGGGATTATTGCCCAGTTTATAGTATTGCCATGAGATTAATGGCAATTAACATCTGTGAAACAGTAAGCATCAGCCCATAGCATTAAGCACTCAAATGTTAAATATGTGGAAGCTATTATTATTATCATTGTTAATATTATTATTATATCTAAAAAATCAGCTCAAGTTTTTTTTTAGAAGCCTGGCTTAGTTCGTTGATGTTAAAAGTTCTGCTGTATTATGTTTATAAAATTTTGAGGTCTACCAGTTTTTATGCTAGTATTTGTTTAATAGGCTGTTCAAAGGCACCCTGCCTTATCTATTATTTATTTTGGTTTTGGTTTTTTGTTTTTCTTCCTTACTTTGATAATGCACGTTACTAAGTTGTACCTATATTTATCTTTTGTTACTGGTTTGATGCATGCTATCCTTTTATTGTAATGCAAACATCTGAAGTATATATGTTAGTAATAACCTTAGACTTGCTTGGCATATATGAATATATACCATATCTTCTTTGACTAGAATTTTCAAATCTTTTTTACAAGCCAACAGGTTATTTTAGTTGCTAATATCTCTTCCCTACTAGAACATAGTAATAAAAAGAAACAATTTAGTTTTATTTATTGAGACAAACCAAGTGTTTGTTTTGGAGCAGTTAGAATAGAGTTTTTGCTTAAGTTTCCACTGGACAGCTGGTTGATACTGTTCCTTCTAAGGTTTCATACTGGCCAAGAATTCTGATCAAATTTCTGTGACTGTCAGAGGAACTAGCAAAAACATTTATTTAGTTTGGATAATTAATCATTTTACACATAAACACATTTGTTTAGGAAAATTTTGTCAGATTTTAAATAGTAGCTAATCAAATTATGATGCTTACTTTGCTTGGGCATACTAATGATTTTTAGACAAAACCATAGGGATTGAAAAGGCGTAGAGTGTATTTTATTCCTGCTTCTTAGATCTACCTAAAAATTATTCAGGGCTTAGCCTTCATTTAGTTATACCACAAAAAGAGATTTTACTATTTATTTGAAACTTAGTATATATGTGTACACAAAGTATTGATGAACCTTTGAAAAATTAAAGCATTAAAAACATTTTAAAAAGAAACTACTCTGTAAACTCTTGTTTGAAAATTTCTCTGTGAGAAAATATTTCCTTTTTTAGTAAACATAAATTCCTTATAGTGAAGTTTGAGCCAATTTGCTACTTCTAGACATACTGGAATAACTGGTAATGGAGAAGAGCTCGCAAGGTACCACACTCCTGGATGTGATAAAAAAAATTGGTGTCTCTGAAGACACTAGTTTTATTAGTCAGGATTTTTTTTTTTTTTTTTTA
>VBSM01002616.1:34620131-34637765 GCA_008086735.1 Cheirogaleus medius
AAAAAAAAAAAAGAATGAGAGAGGCAGATATAGATAGAAGGTCAAACCAACTTGGTAGGAATTGGGAAGATCCTACCAAAATGTCAGATGAGATCGCCTGTCACTAAGGAGACAACCCGTAGAGAGGAGTGAAGATAGTGGATACCTGGAGAATATGAATCAGTGAATTCTTTGAGCAGGATTAAAAAAGAAATCATTGTGTACCTTTGACTACTTGGTCTTCAGTTTCATTCCATAGGATGGCAGAAGGTTGAGAAATAAGTTGTTTTGCCTTGAAAAGGAATCTGCTTTGGGTAGCGTAGCGGTAAGAGCAGGCAGAATGAAAGCCACCAAGTCACATTCTTAGAGGAAGTTTAAGTGGTAACATGATTGTAATGGATCAGCTGCTGTTTAGACATCTCTGGAATGCCTTTTTTGAATAAGGGAAAGTAGTAGCCCTGGTTCCTGTTTTCTTTTTTAACCAGACAAGAATCTGATCAGCATCAGTGTAGAGGAAAACCATTTTGCAGATGAAAGGAAATAGCTTTCCTTTTGGGTCCAGGAAACGCAAATGTGAAACAGCCTATCATATGCTTCAAAAGGAATCAGAAAGTAGAGACTGAGATGTTCACCTCCACTCCAGCAAAGAGTGAACGCAGAAGAGGATACTCTTGTTGAGCCTGTCTTTGTAAAATTTTTTTCCTCTGACTTAAAATCCTAATGATGAGGCATATAACTTCAAGAGAAGCTTCTATAAAGTTAATTTTCCTTATGACTTTCCAGAGTTATTGACATTTTGCTTGTTTTGACTTGATTGCTCTTTAGTTGTATTAGATTATAACATGAGACTTTAAAATTCAAATTAAGTTGCTAAGAGTAAAGAAATATATATACAATTGGTTATTGATAGTATATTTGTAAACTGAGTCTTTAAAACTTAAGGGAGGGGTCCTCCTTTTGAAGAGATGCATGCAATTCCTTTGCTCCCCATCAGTTATTTAAAAATTACTGAG
Source organism: Cheirogaleus medius (assembly GCA_008086735.1). NCBI lineage: Eukaryota > Metazoa > Chordata > Mammalia > Primates > Cheirogaleidae > Cheirogaleus > Cheirogaleus medius. The sequence continues at coordinate 34,621,124 of VBSM01002616.1, forward strand.
CTATAAGTTTGCCACAAACAGCTTCCTAGGAAGATGACAGTGTGTGTGATCCAGAGGAAAGGTTCTGTTTTATCCTCTTCTCTATACAATTCTTTGTTAAAGTGCTAATATTTGAGATACTCTTCAGCTTATTGGGGGTTAAGGCAGCCAGTTGTTAGCTGTTAGTTTTGTTTTCATAGGAAAAAGGATTATTACAGGAGTTAGCCTTATGATAGATAGTAAAGGAGAGTGGTATTTCTGTGAATTCCTGTTGAATGGAGCGTGTCCTCTTTGAACACAACTCTATGCTAGGATTAACAGATTAGAACTTTCTAAGAATTTCGAGACCTCTTGATCGCAAGATATGCTTATGCTCTGAGAGTTTTACTTAATCTTTCCTGGGGTCGTATGTGCCTTTGAGACTGAGAAAATTTACGTTGCAACTTTCTGTATGTTTGCACAGACACAGGATTTTACATATATTTGAGGGTCTTCACGACTCCCTGTCTACTCCTTGGACTCAAGCTTGGGAGTACTTCTGCCAGTGTGCAATAATGGCTCTTACATTAAAATGTAAGCGTTAGATTTGGTCCCTTGTGTACACTGCTGTATGTATTTCCAGTGCCTAGGACAGTGCCTGGTTCATAATCAGGGCTTAATAAATATTTTTTGAGTAAACAAATCAATGACAAAATGAACATATTTTATTTTTTGGTATGTGGCTAGTCTGGATTTTTTGGTTGCTTATACTTTATCAGTTCTTTACTATTTCATAGTTATGTGACCTTCATGGCTATATTTACTTCTGTTGCAAGGGACAGAAACCCAACTATGTAAGCAAAATAGGGACTTGTTGGTTTGCATTATTGGGAAGTCCAAGAGGAGGCTCTGGCTTCAGGTACATTTGGAACCAAGGGTACGGTTGATGACCCCAGGATTTTGTCTTTCTTTCTTCACTTCTCTCTTTCTTGCAGGCTTTGTTCTCTGGCAGCTTTTGTCCTATCATGGTGGGTTCCCAGGCCTACCCTTTCCCTCATAATGCTTGATCTTAGAAGGAAATAGAACCTGCATGCCCCCACTCCCACTTTTTGTTTCATTGTTCATATTTGCTTCTGTAAAGGCACTTTGGCCCTGCCTGGGTTAAGTACTGTCCTCTGACCATGTGCTGTGCCTGGGGTGATGGGAGAGAGGGGCCAGCCTAGGTCTCATGCCCTCCCTTGGGCAGTAGAGGAGTCCTGTTGGTTCTTCACCTTGCCTTATGAAGAGTTGTAAATGGGAAAGGGAAGTTCCTAAAAGGGCAAGAGACAGACTAAAATGTAGTTGATGTCCATGGCACCTTTTGTAAATAACTAGTTTAATTTGAGGTTGATGTTATGGTCTTTGGATGTCAGCGGGTCCATTGAGTGGTTCTTACCGAGCACCTGGTTTTCTGGATGGTGTCGCCAAAGGCACTTTGAGGATGTCCTCAGAGGAAAGCCTCTGAATCTTTCTTGCAGAATTTTTAAGAGTTAGGAGAATAAATACCAACATTTGTACAAAAGAAAAAAAAAAAAGCTAGAAGAGCATTATAGGAATCTCATGAAACCTATTATAAATCACAGAGAGCTGCTGTCCTGAGAAATCCGGGGCAATGATTTGGATGGACAGTATGTAACATTGTGTTCTAGGTTTAACTTCTCACCTGCCCTGTGCTAGGATATTGGCATGGACTGAGCACACTGTGCTTGTCAGGGCTCATAAATGGAACCAATGTGGGTTGGTTTTGGGTGGGGAAGGAAATACTTTGAAATGTATAGGTAATGTTGAAATATTTTTCTATGTATTTTATTACAGTAGAAACAGTCAATATCAATGACCAAGATTTCAAATGACCACAGTTTCAATCATTCTTTCTTTAATGCACATACACATTTCTTTAAAGAGAAGAGAGAGATTTTCTTTCAATAATTATCATGCAAATTTGATTCCAATGCATATAAATCTTTCAGATGTATTTTGTTAAATTAAAATTGCTTCAAGGTTTCAATGATTAATTCACACAGCATTTAAAAGTGTAATAATCTTAATTCCCTGTTTGGTTTGTTGTGGTCCTGTGCTGAGCAGGAGACTATTAGCTCCTTGATGCAGTGCTGACTTTCAAACTCTAGATCTCTAATGTGTTCAAATCCTCATCCTGAACTGCTTTCCGTGTTTAGTAACTAAATGCGAACTTAGCTGAACTACTTCCACACATTCATTATTTTTTTCCCCTTCAGTCTTAGCTAACGGATTCAGCTAGACTCTAGTGTGGTACCTGGCACATGGTAGATGGTTGATAATATTTGTTTAATGACAGAATGAGTGAATATAAATTAATGTGTAACAGTGTGCTTCATGGGCTGCAGGTACCAATCTCTTGTTGTTTTCCAAGGCTTTTTCTTTGCCCCATTTTTTTTCCTATTAAAAATCATGTTTGAATAACATTCTCCATGAAGTTGAATAAATTCACAATTTCTGAGTTAAATAAATGAATATTAAGTGTTTACTCTGTGCCAGGCAAAGTCTGAAGTACTTAACCGTACCTTATTTATGGTAAATACTATATTGTCATGTATAATTCCACCCCAAACCAATATCATGGCCCTTAGAAAGAGCATAACTATTTATGTGTCCCCTGGGTTTTCCTGCTGTGCTCCCTAGTTGGGATATTGATAATTTGTGTGAAACACATTTATGGACCCTCACTTTTCTTAGCTGGATTGCTGTGCTAGTTTCTGAAGTGGTCTTCCTGCGTCTACCTCCCTCATTCCAACTAGTCTGTTCTCAACTCAGCAGCTAGAGGGATCTTTCTAGAAATAAGCCAGATCACGTTGGGCTTCCCTCTGCTCCAAACCCTCCAATGTCTCCTGTCTCACTCAGAATAAAAGCCAGAGTCTTTAGTGTGATTTAGGAGGTCCTACAGGATCTGGCCTTCCATTCCTTGGTGGTCTGACCTCCTTTCCAACCACTCACCTTCTTCTTCACTCCCGTCAGCTGTATTGGCTTCCTTGCAGGTCCTCGAACCTGCTGAACATGCGCCCACTTTCTGGCTATTCCCTCTGCCCAAAATGCATATCTCCTACATGTCTCCCTCATCTCCTTTAAGTCTTTTACTGTGTTTTATGTTTCCTTTTTTCTATAACATTTATCCCTTAGCACACTATATAATTTATAGGTTTATTGTTTGTGATTTGTCTCCTTCCCACTCTCCCCCTATAAGAATGTTAGTTTCGTTTGTTCTTAGAACAATGCCTGGCACATAGTAGTTGCTCAGTAAATAGTTGTGGAATGAGTGAATTTCTTTGGGAAGAGATTTAAATTTATTTTTTTCTGGAGTTCTGAACTTCTTTCAACAAGTAAGTGGTAAAAATGAATAATGATGATGAAAATGATGATAGCTAATCATTATTGAGTGGGTACTTTGTGCCAGGCATTTATAATAAATCACATTGAAGATGATGATGATAATGATAGCTACCCTTTCTTGAAGGCCTTTTGTTTTGTCAAATTAGTTATTTTTGAAACAAACCACATGAGATTAATACTCTTATTAAAACTCAATTTTATGGTTAGGCCAAAGAAATAACTTTTCCAACAGCATACATTTAGTGTGTAATAGATACAACTGAGATATTAAAATCTTTTTTTTGATATTAGAATCTTAAAAAAGAAAAATATATTGTTAAATTTATAGTATCCCATTTTTGTCCTATTATGTTAGAAGTCAATATGTCTCTTTAGGAATTTTTTTTCTTTCATAATTGAGATTTTATTGTTTGTGTTGAGGATAAGTACACAGATATTTCAATTTATACACAGTTCTTAGCATATGTACTGAAAGTCTAAAAAGCCATGTATTGTAATTCTTTTTTTAAACAGTATTCCAGTGACTTTCCAGCTTAAAATTTGGAGGCTAACTTTTCTTAAGAGGATATCAAGTACCAGTATCTTCAACTGTTGGGAAGCTGTTACATAAATCCCACCAATTCACAGTTTATTATTACGTACCCTGCATACTCAAAATTTCAGTCTTTCACAGCACATTAACAAAGTTATTATGAAGACAGGACCACCAGGACCAAAGATGTTACAGAGTACACACAATCTCCATAGGGAGAGCCACAATCAAGGAGCACGTTTCTTTAGGAAACAATTCTACTAAAAAACAACAAGTGTCCAGGACATTAAATGCAGGACTGTAATTCCATACTGCCATTTGGTACGCTTTGTATCATAGGATATAAAAACCAACCCCCCATCTGTGGAATGTTAAGCTGCAGAGCCTCCCATAATTCAATATCTTACACTATTTTCTGGTTATACCAAAAAATAAACAACCAGGAAATGATTTCACCTCTTTAAAAAAAACACACTTAAAAAACGGGATGACATGGATTCTTTCCTTCTTAATAATGTTTTGAGAGCTACTAAAAACTAGCATTTACGAAATAGTTGATGCAAATGTTCCTCTGGATTGTACAAGAAGGAAGCCAGGGACCACTGATAAGACGTGGGATATGACACTGATCAGACTTGGCTTCTTTCTCTCCTGCTTCATCAGAGGCTGGACTCGCCTCAGTTTTTTTGTTTCTCCGTTTTCTGCAGGTAAATCTTCTTTAGTTTCTTGGTTAGCCGCTTCCGCCTGTTTTCCCTTTGTTCCCCTTTTCCTTTTTGTTTGCACTTTTTTGTCTGAAGATTTATCCTTTCCTGCTGCCTTTTTTGGCTTCGTTTCCACTTTTGCAAGGAGCAGGTTTAGCTTACAGCTGTGCGGATCTCCTCTTGGGCTCTTCCTTCGCTGCCCTTTGGTGGTGGTAGGGTGTGTGCCGGGTGTCTGGGGGCCGTGGAAGGCAGAGAGCTGTGTTGGAGCTGGGCTGTCTGGCCGCTGCTCTCTTTAGGAACTTTTATTTATGGTTGTGATCACTGCCTGAAGGATTAGAGATTAAAATTAGGGGTACTCTTGCATTTAGAGATAAATTTATTACTACAATTAAACATGAATTCTACTTCAAGAGTATTACTATCTCTGCCTCCAGGGATTGGAAAAAATACATTTTGTCCAACCTAGAAGCAAGGAAAATAATTTAATTTAGTGTATATACCTGTAGCTCTTTTCAGCCATCAGAGTTTTCTGCTTGTTTTTATTTCCCTTTGATTTTACCGCTGGTTGGCTCTGCTTTCATGTAGGTTACTTCATTATTTTCCAGTAAGGATTCATTCACACCATCCCAGAAAGAGAAGTCTCTGCTCTCTAATTAAAATGCTCCAGAAGAGACTAAATCTGTCATCCCAGCCACAATTAGTCCCTTGCCTGTGACACAGATAAGTCTGGGATTATTTTCTTTCTGCACAGAGATGGCTTATAAAAAGGCCGTATGCACATTGATTCCATCCATACCAATTATAGGTGTGACTTTGGAATAGGTGTAACTTTTTTTTTTTTTTTTTAACTCCTATGTGTTCACATTTAGCCACTGTTAATTAAATGTTGGAAGCTCTGTCTCTGAAGGAATTGTGAGACTGGGAAGTTGTTTTGTTTTTAGCTTTTCCCTTTTTTGGTAGTTCTTAGAAACATCCTAGTTACAGATTGACTAAGAAACAAGAATCATCTGCTTGTAGCTTTAACAAGGTGACTTTTATGCCCTCTAACTTTCTGGCAATATGAGCTTAGTTTCTTATGTTATAATGATTGTGGGAATCGGTCTATAGTTGCCAGAGGTTTTTCTGGCCAGGGAACTTCTCTTGCCAACTATTTCCTCCTAGGAATGTTTCTCTTTTATGTCTGATCAGTCAGGAAGTGGTAGTTGGTTCTCATATTCATCTCTTTCTGAAGAAGGAGGCATAGTTAAAGCTACAGGGAAGAGGCAGGTCTTTATGGTCACAGAACTAATCACTAACTGCATTGTACTCTGAAGATTTCAAAGAAAGAAATGTTTTTGGCTAACTAATGTTCTGTTCTGCCTAGGGACGTTTACTACCTGAATTATTTTTGGAGGTACTTTTTAGCCATCCACTTTAGAATATATAATGAAATGTTACTTTGTAGTTTGCCTAGGGTGTGAACAAAGGATGAACCGTTGTATCATTATCACGTTCTTGCTTCGTCTTTCCTTCCTATAATCTTTTTGCTGTATCATCCATATCATTTCGTCTTTTGCAATTTGTTTTCTTTACCTTTGTGGTCCATTAAAGTATCAACTGATTCATTCAACAATTATTTTTTCTGCACTTACTACATGCCAGCCACTGTGCTGGCTATTAAGGATATAAAGATTAAAAATACAGTGCTGTTGACCCCAAGGAGCTCATTGCTTATTGGAGACATGTAGCTGGAGGTGTAATACCATAGGATAACAGCATGTCAAATATGGTGGGACTATAGAAGGAGACCCTAACCTCTGGAGGATGGATGAGTGTGCGGTTTTTAGTTAAATGCAAGTTCAGGTTAGGCCGAAAGAATAATAGTTTTTAACAAGCCAAACCTGTAAAGTTAGGCTATATTTTAGAAATAGAACAGAGATATGAAAACCATATAATCTGAACATAGTTGAGGAAACTGGTATGTTAATGTTCCATATATGCTCAAAAAGAATAAATTTTCTCCAGTTTAATTTTATATATTTCCATTAGAAGTTGTATGTTTTATATATGTCCATTAGATCAGACTTGTTAGTCATGGATTTCAAAGCATGTATCCTTAGTAAATTTTGTCTGTGTGCCCTGTCAGTAATTGAGAATGTGTTGAGATCTCCCACTATGATAATGTATTTGTTGATTTCTCCCTATAGTTTATAAATTTTTAAAATATATTTTGTGGCTCTTACATGTATATTTAGAATTTTTATATCTTCACTTCTCATTATGTAATAGCTTTTTTTTTTTTTTTTGAGACAGAGTCTCACTCTGTTGCCCAGGCTAGAGTGAGTGCCATGGCATCAGCCTAGCTCACAGCAACCTCAATCTCCTGGGCTCAAGCGATCCTCCTGCCTCAGCCTCCTGAGTACCTGGGACTACAGGCATGCGCCACCATGCCCGGCTAAGTTTTTCTGTATATATTTTTAGTTGGTCAATTAATTTCTTTCTATTTTTAGTAGAGACGGGTCTCACTCAGGCTGGTTTCGAACTCCTGACCTTGAGCGATCCGCCCGCCTCGGCCTCCCAGAGTGCTAGGATTACAGGCGTGAGCCACCACGCCCGGCCTATGTAATAGCTTTTTAAATTCTGACTAAAGCTTTTTTCACTTTCAGCTGTTTCTCTGTTATTATCACTGCTACCGTACCTTTCTTTTGATTAGTATTTCCCTGCTCTGTCTTTTTCTGTCCCGTGTTCCAGGTATGACTCTTGTACATAGCATATGGCTGGATTTTTTTTATCCAATTGAAAATCTTTTAAGTGATAAGAAAATTAAACTTATTACGATTATTATGGGCAAAAGACATGAATAGACATTTTTCAAAAGAAAACATACAAATGGCCAACAGGTATATGAAAAAATGTTCAACATCATTAATCATCAACAAATGCAAATGAAAACTGTTCCGGCAAGTGTTAACAGCTCTTGGTAGTGTTAACAGCTCTTGACCCAGGAAACAACCGGGCGGCACTCTCGGAGACCAGTCTTTATTCGGTTTGCACCCTCAGCTGTTTTCTGCTCTTCTAACCTCCCCTTCCCTGTTCTCCTCCTGCTTTTATACCTTTGGTAGGACTCAAAAAGCGTCCAATCAGCAACAAGCGTTAACATCCAATCAGCAACAAGCTATAACATCCAATCAGGAATAAGCTATAACATCCAATCAGGAACAGTAGGATTCGAAAAGTACCCAATCAGGATCATGAGAGCAGGATGGGAGCAGGCGGCCGAGCACGGAGCCGGGTCTGGACCTGAGGAGGCCGGATCCAGCAGCGCTCACCCGCACACTCGCCTGCCGCTGCCTCCAGCCGGCTCCGCACAGCACCAGCCCTCGGGGATGCAGAGCGGCCACGTCCCAGCGCCCGACTGTTTTCCACATCAAAACCACAAGGAAATATCACCTCACACCTGTTAGAATGGCTGTTATCAAAAAGACAAGAGATATCAAGTGTTGGGGAGGGTGTGGAGAAAAGGGAGTCTGTGTATACTATTGGTAGGAATGTAAATTAGTACAGTCATGTCATTATGGAAAATACTATGGAGATTCCTCAAAAAACTAAACATTGAACTACCATACGATCAAGCAGTCCCACTTGTGGGTATATATCCAAAGGAAATGAAATTAGTTTGTTAAAGATATAGTTGCACTCTCGTGTTTATTTCAGCATTATTTCACAATACCTAAGATACAGAATCAACCTAAAGGTCCATAGATGAATGAGTGGATAAAGAAGATATGGTACATATGCACAATAGAATTCTATACAGCATTAAAATTAAGAAAATCCTGTCATTTGCAACAATATACACGAACCTGGAGGACATTATGCTATATGAAATAAACCAGGCACAGAAGATAAATAACACATGTGGAACATATGTGGAATCTGAAAAAGCTGAACTCATAGAAGCAGGGAGTACAGTGATAGTTGCTAGTGGCTGATGGGGGCAGGAGGAATGGGGAGAAGGTGGTTAAACAGAATTTCATTTAGGATGAATAAGTCCTGGAGATCCATTGTATAGCATGGTAACTATAGTTACATAATAATGTATACTTGAAAATTGCTAAGAGAGTAGATTTTAAGTGTTTTCACCACAGAAAAATGGTAAGTATGTGAGATGATGGATATGTTAATCACCTTGATTTAATTATTTCACAGTGTGTTCATGTATGAAAACATCATGTTGAACACCCTAAATGAATACAATTTTTATTTGTTAAGTATACCTTAATAAAGCTGGGATGGGGGAAAGTTTTACTGTATATATACCACGAAGTAAGTTAATTGATATTTTAACTCAATCCTGTACAGTTCAGAACCACAGAACTATTTAACTCTGATCATTCCCTTTCTGCTTATATGTTGCTGTTGGAATTTTAGTGCTGTTCTTTTTAAACCCCAAATGTTTGTTAGTTATTATTCTTTTTTATTGACAATGTTTGTTAGATTAATTCACATGTTTACTAGTTTTTTTTCTCACCATTTCTTCTTGTAACTTAGATATTTCTAGTAAGATAATTTTCTTCCTGCTTGTATTATATTCCATGGAAATTTTTTTAAAAAATGTCTATTAGGGGTAATTCTTAGTTTTTATTTATCTAAAAATACTTTCATAATACTCTTGTTCTTAAAAGGTAGTTTTGATGGTCACACAATTTTAGCTTGACAACTAAATTTTCAGCATTTGAAGAAATGATTTCACTATCTTCTGGCTTATATTACAGACTCTGAGAAGTTTGCGGTCCATCTAATTGCTTCAAAGATGGTTGTTTTCCTTGGGCTACTCTCAAGATCTTTTCTGTCTTTGAACAGATCTGAGTGTATCTGTTTTTAAAAAAATATATCTATTTCTTGGCTGGTTGTAGTGGCTCATGCCTGTAATCCTGTACTTTGGGAGGCTGAGGTGGGAGGATCACTTGAGCCCAGAAGTTGGAGGTTGCAGTGAGCTATGATGATGCAACTGCAATCTAGCCCAGGCAACAGAGCAAGACCCTGTCTCAAAAAAAAAAAAAAACCAAAACTTTTCTTGGAATATATTGTGTTTTCTATATGTGTGGATTTATATCTTTCATTAGCTATGAAAATTCTCAGCCATTATCTCTTCAAATATTGCCTCTCTTCCATTCTCTCTAGTCTCTCCTTCCGGGATGCTAATTAAATATGCATGGTAACTTTCACATGCTATCCTTTATATTTCTTAACCTTGCTTTCATAATTTCTCTGTCCTTATTGTCTTCTGCTTTATTCTGAGTAATTATTTAAGACCAATCTTCCAGGTTATTAATTAGCTATGTCTGATTGACTATCTTAAACCTACCTAATTTATTCAATAATTGTTTTTCACTTCCAGAAATTCTTTACCAAATCTATAAGGCCATTTTAGATGGGCTACCTACTTGCTGCTTTAAAAAAATTTGTCTTTCATCCCTTTAAACGTTTCATAATAATTATTTTATATTATTTAATTGATAATCATGCTGTCTGTTGTTTTTGCTGACTCATGCATAATAGTTCCTTATCTTATTATTTAATAGTAATTGTTAAAATATTTGAGCTCATATTTCTTTGAATTTAATCTACAGTATATGACTATAAATTCTGAACAAATTATAAAAAACAACTATTCATAGGCGCTGGAGAGTGACCAAAAGTAAACAAAAACCTGAGCAGGGGGAGGTGTCTGTACTTGGAAGAAGAGAGTAGCTCTAGGTCAATTTATAATTTTTATGACCTTTTCCTGAGAGTACTTGAAAATCGGTGCCAACCAGATGGCAAAAACCCAGATAGGAATGACAGTGTGGTAGCAGTAAGTGTCTGGACCAGAACTTTACCTTGTGAGTCACTTTTACCAGCATGCCAGTGATTTTTTAGCTCTTTGCAGATGATTGAGAACTGATAGTAGTTGAGGTCAGCTCTGCCATCACTAAATAATTGATCTCAACTGGTACAGATTCCCATTTTATATCCTGAGAAAGGCATTTTGCAAATGCTTTGACTTTCATGAGAATTGTAATGGACAGACTGGGACAAAATGCTTTGCAAACTGACTTACTATGTTCAAAGAGGTCAAGGCAGGGTAGGGAGAATCAAGAACAGGAAGTTCTCAGATAGAGAAGGAAAAACCCAGAAGAAAAAGTAATGATTTCTTCCTTTGGCTGGATTAGGACTTTAAGCTTTCAAAATATACTGGCAAATCCTTTCTGAAATCATTGTCACTTATACGTGTTTCTTTTTGAAAGGCTATGTGTATAGCTCTTTTGGTTTTTTTTCCCCCTTAGTTTCATCAGCACCCACACTCTGAAGATAATTGCTTCACAAAGTGATGGCTTCTTGCAGTGACTTATAAAAAGATTAATATTTCAGAGACAGAATTCTCTTTGTGGTCACATGATGCTGATTTTTAAAAAAGGTAGTTAATAAATTATTATGAAATGTCCAATTTCCTTAAGTACTAAGTATGACAGTTGATATCTCTGATATTTCACTTTCACATGTCTTGTTTTATTTTTATTGTGAAGGTACATTTGCATTCTTCAAACGCACGGTTTGGCTTGTGATTATCTTTCGAATTTTTTTTTAGAGCAATTGTTGTGAAATGATGAATAAGTAAAAAATTTGTGTTACTTTTGAATATGAATTCCATCGTGGAACGAATGCAGTGCAGATAGCTCGAAAAATCAACGAAGTGTTTGGGAAGGATATGGCTAATGAAGGCATGGTAGGTGGATGGTTTGAGATTTGAGAAGTTCTGTTCTGGTGATTTTAATCTTGAAAATGAGCCTCGTGGGCGACCTGAGACCAAGGTGGATAATGATGAGCTGAAAGGTGTATGGAAGCCAATCCATCTCAACCTATGTGTGAATTAGCAGCAAGGTTTGACATTATACTATTCCAACAATACTGGGGCATTTGAAACAAATGGGCACGGTAAAGAAGCTGTATAGATGGGCACCACGGGAATTCAATGAGTGTCAGAAGAGAAATCGTCTCAAAGCATGTCTTTTTGCCGTCAAAACATAAAAGCTAACCATTTCTATACCATATTGTTACATGTGATGATAAATGGATTCTTTTTGACAGTCACAAGTGTTTGGCACAATGGTTGGATAAAGATGAAGTGCCAAAACACAGTTCAAAACTGAATATTCATCAACAAAAGCCAATGGTGTCTGTTTGGTGGCCCAGTGCTGGTATTTTTCACTGCAGCTTCATGAAACCTGGTCAATCGATTACCGCGGATATCTACTTCAACCAACTGGATGAAATGATGAGGGTGCTTGTGATTAAGCAGCTGAGATTGGTCACTAGAGACAGGCTAATCCTCTTGCAAGACCACACACGACCACGTCTCACAAACAACGCTGCTCAAACTACAGCAGCTGGACTTGGAAACTCTCTGTCATCCACCATATTCACCAGACCTTGCACCAACTGACTACCACTTATTCCAGGCTTTGGACCACTTCTTGCAAGGAAAAATATTCAATTCTCAACAATCTGTGGAAAAAGCCTTTTGCGATTTCATTGCCACTTGCTCTCCAGGCTTCTTCGCTGCTGGCATGAACAAGCTACCATTAAGATGGCAAAACTGTGTGGATAGTTTAAGCACATATTTTGATTAATTGTACTGCTTCTTGTTTGAGATATAATCAACTAAATTTCTGATTTGAAATCAGACATTTCATATTTAATGACCTAATAAATCACTTGGTCTTATAAAAAATTTAAATATACAGATTTACCCAGTATTTTTAGCAGGTACTTCAAAGTTTAGTGTTTATGCTGTAATTTATATGTGGATAATAGATTAATTATACCTTTCATGGAAAAATAACTGGAAACATTTTAAATACCTAAGAGCAAGCACAATTTTAACTTTGGGAACCAGTTTTAGAAATATAAGCAGCAGTAGACCTGTGCATGATTTAAACACTTTCTACATGGAAATAAACATACTTTTAATATTTGTATTAGTGAAAAATATTATTGAAATGAAACACATCTGAAAGAGAAGATAATGCTAAATTTTACTGGTTTAACCATAAAAGCCACATATTTCAAATGGCAAGTGTGCATTTAACTCTTCTTGTTATCATAGACAGGCAAAATATGAGGATAGCCATGAGTAAATTTGGTATGTTGCATCTGTTTTGCTTTTACAAGTTAGAAAATTCTTTGGCGGAAAGTTTTGCAATGAAATTACTTCCCCCTTCATGATTTGAATTATTTATGGCTTTGTGCAGGGGTATGGCCACAGGACCTGTCAGATATCATGTGTGAAATTGGACATTTTTAGAGCCCAGTATTTCTTATCAGGTTACTCTTCATCATGAGATAACTTAATTACCATACAAACATGAATTTATATCCTTGGAATTGACTCCTTATTTGGTCAACTTGAGTACTGCTAAATAAAAAAAAAGTCCATATTACTAGACGGCCAGATCTTAAGTTTTTAAAATAATACCTTCTAAGACGATGGTGAATGAATGGAACAAAATCACTTAGTACTAGTGTTTTGCTTGGAATGATAAAATAATATAGACATGTTTAAAAATTAGGTGCTAAACAGTTAAACTTTCAAACTACGGTGCATAAAATATGATAAATGTTGAATTTGCTATTGAAGGATGATACCACAAGCCAACTCTTGTCACAAAACAGGATCAGAGAAACAACAAAAACCACAGAAGTGCAAGGAACTAGTGGGGTCACAACTACCTCATTTTTTAAATGAGAGTTCCAGTAACTCGCATAAACACAGCTGGTCAAGTCAGATCAAGGATTAGAACCCATGTTTTTTTCTTCTTCTAGCGCTACTTCTAAATGAAGGTGAAGGAGGGAGTTGAAGGGTATGCCAGGGTTGTGGGGGCTGGCGGTGGAGATTGTGGGGTGGAGGTGCAGTTTAGGTAAGAAGCCAGAAGATTGCGACTAAGGGGGAAATTCATGTAATTATGGAGAGTGAAAATTCCAGAGTTGGGAGAGAGCATTATTTGTGATAAAGTTCTGCAAGTACTTTTAAAGGCAATTCCATTATGCTTATGAACCTAGCCACAATCTTAATCCCCTTTCGTAGTAAAAGCTTTTGTAATAATCATGTCCATTGTGATGTCCCACCTCCTCTCTCCTCTCAAATCCTTTTATTTTATTTTAGAGACAGGGTCTTACTCTGTCACCCAGCTAGAGTGCAGTGGTATCATCATAGCTCACTGCAACCTCAAATTCCTGGGCTCAAGCAATCCTCCTGCCTCAGCCTCCCCAGTAGCTGGGACGACAGGTGCGCGCCACTACACTCAGCCAATTTTTCTATTTTTGGTAGAGATGGGGTCTCGCTCTTGCTCAGACTGGTCTTGAATGCCTTACCTCAAGCAATCCTCTCATCTTAGCCTCCCAAAGTGCTAGGGTTACAGGCATGAGACACTGCACTCAGCCCCAAATTCATTTTATTTAAATGTGATTCAGGGTTATTTTGTTAGAAATGAACTATATCACTTAATGGTAAATAGATCAGGTATATGTGGTAAACAAACATCAGGAAAACAATTTATAACATATTCAAAGTAGAAATACCATTTATGGCTTCATGAGGAAAAAGATCAGACTAACTTTTTACCTATTATGTGGCATTTTCTTTGTAGTTGTTGGAATAAAAAGGGACCAGAGATGAAGGAGTAATTTGCTTTCTTTTGGAAATATACTTAAAAGTCTGATAGCCATGTATTTTTCTACAATAATGTTTTTATACCCCATATGTATTCCTAAAATATGTGTTGTTTAGTTTTGCCTATTTATGCCATCTGTGTAAATGGGATTATATAATTTGTTATTTTTGGACTTGTTTCTTTTGTGCTCAACTTTATCTTTTTGAGATTCTCAGTGTTGTTGCATGGAGCTGCAATTTATTCATTTTCAGTATCTATTATCTATTGTATGAAATTCTTAATTTAGCTTTATCATTCTGCTATTGATGGGCATTTGTTGTTGTTTTTTTTTTTTTTCAGTTTTTGCTATCCTAAACAATGTTGCCTTCAACACTCTTGTACATGTCTCCAGATGCAAGTTTATGAGATTTCTCTAGAGCATATGTATTCCTAGAGATGGAAATGCTGAATAAAAGTCTATGCCCCTGTTCAACTTTAAATACCATATTTTTTCCAAAATGTTTGTTCTAGTTTTTATTCCCTCTGTCAGTGAATGAAAATTTGCATTGATTCAAAACCTTGCTGACATCTAAGTATTTTCCTACCTTATTTTTTGCTAATTGGTTGGATATGTAATGGGATCTTAATTTGATTTGCTTTTTTTCTGGTTACGAATGAAGTTGAGCAGTTTATCAGATATTTAAAAGCTATTAATATTTCCTCAAGCTTGTTCATGACTGTTTTGCATGTTTCTATTTGGTTGTCTTTTTCTTTTTGTTTATTAGACATTCTTTATAAATTTCTGATACTAAGTCTTTGTAGCAGATCTCTTCTCCTAGTTTGTAGCTTGTGTGTTAAAGGATGTTGCTGGTATTTATGGCTTTTGTGTGAATGAGAAAAATATGCTTCTGTTGGCTGCACAGACTGTTCTCTTGTGCAAATGTTGTCTGTGCCACTGTACATGGCTTCCACATTGGAACATAAACCAAATTTCAGAACATACTTTGTGTGCTGCACAAGCATGGCAGTGGCTTTGTGACTGTTGTATCTCTTTATATTATCCTTGAATGGATGGAAGTTCTTAATTTTAATGTAGGCAAATTTATCAGTCTTTTAAGCTTTTTTTCCAGTCTGGCTTAAATAAATTTTCTCTATCCTTGATTCCATGAAAATCATCACCCATATAAGTCTTCTAAAAGCCTTATAGTTTTTGTTTTTTTTTTTGAGACAGGGTCTTGCTCTGTCTCCCAGGCTAGAGTGCAGTGGCATCATCATAGCTCACTGCAACCTCAAACTCCCGGGCTCAAGCAATCCTCCTTCTTCAGCCTCTTGAGTAGCTGGGAATACAGGTGTACAACACCACACCTGGATAATTTTTATATTTTTTGTAAAGATGGGGTTTTGCTCTTGTTTGGGCTGATCTCAAACTCCTGGGCTCAAGCAATCCTCCTGCCTCAGCCTCTAAAAGTATTAGGATTATAGTTGTGAGCCACCATGCCTGGCCCTAAAAAAATTTATAGTTTTACGTATTACATTTAAGACTTTAATTCACTTGGTATTGACTTTTTATGTATAATGTGAGGAAGGAATTATGTATTTTTTTCCCATATGAGTATTTAATTGTACTAATATCATTTAACAATCCATCCTTCCCTGCTTTAATGTGTTTTGGTGTTTGGTTTCTAGATATGGCAAAAATCAGGAAGGTATTATGTAAATTAATGACATGAAATGATATGAAATACTTCAGTACACAATACTGCTTTCTAAGGATAGGTACTGTAAAAAATGGAATTATGGAATTGTGGGATTTTAAAGCTGGAATAGATATCAATGAAAGTCAATTAGCATTTCAGTAAAAAATCCTGAAGTATCTCCTACATATCCATTGTTCTATTGTGCATATAGAGTATACAAGAGAATTACAAGTTCAGCCTCGTGGAATAGAAAGAAGAAGCCAAGTATTTGGTCTGACAGATCTGGGTCTAGATCTTAGCTTGGCTCTTGAGCTGTCATCATGACCATATCAACTGATCTCTCTAATATGGAGGAGAAAGATGTTTTGCAAAATTGTTTGGAAATTAGTGATAATGTATATAAACAATATAGAGCAGTACTTGGCATGTAATCAGACTCACAGATTATAATTATTATTCAACTAGGAAGATAAGACTAATGTGTATGACATACTTATAGAATGACATAGACCATCTTGTAAACTAGAAAGTACTCTCACGTTGCTATAGGAATTCAGAGAAGAATCCCTCTTCTGGGGAGAATATAGCTTCAGTGAAGAAATGAAACTTGAAGATGTGTGCGAAGGATGAATTTCAATTACTTTTTGTGTCTTTTTGATTTTGCTTTTTTTTTTTTTT